>JAOTOL010001407.1:540000-946650 GCA_034440575.1 Imbricaverruca yamaguchii
CCGGCAAATGTCATCTTCTCTGCGCGTGTCTGCGCCCTGATAGTGACGGTGGGATCGAGACCTAGGAAATGCGGCAGCTCTGTGCCAGCCAGTCGCCTTCATCGTGTTGTTGCCTGACGTTGGACTTCGCCATGCCATGAGCGAGCGCTTTTAGTGGTGCAGACAGGATTCTCCTCAGGGGGACCGATGCAAAATGCATTGAAGAAGAGAGAACCATCGGCACGCTTCGCGAGCCGAAAACTAACGGTTTTCCGTGGTGAAAATCTCCAAATGTCTCGCTTCATATCGTGTATTTTTGGTTGCTAGGGGAGACTACGTCACATCGCTGCTTTCTGATGACAAACCTGTACTCTCAACTGACATGATATTCCCCGCCGGCTTCTCACTGTCAGGATATTCCCCGCTGGCTTCTCGCTGTCAGGATATTCCCCGCTGGCACCACACGGACGGGATATTCCCCGCTGGCTTCTCACTGACAGGATGTTCCCAGTTGGTACCTCACTAACGCGATATTGCCCGTTAGCACCTCACCGACATGGTATTGTCCGTTGATACTTCACTGACATGATGTTCCTCGCTGGTATTTCACTGGGCTAGTGACAGTGTACTTCATTACCAATGGACTTCTTTCTCTTTGGGACAATTTCGCGCCGGAGTTACGCTTCCAAAATGGTCTCACGGTGGCGCGCCTTTACCCATATGGCACTTCCAGACTCGCGCTATAGAAACGAGCGGTGTTTTCGTGATTCCTATCGTTCTGCCCTCCGCCCCTCCCCCCGCATCTTCGACACGCTGCGTGACCGTATCAGATGATGACAGCTGCGACCCGCTGCATTACAGACTCGTCGACGATCGGGCGAGTTATGGGCTGCTGGTACAGCTGCAGCACAAAAAGCAGCTGCAGCACAAATAACAGCTGCAGCACGTGTTGGCGTGACAAATCAGGCAAGGTTTGAATGTCAATATGGCACGTAGCCCCTTCAAAGTTGGAATATTTCCCATGTAACTGCAGCAGCGTTTTGAACCAACCATTTGCGAGCACGTAGGAGATGCTCGTATCTTACCCGTTTGTCATGATGTCCTGCATGCCCTTAGCTCCCATTGTGGTGCATTTGTCCAGCCACAGGTCCATGGTTTTCGAAGCAGTGCTGGAACAACGGGATCACAATTAGGATGCGATCAAAATCAGCGTATTCCAACCACGCCCGCATAGCAGTAACACAATACATCTTGATCTTGGGCCAGCCTCATCAACGCAGCGCTCCACACAGCCGCACTAATTTGGCCGTTTGAGGCTTCAACAGTGTGGATTCGAAGCCTTGCTCGTGCCCGGATATAGGGAAGAGCGGTGTACAAACTGAGCGTGCATGTTCGGCACGACAGGTCAGGCGGCTGCAAGTGCAGCCGGTGAGCCAACCTGATGCAGGGAGCAAATCAGCCATTTGACGAACCTTTCGTTCGGGGCTGGCAGCGAGCCTGGTTTCGCGACTCACTCAGTCGCCGCGAAGCCGAGCGGGTTGAGCGGCGAACGGCGAAATTGCGCGGACGCCGACAGGCGCCGCCGTAGTCGAAACTGTCGTCAATTAACATGCAAATCTCGCCGGCACCCATGTGCCGCGCTGTTCCGGCGCGTCGATGGTCCCCTGTCGCCATAGCAACGTCATTCGTCAGCAGGCGGCGCTGATTTGCCGTGGCGATTGGGCCCGACTCGGTGATTGGATTCGGCGGCGCGTTGCGTCCGATATTGATGCCAGATCCAGCGTTGACGGTGCATCATCACCGCTATGTTGTGCCGGGCTCGGGTGCGCTGCCACCGTTACGACACTCAGACGCGACGCCATTGTCGATGTGGACACCGTCACTGCGCTGTTGCAGTTGACGCGCCAGAACCCCAGTCGGTCGTCACACCACAGCACCATCACCAGTTCCGGCCCGTACAGACTCTGGTTGGCTGTTGAGGTTCTGTGGCGCATCGACGGCATCGGTCGTGCAGCGTCCAACGCGGAACAATTGCCGATTCCCAATGCGGCGTCCCATACAGGTCGAGGCGGCACATCGTTCCGGTCGGTACAATCACTGACGGGTCTAGGGGGCACTTGGACCATGCCTCCCCCGAAAGGCAGGTTGTTTCCGATATTTGTCGATACCTAGATTACTCTTTTTTCGGAATTTAAAAACATTTTGCAATGCAAGCGTTGCCTTAAACGGACCCACCAAATGTTGGCGGTTCAAATGTGAAGAGCTCTTTTTTCAAAGTCAAATTATCATATAACACATAGATAATAAGTTGGCTGTCCGTTGTCTAATTGTCTACTACTTGAATATGGCCCAACGGCCCATACGGTGTCTATTGCGTGGTTCATGACTCACTTTATGCGCGAGCACAGCTAATGGCGCGGCCCACGCTGCTTCACCGGTGGGCCGCGAGATTGGGAAGTGTTCCGAATGGTGTGAGTATTGAACCTGGGACCCTTATATCAAGTGCAATACTCTGACCACTCGGTCACCCCCACCCCACAACGTATGCTTTCCCTTGATTCAGTGCCCGGTCATGCCTGGACATTATCACAGGTGGAGTTATCTATCCCTTTGAAGGAGGCTCGACAGTGGAGGGTTAAGTGATGCAGACGTAGCAATGCTGCCATGCGCAAAACAGAAAGTAGCGTGCCGAACATTTTACAGTGCTCTGTCCCCCTCCCCCGTCCATCTCAGAGCGACACCTGTTCTACAGCCAGGTCACGTTCACTGACGGCGGATCAGCACGGCTTACCGGTCACTCCGGCAGCCGACTGCCGAGGCCGGTCAACCGTGCACCGACCTGTGGCGAATCGCCTCAGGGGATCACCGACCTAGGCCTGACCATTGTAATCAAGCCTGTCAGTGTCTGTCGCCCACGGTAGCAGGTAGTTCTGCAGCCACGAGTCGCACAGTCCGGAGCTACTAGCGCGTCCATCGCTTTGCAATATGACCATAGTTTCTTAGAACCACACCGAGCCCCTGCTATTTTGAAGAACTACTGCGTATATTCATAGCTCGCCCACACCTCCCACCTTTCTTCCAGCCTCAAGTAACAACTGTCGAACGTGAACGCTTCGCTCCAATTTCAAATGAGTGGAAGTGAAATTCTATCCACACATTATCAGCCTCCGTGACCAATTCACACAACTTCGGCGGTGTTGGATTGTATTAGCGAGTCCTGTCTCGGGGTCTTCAACCGCCCCCCCCCCGTCAGGTTTTTCGCAGATACTGGACGAACGGCGCGCAGCAGCGCGCCCAAATTCGGCAAACCTTTTCCCGCATCAATTTGGCATACTGTTTCAAAATATTAAAGTCGGGTCATCTAGGGTCAATGAGTTAGTCAAGGTCAAGTGAGGCTACCTCCAAAAAAGTTAAACCAGTCGCCACGCTTTAACGGATACAGATATTTTAATTGAAACATTCAGCATTTGCTTATCTTTATGGATGTAACAAACTTGCGGGTGCAAATTTTCTCTTTTTTCGTTTTTGACTACATATAAATTTTGCATATTTGCCAATTGCAGTTCAAATCGAAGGTTTTGGCTAAAGTAAACATTTTTATGAGAGGAAGTTGACTTCCAACAATGTTTCTCGATCTGCTCTACCCATTGGAATAGGAAAATTAAAGAAAACTTGAAAACTCAACATTTTGAAATTTCAAATCAATACAATTTTTTTTTTTGGGGGGACCGAAAAAATGTATGGCCCTGATCCATTTCGCTGTCCGTTTCTCATTCCAAAAAAAATTTTCGTATATCCCCAAAATAAACCTCCAGAGCCAAAAACATAATGTAAGTCGTGAAAAGTCGTGAAAATCTAGCCCCCTGGTGACATCACTTTTGGGGAAGTTGTTTTGGGGGATGGATCCGGACCTTGCTAGTCGAACGCTTTCCGATGACACCTCTTTCGTTTTCTTGCGAAGCTTAGTTTGGATTTTAGAGGTGGATTACTATCCGCCCCCCCCCCCGAGATGGGGTGTGAGGATCTGATCGGAGAGACGGCGCGGGTTAAGCGATCCGCGGGAACCAACTACTGCCAAGAGCCGTGATATTCCGAATGGCGATCAGATTGCTTGCTTCCAGATCTGATCTGATCTGATCCGACACACTGCGCAAGTCGCAGCCCGATCGGGCGATTGCTTAGTGGGTTGATTGCGTTTGGAAGTTCTGCTTTTGTTCTGAACGTAGATAGTGTTTGCTCATTCAACAACTACACAACTGTGTAGTTGTTGAAAACTCTATAACTGTTAACTCGTCATGAGTGATAAGGTGCTATGGTATTGTGAGAGGCAGGTCGGCAGACGTAGCTACCCCGAGAAAGGCTGGTCCGCATCTCGTAAGTTGTCCCATGTGATGAAGCTCGATGAATGCAAAAGCGACTTACTCGGGACGAGTGGGAGAAAAACGTACTGTGGTGCAAGGACGACAGACACTAATGGCAGTGCAATCTCTCAGGTTACTCTAGTGGAATAGACATGTTCATGTCACGCTAAGTCACCGAGTGGCACCATTTTCAGTAATATTTGGTTTTTGTTTTACCTAAGCCGTAGTTTTTGCTCGTTTGACTGAAGGAATTTGTTCAGATACTGAACATTTCATGTTTCTGGATGTATCAAGTCACGTTGTGTCGCCAGTAACTCCACAACCTCGAATGGCACGTTTCGACCAAAATTTGTTCAGGCCATTTTGCAGTCTGCAAGCTTAGTAACATGCAACTATCGTTATGCCAAAGACAATAAGTAGCAAGCCGCACGTCGATGTATATTACTCTCGGTGTCGCCTGCATGGGCTTAGCCTGTCCTGGCTCTGTTTGGTTGTCTGGCTGTTCATTCTCTGGCCCTGGCTGTCTGACTGTTCTTTCCTGGCTCTGTCTGGATCTAGCTGCCTGGCTGTTCTGTCCTGGTTCTGTCCGGTTTTTGCTGTCTGGCTGTTCTGTCCTGGCTCGTCCGTGGGGTGACCTGTTCTGGCTTCTGGTCTGGCTCGTCCTTCTTTTGTACTTTTCTGTCCTTCCTGGCTCGTCCGTGGGGTGACCTGTTCTGGCTCGTCCGTGGGGTGACCTGTTCTGGCTCGCCAGCCATGCACGTTCCAAGGTCAACTGAGATAATAATATATTGTCACGAAATTCAGCCATACGCAGGCACTTATTATGCGGGTCTATTTGGAAAAACCTCGGTTGTGGTTGTTGCGAGTGCCGCTGGATTGTTGGTGGTAAGCGATCCCCTGGTTTTTCTTCGGCGCCTCTTCTTCCGGCGCGGATGTCTCGCCGCGCCCGCCGCCGTCTGTATGCATAGTGAGACGCCTTCGGGAATGGTGGTGCTGTGGAGCCCGTATCGACGAGAGATAGAGAGAGAGAGAGAGAGAGAGAGAGAGAGAGAGAGAGAGAGAGAGAGAGAGAGAGAGAGAGAGAGAGAGAGAGAGAGAGAGAGAGAGAGAGAGAGAGAGAGAGAGAGAGAGAGAGAGTGGGAGAGAGAGCGAGAGAGAGCGAGAGAGGGTGTGCGAGAGAGGGGGAGAGAGAGTGAGCAAGAGAGATGGAGGGAGAGAAAGCGAAAGAGAGAGAGAGAGAGAGGAGGAAGAAAGAGAGATACATAGAGAGAAAGAGGGAGAGCTTAGAGGCGTGCCCGGCCATAAAGTTATCCTGCGCGGCCTTTAAAGCGAGTGCGTTTTTGTGAACAAAAGTCAGAGCAAGGGCATCTTTAGATTACGTTGAGTATTGCGTAATAATGCGTGTCGAGTCAAAGTACTGCATGCAGGAGTGAGATCCTCTCCCAGATGGGTAGATAATTTGGATGAAACTTAGTTTACTTAATAGTCCTCACCGCCTCTCAAGTCGGCTGTCGTGTGTTAGCTTCATGCACTCTCACGTATTAGTTGCATGCATTCTCTCGTGCTATTTGCATGGGCAGGGGATAGGTAGGTTATGGAATCATACATAACTGTGTGTGGGGTTAGTAGTTAGTACTGTGCTTGGCAAATCGGCTCATCTGCATCGCATGGTGCCACTAGGTAAGCGTTTATGTTGCAGGCTAATGTATCGTAACTCCGTTGATCTACGTCCGATTGCACCGCTACGTATATGTTAAGTAACAGCACCAATCGGCTCATCTATGTCCGATGTCATCCCGTGGACTATGTTACTACTACGAGTTGTTGCGAGGGATCCACTGCGTATCAGTTACGGGATGCGCGTCAGGCACATTGGAAATGCACACATCCGGTGATTTTCAGTTAAAGAAAGAAAACTCGAAGTTTCTTAATGGTATTCAAGAACTCTGAAATGAGTTTACGTCACGAGCTCGAATAGTCATTATTGCATCCGCGAATCATTTAGCTACGATTGATACGGCCATATTTCCGTGAAATGTGCCTTGAAGTTCATATATTAGTTTGTTTGGCTTCAGATGTCCGCTTTATTGCCACGTGCACTGATGGATTGTAAATATTGCTACTTTGCGATTTAGCTTGTCGAACTATATTCCAATACTCATCCGCCATTTGGCCGACAGCAGCAGACGGCTGAGTCTGCCCCCAGCCACCGACCGACCGGCCGGACCCGAAACAATCATGTGAACTTTGATAGATCACCAACGACAAAGTTACCGGCAGATTTTCATGTTAAACGTTAAGAGATGTACATCTCATGATTTCCGCAACCATTGGTGTTGGAAACACTGGCACTGCACCTATGGGCGTTACACGTAAGGAATGTATCGACAACCGCGAATACCCCTGCGAATACCGTTACACGTAAGGAATGTATCGACAACCGCGAATATAATACCCTGCGAATACCGTTACACGTAAGGAATGTATCGACAACCGCGAATACCCCTGCGAATACCGTTACACGTAAGGAATGTATCGACAACCGCGAATACCCCTGCGAATACCGTTACACGTAAGGAATGTATCGACAACCGCGAATACCCCTGCGAATACCGTTACACGTAAGGAATGTATCGACAACCGCGAATACCACTGCGAATACCGTTACACGTAAGGAATGTATCGACAACCGCGAATACCCCTGCGCAGATATTGCTTGGTATGCATCCTGGTAAATAGATGCAACTGGTAAAATATATTTCGGGGACCTCGAGCGTCCCTGTCCGCCCGAATCATCTCCACTCTTAGCCAGAGGCGCAGCCAAAGGAGGGGGAGCCGAACCGTTGTGTGACGTCTTCAATGGTCCTGTTATCTTGGCATGAGATAGCCGAGCAGTAAATGGAGGACGTCTGAGTGCTTCGCACCCAGCAGCGGAGCAAGCGATCGGATGATGCACTCTTGTTGGCAGGCATTCATTGGTCGTCTTTGAGCATCAAAGCTAGCACAGTCTAGAAGAAGGTGGCCTATGCTTAACCCGCACCGTCTTTCCTGTCAAGTCCTCCCACCCCGTCTCGGGGGGGGGGCGGTTGAAGACCCCCTCTAGAATCCAAACTAAGCATCGCACGAAAACGAAAGGAGGTGTCATCGGAAAGCGCTCGACGAGTAGGGTCCAGGGTCCACCCCCCAAAAAAAAATCCCCCAAAAGTGACGTCACCAGGGGGCTAGATTTTCACGACTTTTCACGACTTGCATTATGTTTTTTACTCTGGGGAGTTCATTTTGGGGGATATATGAAAAAACGAAATTTATTTGGAATGAGAAAAGGACAGCGAGATCGACCAGGGCTATAATTTTTTTGGACCTCCAAAAATAAAAATTGTATTTTTTGAAAGTTCAAAATTTTGAGTTTTCAAGTTTTCTTTAATTTTCCTTCTCCAATGGGTAGAGCAGACCGAGAAATGTTGTTGGAAGTCAACTTGCCCTAATTAAAAAATGCTTACTTTAGCCAGAATCCTGTGTTTGAACTGCAATATGGCAAATACGCAAAATTTATATGTAGTCAAAAACGGAAAAAAATGAAAAATTCAACTCGTAAGTTTTGTTGCATCCATAAAGATAAGCAAATGCTGAAAGTTTTATTAAAATATCTGTATCCGTTAAAGCGTGACGACTGGTTAAACTTTTTTAGAGGTGACCTCACTTGACCTTGACTAACTCGTTGACCCTAGATGACCTGACCTAAAAATTTTGAATCAGCATGTCAAATTGATGTGGGAAAAGGTATGCCAAATTTGGGCGCGCTGCCTCGCGCCGTTCGTCCGCTATCCGCGAAAAACCTGACGGGGGCGGTTGAAGACCCCCCCCACCCCCGACCCCCGAGACGGGACGGGTTAATGTGGTGTTGCAGATCTCGCAGCAAGGTGTTGTAAGCAGGCCCGACGAGGTGATCTATTCACGACGAAATAATCTATCGCATATAATCAACGTATTGTCAGTTATGTGATCTGAGGAGGGTAATTTGCTGCTGTGGACGGTCCCGACCTCCACGAGACACGCGGCGATACAGCCGTTATTGGTCAGAACGTGGCGCACGGTAGTACCGTGAGCTATGCGTTGCTTAACTTTGCCGTGGTTTCTGACTGCCATTGTCTTCTGGGTCCGGCCAGTCTGCCATCCTCAAGTGCATAGCATCTTGTGTATGGTTGGAAGCAACTAGCCAACATGTTGCCAAGTCGGTGTGATAGTGACAGAATGTGCGTAATGGTAGCGCGATTTGGGGATGCACATGCATCCATAACCTTGGAAAATAACAGTAGCGCGAAGTGCTTGGTAGCGCATAAAATACCCGTCAAAAATATCCTGATTATCACAAAAAGTGCTGTACATCGCAACAATTATCATAGAGCGCCTCCCCTGGTTTGCGGTGAGGTGAACAATGCATCCTGATATGGATGAGCGTACTGAAGAAGTTGAAAATGTGGCAGCAGCTGTGCAGCTGGGCGAGAGCCGGTCGTACTCACTAGGAAGCTGATAGCAGAGGTGTCAGGTGGGGCGCCACCAGTTTGTAGATGGGGTGTGAAGGCGAGAGAAGCTGCTCTGTGCACTGTGACACATAGCTCATCATCTCCACGCAGACGCCTGCCGACCAAACCGCAGCCCTCAGCACAAGTATTCGCGATTTGTCGACGTAGCCAGCGGGGTATCTGATGATGGCTGCTAGCTTTGTCGACCAACGCAATCTGCTGGGATGCTTCTCGGTGGCAAAATTCTGCAGCAGATAATTTAACGACCCAAAACCAGTTACCGTAACGTTTTGGTGATGTTGCACGCTTTGATTGGTACTGGCACAAACCGACAGTGACCATATAAATGTCTCAGTAGTGAAGGTGCAAGCGGAGAACAACACTAGTATCACTCACAACACAACTGCGACCATCAGCACAAACACATCAGGTGAAAAGGACACACTCACTTCCTTTCCACGAGAAGTGAAAACAAACGTGAAGTTCAAACGCGCGGCGGATGCTTCCAGCGGAGTAATTGTCTGTGACAGTTTTGTCAGTAAACTTATATTCCCCCTCCTCCCGCATACACCGGCACCCAGCCAGCTCACCGCATAGCTGTCAGGCACATGTGCACCGTACAGCTGGCATTCCATTGAGGTCGATACACTTGACACAAGCGAGACAGCTATGTGTGCAGGCAATGTGTGCGAGTTGTCGCGTCACGGCATGCAGCTGGCACCAGGTCGAAGACATGCATCTTTTTGCCCAGTATCCTTTTGATAGTGATATCGAATCATCGATCGCAATTTGGCACACCGTGCTGGCATCAATGCCCCGACCGTCCACCAGGGACACCTGCTACCTGCTGTCGAGCATCGATCGGCGGCACGCATCTCACTAAGGGCTTCCTCCAGACATCTATAAACATCACAGGCCGTGTGTACACACGCACTGCTCTTCCTGGGCGCATGCTTTGTGCATGGACATTTGGGGCGACGTGCCCAATTTAGTATGCTTTCACCGCTAATGGAGGACGGAAAAAAGAACGAGAACGTCAGAAATGACGTTAACAATATGCCCGAATGATTCAGTGATACTGGGCATGAGAGACAAACAACAACAAACCCGCATAAGCATCAAGGGAAATGGCCCGAATATTATATTATGTTCTGTCGTGTAACCGACATACAGAACCACTGTCAACCCTGTTCTACTTTAAACTCCGCTAACCGCTTCAACAGGGCTCAAGAACACTCGAAGCTCTTGTACTTTCATCCAGGTATTTCGAAGCATATCACAAGACGAAAAACATAATGCCATACCACACTTGGGAGGTAGCTTAATATAAGTATGCGGGGCTATTCTTTCGTTTTTGTAATAATCAGGACGCATGCGCAGATACCTTCTAGGAAGGCCAACTTTCGTCACGCCTAGCGTGTTTCAGCAGTCCCGCCGCGTCTAACATTGATCAGAGACATTTCCTCAGCCTGTGTTTTCTGACAGAATCTACGAATAGTTTAGCGAGTATTCAGATATTTCTGCACAACTTCGGATGATTAATCTATAGATCGTCAGAAAGTCAAGAAGAGAGCAATGGGCCTGAAATTTATTCACGACCATACAATGGATCCTCTGGATTAATTGCTCGACTAGTTCAGTGCCAAAAATAAAATAACTGGAAAAGTTAACCTTAATGTAAACGCAGGCTTCCCGTAGGTCTCTCTTGCCCTAACACAGCATCGTATCTTTAAAAACGTATAGTCCTTCGCCGGCCAGTGTGATAGTGGCAAATGTTCATAATCTAGGAACGCTGGCGTGTGCATCGTATCGGAGTGACTGTAGCACGACAGTAAGCGTGACATCAGAGTAAGTGCAACACCAGAGTGCGCGTGGTGCCATGATGAACGTGACATCAGAGTAAGTGCAACACCAGAGTGGGTGTAACATCTGACAACTGGTAGTGAAGAAGAAGGCTTTGAAAACTGATAATGCCCACCAAAGTAGAGAGTAAGTACGGAGATTCGGGGAATATAACATGGTATTGTGTACGTACCGCGGTACAGGTACCCGTACTGGTACTGCGCTTCCGCCATATTGAAGAACATTTTTGCCACCGTCCATACATGGCCCTTGTCTGTGGACAAAAACACCTGAAACAAAAATGAAACATTTCAAATCAGTGGCTAACGTCCGGCTCATCAATTTCTAGTGTGAAACATCGGTAAAGCGGGTTGAACGGCCACCATGAACTGCTACCTCATATATCCTCTTCATTCCTGAGAAGTATGGCAATCCGGTCGTGATCCTCAACAAGTCAAATAGTCCTTCCGCACACAAAGCACCCCGTGCACAAATAAACGAATAACTTCAGTCATGAATTCATAGATACACAAATCCATGAATGCACACAAAGTGCCATTTTGTTTCGTTAAATTATTACTTCGTTGTTTTGAAAGTAAGTGTATATGCTATTAAAGTGTGAAATCCTTACATTCGACATTCATCCATTGTCCACCTCCCCAAACTCCATGACGACATCTCCTACGATATACTGGCTCATAGCCCTGGCTCTTGCGATGATCCGCTCATCCCCCCCCATGGCATACGCTTCCTTGACCGATAAGACGCAGAGCGCATCAGCGCACCGCTGTCTGCCTGGCCTATGAGTACCCCTTGCCGACTTCGTGGTGCAATGCATTTGAAAATGCTACACCAGGTCACTGATCTGCGACGTTATAAGTGTACCTAGCTCGGGCCGTGTTAGTTGTAAAGTGTGGTGTGTACCAGTCGGGAGGCATGGCCGCGTCCAGCACGTGGCATTTCTCGTCGCGTTTTCATTTCACTCTCCATCTGGAAAAGCAAGGAAGTCGCAACAACTCCCCGGCACTGGAGAAGGTGAGAACACTCCTTGCATGGGCGTGGATGCAACTGATGATTGCTTGCCTACTCCCCTCTCTCCAAATTGATCGATGGACATGCCAATGATCACCGCTCAGTTGGAATTAGATGCGTACACACATGACAGGTGCTAGGTGCACGCACATGCGTGGGTGCGATAGTGCGATAGTGCGATAGTGCGATAGTGCGAGAGTGCGATAGTGCGAGAGTGTGCTCGAGTTGACGCTATGGCGCTTCGCATCGCTAGCTGGCAACCACGAAACACGGTCTGAGAAGCCGTGCTGTGCCGCGGTCCTCCACTGACGGCCGGTACAAACCATCACGATCTCCGACCGATTCGCCGACCGTTGCTGAACACTTTGCGAACGACTGCAAAGGCCCAGCTGGGATTGCCTTCGACTGTAGGCAGTTTTGACTGTGAGGCTCAGCTGGGATCTTCGACTGCAAGCCACTGGCATGCCTTCGACGCGACACGATTGCCTTCGATTGCAGTGGCTCAGCCGGGATTCCCTTCGACTACAGAGGCCAAGCTGGCATTGCCTTCGACTGCAGAGGCCCAGCTGGGATTGCCTTCGACTGTAGAGGCTCAGCTGGGATTGCCTTCGACTGTAGAGGCCCAGCTGGGATTGCCTTCGACTGCAGAGGCCCAGCTGGGATTGCCTTCGACTGTAGAGGCTCAGCTGGGACTGTCTTCGACTGCAGAGCCCTATCTCGCATTGCCTTCGACTGCAAAGGCCCAGCTGGGATTGCCTTCGACTGTAGAGGCTCAGCTGGGACTGTCTTCGACTGCAGAGCCCCACCTGGCATTGCCTTCGACTGCAGAGCCCTATCTCGCATTGCCTTCGATTGCAGAGGCCCAGCTGGCATTACGTTCGCACTCCGGTAGTTCCCTGCGTGTGGAGCAGGTGCCAATTGCCCCCTGCTATCAATAGCCAGCCACCGCCTGCTATGGCTGATTACCCGGATCAGGTCTCGCCATCGGCTCCGCGGCGGTCGATCGCCGAAGCCTTGGGGATCTCCGCGGCACATTCGCGTTGACACCGGCGTACGATCAGTGCCCGGGCGACAGGCGTTGCGCTCGGCGGAGCACGATAGTCACGCGACCCGAGGTATTAGTCGAATAGAAGGCGGCGGTCCGGTCGCCGTCTGACTTCGTGATGAAGCACCAGCCTTTCAGTTTTGGTCACGGTTCAGTCGCAGAATATGAGGGATGAGAGCAATTTACAGGGGTGGAAGAATGTTGGGAACTGGTGAAAAATCTGTCCTGTGTCGCGGCATGGAAGTAAACAGCCGCAGCACAATTGGGTGAAACTGTTCGAGATGCATTCGCTTCGCAGCCAAATGGTCCAGCTGCTCCCGATCCAAAATGTCAACTTCGCCTAGTGTATCGATCACCTGGAAACACGTCTGTTAACATTATTATTTTTTCATTTAGGCATTTTTAATAGTAGATACGAGGACAGCAAAGTTTGCCAGGTTGATGCTTCCTTAAATGTGCTGCACGAGCGCATGCCTATATAGGAATTATTTGCCTGGATGTCATAGTTGACAGTGTGTATGGTCGACATTTTGCTCAATAGATTCCACATTCACTATGTTCGAACTTACTGTCTATTGTCCCACGTGATCAGCTATCATTACTACAACGGCGATATCCAGCGTCTAATCGATTAGCTTGCCACTTTTACGTTTCTACAGTCTCCCTTCAAGCCCATCACCATATAATAACAATCAACATGTAGTAAACTGAAGCCTGGTGAAACAAATATTCAAGCCTTATCTCAAAATAATTGTGTGATCAGCCTGCCTTGACTCAAGATAAGCTGACGAAGGGCGGATCCAGTATTTGTCATGGGAAGCACTTGTTTGGAGGGAAGCTATTTTTCGATGAGGCACTGCTGCGAAAGTACCAGGAGGGATGCATCTCGCTGAACAATTGAAGGCAGGGGTGTGTGTGGACTCGAGCACAAACGAGCCTTTTCATCTAAGAGGGGGGTTTTTGGTTGAAAAATGTTAAGTATGGAGATCAACTCGAACCTTCCTGGAGGGGCCTCGTGCTTCATGGAGGCATATTCCCCAGCGACATTCCCCTCCTCCTGTATCCGCCTCCGGTGCGACTCAAGTTGAGACCACGTGATTCGACCTCTCTGGGAAAGAAACGGGTATTTAGCGTCCCAGGGTCGTTATTGAATTTAGGTTCCATTCTTTTGAAACACAGATTCAATATTTCCTGGTCCGATTCATGAAGAATATAGAAGTATACTAGAACTGCAAAATTCAACAGCTTTAACCTCGCAGTAGAAGAGCGGAACGTCGAATTTATGTTTCGCTCCAACTTCGGAAAGTCGAGGATGGTCCACCCATTCCGCTTCCTCGTCAAACGTGGGTGCAGACCGATCAAAATAAATCGTTTGTTGTATTCTCTTCAATTATGTGAACCCATTTGCTTTATATCTACGTTGATTGGCTGAATTATGCCAGCGAATGTTGCACCGAAAAACATGCGTGGAATGCAACTGGAGCCAAGAACGCGACATGTATCTCCTGTATCACCAGCAGGTAGAGGGGCATGCAGTATATTCCGCGCCTAGTAGCATCTGGCAGTGTCAAATAGGGACATAGACCTAACCCGCCATAATTAGGCGCGCCGTCACGAGGTGAAAAGCGCCAACCAAATCCTCCACACCTCGAAGCATCTGACAGTGTAAACAGGACCTTGACCGCCACCCGTCATAATAAGGTAGGCCGTTACCAGGACACAAATGCCAGCCAAAGCGGCGTGAATATTCCGACATATATTCCGATGAAGTAAATAATTAATTTCCTTCTCATTATCACGAGGATGGGAACGAATGGTCATTTGAATAGAGACTGCAGTTTCAAGCAGTATATATTTGTTCAAAACACATTCGTGGACCATTAAAGATGGACCCGATAACGTTAATTGCATGCTATCTGTAATGAACTCAACTTCAATCAGCAATGCCCACCAGGGGAGCCATTATGTTTAGACGCCTTTTAAGCTGATCAGACCTAAAGTGTATGTTAGCCTGCGTCATCGCAGTGGGTCCTTTCACGCCCCCACCACCGATGAGGTTCTCCACGGATAGTGAAAAACGGAGCGCGGAATAGCGCCGAAATTTGGCATACCTTTTTCCACATCAACAACGTTTAACGCATAAAGGCATTCCATTGAAACTTTCAGCATTTGCTTATCCTTAGGGATATAACAAAACGCACCAAAGGAGCTTTGCATTTTTGTTTCGTTTTTGGTAACACATCTGTGTTGCTTAGTTGCCCATTAGTGTTAAAATCGAAGATTATGGCCAATGTAGGCATTTTTTGTATTGCTAATTTAACATGCGCCCTGGAGGGCCTCGGAAAATTACGCGCACTGGAGGCAGGGCTAACAAATCGTATCGTTCTGTCGTCGTGGACGACAACCACGAACGGGAACTTTTGGCGACCACATTTCCATATCATTAGAAATATTATATATGAAATCATATAAATGGTACCTACTATACATAAAATTGACTACGTCACGATATCCGTGTCAAGGTACGCAGGATTGAAACGAATCAGATTGGACCGGGACTGGAAATGTCTTCCGTGCAGACCTCTAGAAATGTTCAACCGTGCAGACCTCTACCACCCACCGCCACGCTACCATTTCTTCATTCCCAGCGTACGCTTTTGGGTTTCATCTAGTACGCTCAGCGGCAAAAACATGACTCAACGGCAACAAAGTATCGTCGAGACAACCATTCCATCGTTCAGACGACCGCCGACGACAAAATTGTCTCCCGTTTAGCACAGAGCCAATGGCATGCCTTCTGGTCGCCAGTGGTTGTCCTCGTGCCGGTCCAACTTTATGCTAGATGGCAGCGGTACGGAAGTACCAAACTATGGTATACTCAGCGGCTTTGGAGGCAAGCGACTAGACCACCGGGTACTAAAACAACACTAGACCTACGTTAAGTAATGAATAATTTATAACATTAGCTGATTTTTTAAAACAATTTGAATTTGAATCCTTTTTTCATGTAGGATGTACGATAATATTTTTAATTTCATTAAAATCGTTGGAAAGAATCTAGAAGAATATCATTCTTTTACGCGCATTCCCTCGCTTTCAAATCCGTCCATTTCCATTTTAAACGCGACGATGTGCGTCGAAGAGTGAAATTGGGAATTGATCACGGTTCTTTATAATTGGTGAGTGGTAAATGAGTGCGGCAAGATAAAACTACCAAGTTCGAATTATCTGGAGTGTTAATCAAACGATTTTTTTCTTCTCATTTTCTGACTTATATGAGACCAAATGAAGTGGTTCGGTCTTAAACAGACTCTAGAAACAGACTCTATTCAGGGCCAGGGCGTAAGGGTGACAAAGATAGTAAGGTCATCCTGTAGATGTGGACATTGCGATTGGAAAGGTACTGCACAGAGCATTTACAAACATTCAAAAGTAAAGCACCCAGGTCTACCAGGGTTAAGAGTACTGCAAGATAGCCATTTTGGCCCTGGCAGGCGATTTGACTGGACTTGCAAGCCAGCACTGGATCATCAACCATCAAGCTCAGGTGAAAATCTTGGTATATGAATTACATTTGAGTAAAATATAGTCACCTAAATGTAATTAGAAAATATATTTTGGTGTGTAGGTACCTACTCAGCAGGCATTGCACTGCAGTTGGTGGCAATGCATACAATATAGGGATGGCGAATTTTAGCCACCTGGTGGTTTAAACCATTGTTTAAACTGGCTGGCATAAATTAATTTAAGCCACTCTGGCTTAAATTATATTTCTGGTATGGCTGGAGGGCAGTGATGGACATTAGTTAGGGAAGCATCAATTATAATTCAAAGATGTGCTCCACTCCATTTTATTTGCAAAAAAACACTCCCTAGAATTCCCAAAACTCTGCCTGGGTTCTGGGTATGCACTCCACAAGCTAGATGTTTACCCATTAGATACAGTCGGTCTAACATGTAGCTCCCTGGATGCTGGTAGTTAGAAATGGTATTTGTAAATACCAGGATTTTGACATCCGACTACTGGCATTGAGGGAGATAAAGGACATAAAGACATAAAAGATCAGTGCAACTATGAGCCACAACGGCCCTTCTTGGTTGCACTCTGTACACTGAACTAGTTGTCCACCAAATGTGTTGATCAACTCTCCCTGGAATACAGAAAAACAAGACCACTATTCTTGTAATGATTGTCTATGCTGTTCTTAAAGATGTTCAGTGTGTTGCTACTGACAATGGTTTCTGGCAGCTGGTTCCAGTGTTCTACTACCCTGTTGGTGAAGAAGGACTGTCTTAACCTTGTCCTGCTGTGATTAACTTTAATTTTGAACTGATGACCTCTAATTCCATCATTTCTGTTCAATTCAAACAGTTCCCTGAGATAACCCTGTTTCTGACCATGTACAAATTGAAGGACCTTGATGAGATCTCCTCTCAGCCTTCTATATCTAAGTGAAAACATATTCAATTTCTTTAATCTTTCCTCATATGCCAGGTTGCCCATACAATTCACCATTTTTGTTGCCCTCTTTTGTACTCTCTCTAAAAGCCAACAATCTTTTTCCAAGCTTGGACACAACATTCCAGAAGTCACAGATAGTACTTGCCCACCCATCAAGTATGTAGCCTTGATATGCTACCTACATACATGCATGATTTTTCACTTATCAAAATTAAATTTCATTTGCCATTTTTCGGACCACTTCACAGGCTCGTCTAAGTCTTTCTGCAGCAAGATTCTGCAGATAATATGTAGCAAGGTACATATTAGACTGACTGTTCCTAGCCATTTGATAGCTAGGTACCTATTTTATGTTAGATGAAAAGTGACTGAGCCACATCAATTTGTGCTGTTTTTTGCATAATTTTTCCATTGTCTTACTGATAATAGTATGAATGTGTAGGTAGGGATGGAAAAAAAGCTGGCTTAAATTCAATTTATGGCAGCCAGTGGCTTTTATTAATTTAAGCCAATTTAAACTGGCTTTTTTATTTAAGCCAGCTTAAATTCACGACACTTCTAAGTCCCACACTTCTAAGGCTCACAAACCATGGGTGCATTGACAGTGTTGGTATTCAGCACAATACAAGTGTAAAATACCATACCTAGAGAGAGTACAATGAAGATCTACTGTGCATGAAGATCTACTGTGCATGGTTAGTGACAGTTTCTAGGCCACTAGGTATGATTGATGGATACGGATATGGATATGGATATGGATATGATGGAAGTATGGACACTAGGTTGATTCACCTATCATCTAATGCTTTGAAGCTCATCTAATGCTCATCTAATGGATCTAATGCTCCACTTCCACAAGTGTTAATGTTAACAGGAAATAATCTGCTACCATACAATGTCATGAAAGGTGTGCAAAAGTTGACAATGTGTGCAAAATGTGCAATAGGTAGACAGATGGCTTGCTGTAGCAAACAATAAGGAAACAGATTGCTTACTGTTATCTATGAATATGGGTAGGTAGGTACCTATCTACATATATTATTATCAGTAAGACAATGGGAAAGCTATGTCAAAAACGTCACAAATTGGTCTGGCTCATATAGTTACTTTTAAGCTAACATAAAATAGGTACCTAGCTATACAATGGCTAGATACCCAATGGGTAAAAATCTGAATTGTGGAGTGCATACCTAGAACCCAGCCAGAGTTTTGGGAAATTCTAGGGAGTGTTTGTTTATAAATAAAATTTAGTGTAGCACATTTTGGAATAATTGATGCTTCCCTAACTTTTGTTTGTCACTGTACTCCAGCCATATCCAAAACATAATTTTAGCCAGGGTGGCTTAAATTAATTTATGCCGGCTGGTTTAAACCAGTTTAAACCACCAGGTGGCTTAAATTTGCCATCCCTATATGTAGGTAGGTACCTACCTAGCTATATTTAGGGATGGAAAAAAGCTAGCGTAAATTGAATTTATGCCAGCCAGTGGCTTTTATTAATTCAAGCCTGTTTAAACTGGCTTTTATTATATCAGCCGGCTTAAATTCACGACACTTCTAAGCCCTTGCATTATTAAGGCTCACAAACAATGGGTGCATTGACAGTGTTGCAAACCATGGGTGCATTGACGACGCCGAATTGCCGAAAAGGAAATTGGCGGCAAGATATTCTGTTTAAAGGTAATCGACGCAATTTGTTTTAGGTCCAGAAATCACAACTTTTTCGAGCTATCATTACCCCCTTTGGGGTAGGCCAACCTCGTGATTACCCCGTATAAAATTCAGAATGCCTCATAACCAAAGTTCATTTTCAAGGTTGCGAACATGTAGTATTTCCTGCCGATATATGTGCACAGGTTTTTGGCAAATGTACACAGTACTCTCCATATTCGAGGTTTGACGAAACCCCGCTATAACCCCACCCACACCCCTCCACAAGCCAGCGCATTACCCCAGGTTGGGAACCCCTGTTCCGGGCCATGTAGCATAATGTTATCGTTTGCACAAAAGGTGACAACCACCAAGCCTATTCCGGATTTGGACGACAACCACGAAACCATTTTTTTTAGCCCTGACTGGAGGTGGGCGGATTTCGCCCCCATAAGATCTCGGCTCCTACTGAGGATAGGGAAACGAAATTCGCAGAGTGGATGGGCACGATAGTAAACTATATTGTATGCAAATTTTATGACCCTGGGTCAATATCTTCAAGGTCAAATGAGGTCAAAATAACAAAATGTTCTGGTTTTCCGTGGATTGGCTTGTCAATGGATCGCTGTGATTTTGTTTAAATGTTCCAAAATTTGCATTAATGATGCTTTGGACATTACTCATGATTAAATACAGATGCCAGATCCACCATTTGACCTCAGGTCACCTATATAGCAGCACTTTAGCATGTCATTACTTGCTCCAGTTACCGGCACCGGGTTGCCCACCCGACTGCTCCGTTGGGCGGTTCGGCACAATGGGCTTCGCAAAGAAAGGAATGAAATACATGAATAAAGTATGGAAACGCTTAGGCACGCAATGATAAACAGTAGATTTCGGGATGTGTAGGGAGTAACATGTAAAGTGACATCAATCGCATATTTGCATTTTTGACAACATTCCAGTTGAACAAGTTTGGTTCTATTAGCCTGTCATAAACTTGATCTGACTTGACCTCGGCGACCTAACATGACTTTCAAATTATATAGCATAACAAAATGCATCCAACAAGTCGCTAGTGTTGTCAAGAACAGTTCCCTTTTACCATTATATGGGAAGCGCATCAACGCAGACTTTTGTGGTCTGGCGCTGCGAATGGTTTTTAATTTAACGGCCCCTAACTTGAAAAGTTATCGGCCGATTTCCATTTTTCGTACTTTAAACAATGTGGCGATCATTTCCAAGTAGGTACCAAAACAATGGCGTATATCGGCCGGTACCATATGGAGTTATGTACGAAAAACCGGAGGGGTGGGCGGATTTCACCATCCCCTCTAGGGCGTGTGTTAACCTGTCATAAACTTGACCTGACTTGACCTCGATGACCTGATATTACTTTGATGCAATGTAGCATGACAATGTATACCAAACAAGTCGCTAGTTTTGCCAAGAACACTTCCTTTTTGCCAATATACGGGAAGCGCATCAGCGCCGATAATTGTGGTCTGGCGCTGAAATTTTGTCTCGAATTTAGCGACCCCTAACTCGAAAAATTGTCGGTAGATTTTCATTTTTCTTATTTTAAAGAACGCGCCGGTCATTTATAACCAGGTACACAAACAATGGCGTATATCGTCCGGTAAAATCTTGAGTTATCTACGAAAAACCTGAGTGGTGGGCGGATTTCGCCCCCCCCCCCCCTCCAAGGCGCGTGCTAGCTTCAAATAACGCTCCACGGTACAATCTACCCATTATAAAAATAAATTTAAGGACAATTGAAACTAAAAATTTTGAAAATTTTCAAAATTCCAAATTTTGTTTTGGAGTGGGAAGCACATTGAGGTCATGGTCGATTTCGCCTTCCTTTTCTGATCCAAAACATTATTTTAATCACCGAAAACAAGACAATTGAAACTCAAAATGTTCAAATTTTCCAAATTTCAAATGTTTCTTGTTCAGTGGGAAGCACATTGGGGCAATGGTCGATTTCGCCTTCCCTTTCTGATCCAAAATATTATTTTAATCACCCGAAAATGAACTCCCCAGACCAAAAAGCATTACACCAGTTGTCATCCCGTTGACCCCCTAGTGGTGGCACTTTTTGAGGGGAGGACATTTTAGGTGTGATTGCAGGCCTTACTCGTCGAGCGCTTTCTGACACCACTCTCGTGTTCGCGCAATGTTTAATTTGGAGATTAGAGGGTACGTAAAGAGACACAGTCGAGATCCCTACATCCCGAGGACAAGTCAGATCCTTACACCCCGTCTCGGGGTATAAGGATCTAGTTGGAAAGACGGCACGGGTTAAGACGATACCAAAGCACACCAAAATTATAAACGGCTGCACGTTTTCTGGCTGCACAATGCGTCGTCGGCTCATATCGAGTCGACTTGACCGATGATGTCCGTGATAGGGCACTTGGCGCAACCAGGGGAGGAATGGCATGCCGGGTACTGCCACGGAATGGCATGCCGGGTACTGCCACGGAATGGCATGCCGGGTACTGCCACGGAATGGCATGCCGGGTACTGCCACGGAATGGCATGCCGGGTACTGCCACTGAATGGCATGCCGGGTACTGTCACGGAATGGCATGCAGGCTGCTGCGACGGAATGGCGTGCCGGATACTGCCACGGAATGGTGTATAGGGTCCTGCGATGGAATGGCATGCAGGGTGCTGCGCAACGGGTCGTCATCTTTTGCAACGACCAAGTCAAATAACCAGACAGCCGCGAAAATAGCAGATAGAACGGCAATGGCCATACAGAATAGTCTCATGGGATGGAATTGGTGTGATCGTGTTCTATCTGTCCGAGCGTACACTCACAAAAGGCATCAACTGAACTTGAATGTTGACGAGCTAAGGTGAAGCCCAAGAGAATCTACTTGCCAACAATCACGATCAAGATTCATGTGAGTGACGGACCCGGCGCAACCATCTCCCTCTTGAAGTCCTGCTAATTTTCGGCACAGCATGCAAAGTATTATCCTTTACTCTGAAACAGACCTGACCTTTCATTTTGGCTTTCAGTATCTTCCATCGCAGTACCTCACCTGAGTTGTCCTAAGCTTTCGTTCAAGGAAGTTGTTTTGTGTCGATGGCACTGCGCGGAGCGCCATCTACATAGGTGGCCCGGCATTTTCTCCACGAACTGCCGCAAGGTGGCAGTCGAGCTGCGTCCTTAGTCTCTCAATCGACGGCTGTGAGATGTACAATGTCGTGCTGGCAGCAGGATAGAGCTATCCTGTTCTGTGCGCGCAGCCAGCATGGTTTCAGGACGGGATCGATTTTAACACAGGGGAAAATGCCACACAGCTTCCAACAACCAGACATTTGCTTACGTTCAGCATTGATCGTCTGGAACGCCATCACGAAAGTTGTTGATTTCTAACTTTTGAAGGGCGGGGGCACAATAAATGAAGGTAATGAGCGGGACCAAATTAATGTAGGAGCATTTGATCCTACCTGACGTCGAAGTCAGGTAGCGTCCGATGTTAAATGCTGAAGTATTTTGGTTGAGGGGGGCAACATCAAAGCTGAGAGGGCACTTGCACCCTCAAAAGTATATAAAGCTGCTATAAAACACCCATGACAATCGCTCATAATTTCCATTGGCTTTGAAGCACGATCAGTCATTACTTTGGTTCGGCAACGCTGGGTCATCGGTCCCCGTTTGTCTGTCTGAACATTATCAAGCGAAGGGTTGGCTCACACTGAGTCTGGATTTTTAGAGCCTTTTGCACCAGAGTTGCTACCTGCCTTGCAGCCCGACTAGGGGATATTTTGATCTAATGACTAGTCGATTATTTCGAGCCTCAGGCGAGACAGCTCAACATAGCTTTTTCGTCACTTACCGGATTATCTGTCGATGGCCTCTGAAACAGCTGGATGGCCAGAGGCATCAGGTCGCCGGCGCGGTTCAGGAGGAACAGCCCGATCGGGGCTACCATCTAGAATGGGGGATGTATGTCAGTGACCTGGAAGCCCACATGGATCTGGAATCTGGAAACTGCGTCATGTTCAAAACATGCATCAATGGCAGCATTCAAAACCAGATAAAAATTAACACGTTGGTTTTGTATATAGCGTTTTGCTACTATGATATTAGCTGTACGTTTATCACTCAGGCATTCCTTGCTGTGAAAGCACATGTAATATTATGGCTTGCCTCCCTGTTTTTTTTTTTAAATCCTAATACAGCGAGAACATCGCGTTAAATCCAAAAATAGAGAACATCGCGTCTTGCATTCTTGAGACCTACCCCATGGCTTAGGTTAAGGTGACTTTGAAACTTTTCAGCTGGATGTATTGAAACTGCGATCTACACGAAACATTATTGCACGAAAATGAGTCGCGCTAACTTCTCCAAATCCACCCTGCAGGATTGGGTGCGCACGTCTCTGAATATCCTGTGAGCAGAAGCGAAAATATGTGCACTGGCCGACACACATTTGACCGACTGCCCTTCACCAATCACACGGTAGCCTCACCGGTCAGTTTCCCCAACGAGCTCAGTCCAGCCATTGCAGGCACTGACTGCAATGGCGCTCAGACAGGCACCATTGCAATCAGTGCCTGCAATGGCGCCTGTCGCTCAGCGGGCTGTGCCCGGCCCGACAGCGACACAGCCCCGCCCACAAACACACCTCGTGTCCGTTCTTGTCCCTGAGCGCGTGCAGAAGGCCCAAGTCTACGGTAAACAGCCGTCCGTGCGCGAGGCACTCGGTCACGGTGGCGCCCTCCAGTGCCGGCCGCAGAAGCTCCCCGGTCACCGCCAGTCTGGTGAGCAGACGGGTCACACGGTCAATGACCAGTGAACAGTAGGCACTCCCACCCACCCCCTCTTCCACACACATATGTACGCACGTATGCACGCACACGCACGCACATACACGTACACATACGCATACACGCATACATACCTGCACGTTCATTATGAATATGTGCAATGCTTCCAGCGTCAGACTAGGTCAGTAAACTTGATTCAGCTTGGATGCCATTTTTAGACAGAAATATAGAGGTTGTTTTGACGGCTTGACGTCGAAGTCAGCGACTAGGTTTAACTTCAACTGCTTTGTCAGCACCAAATAAATCATTCGCAAGCTTCTACAAGCGACTATGCTAACGTTGGATGTGACCTGTGAGACAGGTTTAACATGACTTGAGACCAGACCTTGGAACCAGACCTCGAGACCTTGAAAAAAAAATCACGTAATTATTTAATTATTTCAATCTATTTTTTTCACCACGCGTATTGTGTATGTGCTTCGTGTCCGATACTCGATTTAAATCACGGACAGAAGTGCGTTATTGTTGCTTGACGATGATGCAGCAGATCTCCGGTCTGTTAATAATACACGCTAGATCAGCTAAACATGCATTCGTTTTTTTTGTTTCCCTACCAGAGCACTGGTGCTCAGTCGGCGGCTTTATCTCCAGGAGATTCTGCACTTGTTCGTTTCAAGTCGTCAATTGGGGACGATTGGGGACTTCATTGCTTTAACCTTCACTGAAGTGTTTCTTACTGGTTGACATTTTATAGCCGGGAAGCTTTGGATTTGTGTTGCGACATGTAGCGGGCCAGGTTTTTGTCCCGTCAGATTAACTCAATTGAGAACAAATTGGAAGGGAACGGCAGAGACTCCTCAGACGGGAAGAGTGACGAAATCCACTTGGTAGGAATTGTTCATAATGAAAACGGCCACTTCTCTAATTGCATCATTCCCTGTGTTCATCCGAGAGCCATACCGAAAAATCTGCTCAGGATTTGTGCTGATAAATCGCCACAAAGCGTATTAGAAGCTAATCACTGTATTTAACAAACCGATGTACTTGTGATGTACCTGGGACAAACACATTCATACCCAACACGAATGGCACGATGCCATCCATCTCCATCGGCACATCTTGGACAGTACATAATATAAGCGGAAGCATCCGCAACATATTTTTCCCGATCCACCCGACGCATTTCATAGATGGTGTAGATGCACTTCATTATTCTCCACTACGATCATCTGCGGCAATCGTTCACCCGAAGTAGTTTGTGCCCTTCGAGAGGTCAGCTCCAAACGCGTGACAGCGGTCCACAGAATAGAGGTCAGTCCGCGACCACCTGCTCATCGCCGGCATCAGTAGAACCGTGTCTACTTCTGGGTCCGATGTCGGTTCGGATGCCTTTCATTGCAGGAGCCCTTCATTGAAGCCGTCAGCTGACCTATATTGATGCATGCTCTCGTTCCCAGTCCCCTCCGAATACCTAATCCCCCCAACCACGCGGTCACACACAGCTCGGCCAGCCTAATGTTCGTCGATACTAGCGTCGGTAGGAAACACGAAACAGAGATTAGCGCCATGGGAAGCGCAAGATTGAACGATGCCGTTCAGGCTGCCGAGGCGCTGATTGAGTGTCTCGTGAAGAGTAAGTCAGGGCTGCTGGGCTGCCGAGGGAGTCTTGGATGGCGAAAGGCTGCGTGTTTGCTGTGCCCTGCGCCGAGTAGCCGTAGTTGCCGCCCGGGTGGCTAGGCTGTTGGCCTTGGTAGCTCAACGGACGTCTGTCCCGATTGCTGGGCTGGTGCGAATAGCCGGCGGCACCACCCGTGAGGTTGATACCGCTGCTGCGACAGCTCTGTTCCTGGTAGACGATCCGGGCCAGTGCCGCATCTGCCCGTAAAAGCAGCTCACTGCGCGCCGTCGACTTGGCCTTGCTCGATGTGAGCTGACAGGATGACTCCCCCACGGCCAGAGCCCCTTCCACCACACGTTCGTGTATGCTATGCCGCTGCTCAGGCTGTACTGCCTTCATGATCTCGGCGTAGTGTACCTCCGCTCTGTTGACGACGATGACGATGTTAGCTTCATTGATTGCATTTTCTTCTTGACGTTTTGTGAACGTGTCCATATATTGGGAGAGCATGCTCTCCATCTGGTCGTACAGGGTGCGGCGCGCGCTCTCTCCAGTGCCGCCAAACTTGTCCATGTTGTTGTCAAACTGTGCTAAAATATCCTCCTTTATATTTGAATGGTGCTTCATGAAATCACCAAGAGATGCAATTGGTTCTTGAGCCAGAGCATCCTGCATGCTTTCTTTGTAACGTTCGATGCACATGTCTCCTAATTTTCCATTGTGACACTCAGCCACTCTCCGTATCTCTTTGGCTTGGCTTTGAAGAAGCTCCAACGTTGCCTTGTATTTGTCGTCCAGCCGCGCTAGAAGCATGCCGTCTACATCGTCATCCTCTTTGCTGTGGTCGGTCATTTTGATACAATTCCTCAACACAATTCGAACGGAGTGCGCAGCTCGCTCGTGGGCAGCTTGCAACTCTCCCACTCGGGAAGGATCAATTACTGGCTTCATCCACTTGTCATAGGCACTTTCTGCCTTCTGCAGGGCCTTCTCGATGCTGTTCTTCACGAGGACCCCAATCAGGAGACTACTTACGCCATCCACGCGACATAAGTTGTCCGATAAGATCTCAACGATGTCCCTGAAGTGGCAGAAGAGTTCACCCGCTGAGAGCAGCTCGTCGCTGAAGCGCTTGGCGGGATTCTTGGTCGCAAGCAGAGCCACGATATCTTCCTCCGCGCGTGCACAACTCGGGGAGCCGCCGCCGATCTCGAGAAACATGGACACCTTCTGGTACAAATCGCTGACCTCCGTCATCGCGAACAGCGCACCTCGATTGGCTGCGTTCTGCTGCGACCAACACTCGAGAGCCTCGAATCCGTTCTGCACACCTGCCGGCGCGGTGCCGTTCCACTCGCGCACCAGGAACAGCACCTCCTGGAGTGGCGAGCACTGGTCGACACTGGCTGCCGCCAAGCCGACGCCCGTCAGCAGCTCAAGGCTGCCCAGGTCGCTGCCGTTGCCGACGCAGTTGACGCAGACCACCAGCAGCGAGCTGAGCAGTGCGCCGACGCACAGCACGGCCGCGCCGGCGTCGTCGCCGTCGAAGCCACCCCACGCGCTCATCAACAGCAGACCGGCACGCTCGCCGCTCGGCAGCGTGATCGGCACCAGCTCGGGCCACATGTCGAGGCCGGCCGGCCGGTCGGACGACATCTCCCGGCACGGAAACGCCTCGACCAGGCCGGCCGGCGGCAGTCGGTCGGCGGTGGAGACGGCGCGCAGCAGGCGGCTGGCGAGGGTGGCGCAGCCCGTGGCGCGCGGACCCGTCACGACGAGCGCCACCACCGGGCCGCGGCTGAACGGCTCGGCCAGCAGCGCCCGCCGCAGCACGTCCTCGGCCAGCAGCAGACGCCTGCCGTCCGGAGACGGCGCCAGCACCGTCACCGCCTGCGCCATGGCCGCCGGTTCCGCCGGCCGGCTGTGACACGCACGCGCCTGCTGTCACGTCACGCCGCCCGTGAGGAGTCCGTGTCGACACGAGACCACGGCCCGGCGGCGGCTCGGAGCCACGCGAGCACGGACGGTCCGGTCACAGACGGTCCGGTCACAGACGGTCCGGTCACAGACGGTCCGGTCACAGGCGGTCCGGTCACAGGCGGTCCGGTCACAGACGGTCCGGTCACAGGCGGTCCGGTCACAGGCGGTCCGGTCACAGACGGTCCGGCCACAGGCGGTCCGGCCACAGGCGGTCCGGTCACAGGCGGTCCGGTCACAGACGGTCCGGTCACAGACGGTCCGGTCACAGGCGGTCCGGTCACAGACGGTCCGGCCACAGGTCCAGTCACAGACGCGATGTACTGAAGCTGCCCGACACACGCGGTGACCACCCAAGGCCGGTCCTCCGTCGCGAATGGCAGTCGGTTCTGTCGCCGGCCCGACTATCTGTACGGTGAATCAGCGACTCAGACTGTACGGTGACTCGGAGGCCGCGGCCGGCGAGGTGGGGTTCCCCGGCGTGATAACACAACTGACACAGCTCTCGATCAGGGGCGTGCAGTGGTGCAAGTTCTGGTGGGTCTGGCGCTCTGCTCCACCAGCGCATTTAAGTGTAATGTACTCAAAGTGCATCGCAAGTAGACATAGCCAACGAATAGAGAACATGTGTGTGGAATTAATGTCAGTATATTTAATGTACATTAATGCAGTGCTAAATTAGTGTTGTTATACTTCATGTTCGTATCGTCAGGCTAAATTTACGGTATGATTGTCCTCTTCGAAAGCCTCCATAACGGCGAATATCATGAATATCATAGGACCGAGCGGTTGCCAAGTAAGGGTATCCAGCTCGGTTGAGTTTTGACTCGAACGCTGTGAGTTGCCGTCCCAACAACCCGAAGAGCCAAAGCGGACGTCCCGGCAGTATCAGCATTATACGTAAGCACAGTTCGTTCCAGACTCGCCGTTGGTGGTGTAAACACCATCGGACCGGGTGGACTCAGCTGCCGTGACGTCACCCAGGGTCGTCACCCAGGGTCGTCACCAGGGCCTCACGGAAGAGAGAGCCAACGAAGAGTGACGGGAATTGATGATGCAGTGAAGTGGGCAGTATATACACATATATATGTATATATATACATATATATGTATATATATATACATATATATACACATAAATATATAGCGTTGCAGGGCTTCCCCCGCGGT
Organism: Imbricaverruca yamaguchii; assembly: GCA_034440575.1. Taxonomy (NCBI): domain Eukaryota; kingdom Metazoa; phylum Arthropoda; class Thecostraca; family Neoverrucidae; genus Imbricaverruca; species Imbricaverruca yamaguchii. The sequence continues at coordinate 568,451 of JAOTOL010001407.1, forward strand.
GGAGGGGTGTTGACAGCACCAGTCTCGCGCTGGTGACTCATCTGATGACGTCAGCTGAGATTCGCCTCTCTGCCCACCGGGAGTCCGCCGGGACTCCCCTACAGAACCTGTAGGGACTCCCCTACAGGTTTGTACCCATTGTGTCGGAGCTCCACTCACGGCGGAGGAGCCGTCACACACCCGGCTACCCGATGTACAGACGTACGAGCAGCGACAGAGCGGGGATGCCAGGCTTATGCCCAGCTTGGCAGTCTCACCGCAGGCTCTAGTTCAGTGGAAGAGACGAGGTCGAAGCGTTTGTTGGCTGCTTACCATGAGATCGCTCGTGCGTCCACGATGGTGACAGTAGGTAAGAATCGATGTGAATAGCTGCATCAACATGCGGCTGTTTCCACAGTGGCGGACAGCGCGAACACTGGTCTCGTCATGGACTCACGTTTCTGAGTAAATGTCACTGAAAGCTCCAAGCCTGTTCCAAGGAAACGCATACGACGCTTGGAGGTAGCTGTTGCCAACGCAAAGCCATACGACGGGTTATTCCATTCAAATATAAACTCGCTCGACTATGATCGCCATTCAAGGCCATCTGTCCATTACTCTGGTTGGACTGAGTGTACAGAATGAGACGTGGTTGTTTTCATGCAAACTGGGAATGCTGCCTTAATTACACCAGACTTGTTGAGAGCAGAATCGACTGGTATGAGATGGCAAACCCAAGGCATATTAATAGCTGGACAGTATTTCATTTCGGTTATGGCCCATTATCTTAAGCCCAATCGTTCACAGATTGATGTTCCTCCCTTGATTACCCGCTGACGACCATTACGTTATTTTTGCATGACCATCAACCGTTTCGTTCACCGAGTGCTGTCGCTGGCTATGCTGCAGGTTGGGCTAGATCAGGCTTGGTTAAGTTAGTATAGGTTCGGTCCGGTTAGTACAGGTTTGATTAGGTTGGTGGTTCACGGTACAAGTTTTATGAAAAGCGTTATGGCACAAGAAGTTACATTCACCGAAAAAGAAAAACAAAATTTCGTCTAAACGCCTTCATCAGTGTGATTAGTACAATAATTAAGATACACATCGCTTATCCCACCGTCATCTTGTCCATCGCATTTTCCGGTGAATATAAAATTGTGTGCACTTCCAACACTTTCAATGTTGGTTATGCTAGGTCACATTAGGTTAGGCTAGGATAGGTTATGTTAGGGTAGTTTATGGTGGGATGGTGGGTGGGTGAGCCACCGAAATAGGAGTATGGATCATGCTCAATGTTTCTACCCAGCCACAGGCTTATCCACCCCAGTGGTGAAAGCGTAGCATGGGTGTAACCCGTTGCCACTAGGTGGCTGATTTCTGTGTGGGAAAGAGGGCAGTGTAATAATATATATATATATATATATATATATATATATATATATATATATATATATATATATATATATATATATATATATATATATATATATATATATGTGTATGTGTTGTTTTTTTTTGTGTGTGTGTATGTGTGTGTGTGTGTGTGTGTGTGTGTGTGTGTGTGTGTGTGTGTGTGTGTGTGTGTGTGTGTGTGTGTGTGTGTGTGTGTGTGTGTGTGTGTGTGTGTGTGTGTGTGTGTGTGTGTGTGCAATTAGCGTACCAGGCTTTACGACTACTTTCTGCAATTGTATTTCCAACCATTACTTTCTAAGAGGCTTAGCAATTTCGATATTTTTCATCATGTTTAGATAAATATATTGCCGCAAAAACGTTCTATGCGAAACACAGCAATGCTAGTGGAATTCGCCATCCCTTTGGAGGGATATGAGCCCCTCCATTGTTAATTAATACGCGCCCTGGGGGCCTCGAAATTAGCAGAGTGGATGGAAACGATAGTGAAGTCTATTGTGTGCAAATTTCATGATCTTAGGTCAATATCTTCAAGGTCAAATGGGGTCAAAAAGTTTTTAAAAATCTGGTTTCGCGTGGCTTTGCTTGTCATTGTTATGGATCGCTATGATTGTGTTTAAATGGTCCAAAATTTGCATTAATGATGTTTTAAAAATTACTAATGATGCAATATAGATGCCAGATCCGCCATTTGACCTCAGGTCACCTACATAGGCACACTTTATAAGGTCATTAACTGCTCCAGTTACCGGAACCGGGCTGCCCATGACGGTCATTTGCAATTATGACAACATTCCAGTTGACCAAGTTTGGGTCCATTAGCCTGTCATAAACTTGACCTGCCTTGACCTCGGCGACCTAGCATGACTTTTAAGTGATATAGGATAACAATATGCAACAAGCAAATCGCTAGCGTTGTCAAGAACACTTCCCTTTTGCCAATATACGGAAAGCGCATCAGCGCCGATTTTTGTGGTCTGGCACTGCGAATTGTTTTTACTTTACGGACCTTAACTTGAAAAAAAAACTTCGGCCGATTTTCATTTTTCTTACTTTAAGCAATGCGCCGGTCATGCCTAAGCAGGTACGGAAAAATAGCGTGTATCAGCCGGTACAATATGGAGGTATGTACGAAAAATCGGAGGGGTGGGCGGATTTCGCCATCCCCCTCCAGAGCGTGTGTTAACCTGTCATAAACTTGACCTGACTTGACTTCGGTGACCTGACATGACTTTGAAACAACACAGCATAGCAATGTACATCAAACAAGTCGCTAGTTTTGCCAATAATACTTCCTTTTTGCCAATTTACGGGAAGTGCATCAGCGCCGATATTTGTGGCCTGGCGCTGATAAATATGTTTACTTTAGCAACCCATAAATCGAAACATTTTCGGTCAATTTTCATTTTTCTGACTTTAAACAACGAGCCGGTCATTTGTAAGCATTTGCACACAAACAATGACGTATATCAGCAGGTAAAATCTGGAGTTATCTACGAAAAACCGGAGGGGTGGGCGGATTTCGCCCCCTCCCCCTCTCCAGGGCACGTGTTAATGCATCCAATGATTTTATGTTTTCACACGAAACCCTATCAGAATGCTCCCCCTATCCAATGCTGACAGGCACACAACATTAGCACGATAAATCCCGGGAATATTTTAACTCACTGTTTAGCCAGTATCCAGGCTATAGAATACCAATGTCTCATTTTCGCCGTTCCTCTTCTCCAGCGCTTTCGCGCCCGATAAAGGCATCAAATTTCATTGCCGGGACGGTGGTCCGTCCGAAAACCCCCACACCACCTGGTAATTCCAGGCATTCCACGAGCGGCATTCGAAAGGTGCACAAGCCACTGACTTATCTGGCAGCTTCGAGCAGGGCCGCAGCAAGCGAGGACAGACTCCTTCGATCCGCTGCAGTGCGAACCAGTAGTCGTCTCTCCACACCGCAGCACACTGCAACAGACCAGCATGCAACTCTTCACTGCATGTCCACGGCAAGCAGCCCTGTCCAGATTCCACAGGTATGAGGTCATCAGGAACATTGGACGAGAGTGCGCAAAAGGAGAAACTTGAGCGTGACTTAGGGCTGCCACGCGGGGTACGTCTACGGCAATGGGCCCACATTACCACTAGCTGATTTTCACATTGAAAGATGTCCGATATTTTCTTCTCTTCTTACATTACCTGGCAGGACTACCCCGCACTCGCGTGTGTGTGTTCGCATGCATATTGCCGAAGATGCAAACGTACGCGCTCCATGCCTTGATTACAAAAGCGACTATCTGCAGTGACGTTCGGAATACTCACCATGGGTTCCTCCAGTCCGGATTTGAACAGCTTTCTCATATCGTATAGCGCCGTCCAAGGCTTCTGGGACCACTTTGGTATGGTTCCGGAGATCTTCGCAAGCTGTTTCTTTCGTTGTTTCTCGGTGGCAGACTGAAAGTGTACAACCAAGTAGCGATAAGGCCTTCGAGCAAACAGCATAGCAGCTATGCGCTGAACGGTTCGCAAATCCCTTTCACACCACATATTTATGCCTTTATATATATATATATATATATATATATATATATATATATAGATATGTATATGTATATATATATATATATATATATGTATATGTGTAACATTCTCAATATTCTGTAACTCTAGCTTCAATAGAAGACGATATCCTACAGGGGCGGAATCTGCCCCCCCCCCCTCCTTCCAGTGCGCGAAGTTTTCAGAGAGCCTCCAGGGTGCGTGTTAATAGGCTTAATATGGGCTTGGGTCATTTCACTTTTCATACGGAAAAAATAACATCCATGGTGTCTGTTTTCACATTTTTACATGACTATGTTCCCGAACGATTTTTGCAACATTCTTGCATCCATTTTGCTGTTTTTTACTCAGCATACACAAAATAGCATACAAAAAGTATGTTTAGTGCTTGGGCATATGCAGTAAGGATGATGAGCTGCGGAAATTAGGTCTGCTCAACATTTAAGTTCAGGGTAGTGAGTATCGAATTTTTACTCTTTCCAGGCTGGGAGCTATCGAGCTTCCTCAGCGTTTTCCCAGAAAGCGACCTAATGAGAAGACGCAGATACACGAAACGTTTAGTATCTACTTATGCATCTTCTTTGCATATATCGTTCAAATTTTAGATCAAGATCAACGTAGACCATAGACCTCGGACGGGTCAAAGAGAGTAAAAATTCAAAACATTCACTTCTGATCACTTCTTGTCACGCGTAAATCAGCCACTTGCCGTTGTCACCCATTCAAATAGCGAATCAATCGATAATTATTTTCGGGCTGCCATATTCACGAACCAAGTAGAGCTGTGCTTGCTGGGTGTACCAGGGCACGACCAAGAATATAATACAGCTTTTCCAATGGCTCCCGGGACTACAATATAATCCCTCTTGAAGAGTGTCACTCGCGGTGAGCCAAAGCAAAAGGCAACAAAGCTTGCTATTGTGCCACGTGCAGCCATTTCGACGGGCAAATATGTGCACAAATGTTATGCCTGGACATTTCCTTTAAAATATAATATAAAAACAAGGTAGCAAAATGGTGTTATCAGTAAAATACTTGAGACATATTTCACTGAGCAACTGCAGCACTGGTGCTGCCCAATGTTGGATTGGGGAAGCCATTCACTCTCGCAAATGTCACGGTGTGCAAACGTTTTCGGTTTCCTTCCAGGAAAGTTTTTAGGAGGCACTCTCTTATTCCTCAATGCAAACCATACAGCATGGGATGATTTTACGACGCAAATATGCCATCAGCTTTCTTAAGCCCACATTCCAAAGATTCCCCGTTACATTTTGACACCCCAAGCGTTTGCTTGATTTGGAATGCTCGTGAAAGTAAAGCCATCAATTGGTTTTTGTGTTTTTCACTTCTGCCAAATTTTGTTATCATACACTCACGCAGTCGTTCACACGACGAATGACGAGTGCATTTCTTGTCATAGAGCCTACATAGATGGGACTCTACAGAATTAGGGCATCTTAACGCTTAGGTTGATAATCTAAGTAACGCATTGCATCGTTTGCAACATAGAGCACCATGATCAAATCCAAGCATACTGGTGTCAAGGAGCATTGAGCAAGCATCGAAAGTTTTCGAACCCATTAAATCGGAAACACTAGCTATGGTAGCGTCTTATTTCACAGCCATATCAGCAGTTTGTCAGAACATTTATCATCCTACGTTGTGCTACAAGAGAAGCGCAACAAAGCGCTACCGGAAAGTACTGCGAACCACCGGCGACAACTAGGCTTCAATTACAAATCGTCATACAAAAGTACAACTTCACAAGCCCGAGCTGGATGCAACCGATTGATAGGTTTTTTCACCGATAATTCCATTCACACAGGAACGATTGTCAATCTTCACTCGATTAGTCGGTGAGAACGTCAAAATAATCTGAGATTATGAGTGTCGTCGCGGACACGAATACCAAGGTCATTGGGAACGTGTGACCGAGGCTAGTCCCATCATGTATCGTGTGTAATTCGTCATATTTGTCATGGAATCAATGTCATGCCCGGAAGCTGATGGACATTATTTACTCTCTTCTCCTCTTCCTCTTTCTCTTTCTTTTTTCCCCTTCTCTCTCCCTCTCTCTCTCTCTCTCTCTCTCTCTCTTTCTCTCTCTCTCTTTTTCTCTCTCTCCCTCTATCTCTCTACCTCTCTCTCTCGCTCTCCCTCACTCTCGTTCAATCTCTCTCCTTATTCTCGCTCTCGCTTGGGGTACTCAAATTGAGCTGCATGCCAGATTGCATTTCACATCCTCCTCAGGCCAAGTAACTAGTCCCAGGAACCCGCCCCGTATATTCGCACCCTTCGATGACATGCTTCACGGCGACGTAGAAGAGCTACGTCAGTTCGGTGGTAAACATCCCCATTTGGTTAGATGTCCTTGAAACATGGCAGTGATAAATATATTCAATGTTACCGTAGGTCATATTGATTAATACCGTAGGTAAATGGTTAATAAAATAATCGTTTTGCAGAGCTTGATTTCTCTCGGCATTGTTTTTCAGCACTTAGCATAGATGAATACATTTATGAGTATCATATAAAAATATTCAGAATAAGGCTGAACAGGGCAAGTGATATTTAGGCTTGAAAATCGGCTCCATAACTATGCATGTTAGAGATACAGGGGAAATAGTATTGGCAGGCCAGTATAGCCCAGAGCTGGCATGACATATGTTCCTCATTTTCGGCCTCGCTGAGACCATGGGATTCTAACCCGAACCTATATTTTGAAAAGAGGCTTAGAAAACATGAAGATATACTTTTGGGATCTTTTCAATGGGGCAATCTGAGCGACATGTGTGCATCTGTTCAATATCCAAAAATTATTAGGTTTGGTCAGGTCACGCCGAATGGTCAGATTATGTGCGTACAAGCTTGAATACCTCAGGTACGTCACTTTTGTTTTTTAATGGATCCCGAAAAGACAATGATTATATATATATATATATATACATATAATTATTCATTTATTTACTAATTTACTTCTTTTTTTTTTATTTACATATATATTGATAAAGCGAGCACTTCAGCCTTCCCTTGAGTATACTGTTTAGAAACTAATTTTGGCTAAAGGCTAAGTCAGGACAACTAACGACAGATCATGCTCGATCAGGTCGTTTCAGGTCATTGGTTAGCCATTCAATGCTATATCGCACGAACTAGGTGGCGCTGAAACTAAATTCAGATATGACTTCATGAGAAATGGCAACATGCTGTATAAGACGGCATTGTGCAAGATATACATAATTTTATCTGACTTAGTGCAGTTGACCTTCACACATGCATTAATCGGTATGTCCCTGACGTGTTCTTTATCAATGCAGCGTAACACATTGCTGACATTTTCAATTTTCACATCAGATGCGGTACAAAGACACGAAAATTGTCCGACCTCAGGTCAGAATCTCCATCTTAAGTAACATTCAGATATGTCGGGTTGTTAGTCTTGATAAAAGGACGGCATGATCCGTGCTTGATGTTTTATATTACAACTACTCGGAATGGCGGTTCTTGCTTTTGTTTTGGAATGCTTTTAACATTTCTATAAAGAATCCGCCCTAGGCCAATGACCATTGATGGCCTGAGCTGAAATTTGTAAGAGATATGGAAAAAAGATGCTATGAAGATGCGATGAAGAATCCATTGAAAATGTGGTATGTGCATATGCCTGTTCGGCCGCTATCTCGGAAAACCCTGAGGGTGTTCTCGGTAGCCCCCTCCCCGGCCCGACGATGGTTAAAGTTACTAAATAGACTTTACGACAAAGCGGTAGGCTGCATCGAACCAGCTTAAATTCCACACGCATCCCACAACACTTCCACTACGCTACCAGATCAAAGGTCATTAGCTTTGCGCCAACACGCCTCGCAGCAGGAAAAAATAATCGTTGAAGCTATCACGGCACCGTCCTAAGCGTCCATAGTAGTTGGAAGAGCTGGCGGGCAGCTGGTGCGACACGTGTGATAGTCTTTAGAATGCTACTAAATGTTTTTAGAACCAGAAAAAAAACTTCAGATAGGGTATAGCAATGACCCCAATGTCAGCACACCCTCTCTATCTGTTGACGAACAGCGCTGAAAAAGGCGCAACATTTCACCGTGAGGGTTGCTGCCAACACCAAAAAAAATGTGGTTGGACAGATATTGAGGACCTTTCCAATCTTTCAGATATCTGCTCTCTGTCTTTCCGATTGTTTTATGAGCTCTCTGCATAGCTATGCGAATCGATTCCCACCTATATTATTGGCGCGGCCGTGTCACGTATGGCCGCGCCTCTACCACCCTCTTTTGGCATACTTTGAGAAAGGAGCCGCTGGCGCACGGCCGTTCCTCCACCACCGTCCTCATCGCGGCTCACCTCCCCAGTGGCGTCGGCCAGCTGCTGCTGCTCCCTCTTCAGCCGCCTCCTGCGCTGCTGCATCTCCAGGCGGCGCTCCTCGGGGTACCGGTCGTCCTGCGGCAGCGCGCAATCGTACTGGTACACCGTGTAGTGGTGGTCGGAGGCGATCCAGCGCAGCAGCGGGAACACGTAGCGCGTGCGCGACCGGTGCTCCACGACGATCTTCTCGAGGAACCAGTCGGGGCTGAGGCCGAAGTTGTCGCGCCACAGCTCGATGCGCTCGATGTTGCCGAAGCCGTCGGCGCCGCGCGCTGGGTAGCTGTCAGTGGCGCCGCGCTCCAGGTCGTTCTTCAGCGGCCGGTCCAGCTTGATGGCCTCCGTCTGGTTGCCCTTGCCGTCGAACAGACGCACGTACGCGTTGGAGTCGGTGCCGGCGTTGTCGCGGTCGCCGGTGGTCACGTGCACGACGAAGTCGGTGCCGAACTTGGGGAAGGGCTTGGCGCCGGCGCGCCCCGCCGACGGCTTGCCGGCCACCTGGAGTGACAGCTTGCGCGTGCGCGACTGCAGATGGATGGCGGTGCGATTCACATGGAGGGAGATCTTGCGCATCTTGTCGGTCATGGCGGCTCGACTCCCGATCCCGGGCCGCCTTCGATTCACGACCTGTATGCGACCGTCCGCGGGCGAGTTTGCGATGATCTCCTGACCACCTTCGGCTGTCCTCCTGGTGGACCCACGAAACCCTCTGTGGTCTTTCGCCGGTCCCTGGGTGGTCCGTGAGCGGTCTTTCGCGGGACGTCTGGCGCGTTCTCCTGGCGATGCGTTCGCCGTGCGACCCCGCGGACGATCGAGCGGCAAGAAAACCAAATTTGCGGGCAAATTTCTGTTTTCTCCGAGTGGCGGTGCGCCTGACGGCCGGACGGACGAACCCTTGCTGGCTTTCGTCGTGCGCGGGCGTCGGCGCAGGTCTGACGGCGCCGTCGCGTTCGCCGCGCGTCCTTGCTCCATCGGCCTTCGTCATCAATATTCTCACGACCGCCTGAAGGCTGACTGCACAGCGGCCATCGTGAAAGTGAATCTGAACCGGCGGCCGCCGTGGTGAACCTTGCCGGGATCGCGAGCCGTCGGGACAGACTGCGTCTCGGACAGCACGCCGACTGGTCTCCTTGTTGCCGGGGCGCGGCCGGCGTCGTGAATCTCGCCGGGATCGCAAGCGGCCTGGAGAGACTGCGTCGCCGACTGCTGTCGTGGCTGCGACGCGGCCCCGTCGTCATGAGGCGTGAAAAATGTGTGACGCGATTACTTGCTGATGGAGTCTGCCGGGGGGACCTCCGAGGCCGGCTCTCAACCGGTGGTCGACCGAGGAAATATACCGGGTCGCGCCTGATTTACGGCCAAATATTGCCGAGCATGCCAGATGCAGACGCCGGCAGTAACTTAGAACAGTGCAGGATATGCTGCATGCTTGTTAATGGGGCACCGTTTATTCTTTGCAAAATGTTGCCCTGTCGCTTTCAGTAATATACATGATGTTTTAGCATCCATGGTATATTATGATGTTGCGAAATTGCCTGTCGTACATGAAGCGCATAATTGACGTGCTTATGTTGATTAAATAGGTCCAACATCCGGGGCATAACCAAACAAAATATGTTAGTTCAAAGATGTAGCAGCGGTAAAAGGTGTAGCAGCGGTAAAAGGTAAAATATAGACCGGTAGAAAAACCCTCAGGGTTCAAAGTGCTCATCAGACTGAGAGAAAAACATATTTACTGTGCAGAATGCCGGACAGCCGCGCAAACAACGTTTCCAGGGTAACCCGTGCATAGCACAGTAACCATGGGATGTGAGGAAAGTTGGGAGTAAAAACACACACATACACACACGTATGTATATAAATGTGCGTGTGTGTGTGTGTGGGTGTGTGTGTGTGCGTGCGTGCGTGTGTTTGTGTTGGTGTGAGGGTGTGAAATGGACGACGGCGAAGTATCAATCACGCATAATGAAAAATAATTGTGTAAGTTGCGAGCAACATTTCCCCTCCGATAGTGGATTTGAGGTATAGAGGCTATGTGGTAGTGCGGTAGCACCAATTCTGATTGTATCCCTATTTTGAGTTCATAGACCTCATGTTGTTTCTAGTATGCAAGTATGATGAACGTGTGTGAAATCATCGAAATAATATAACTCAGTATCCTCATTATGAAGACAAACGATTCGCCTAGCACTTTGCATTCTGCCATTAAGAATGCGCTTTGATAGACTATATTGCAATTAGTCACATTTTATTAACACAAAAGTTGTGCTTTCCTTGATGACTATAGTCACCAATGTGGTGTTGCATTAGCGAATGTTCCCCGTCGTGCTTAGCCACATGAAACCGTTCCAGTTGTAGGCTGTCATCAGATCAGTTCGCCTATCCCAAGGAGCGCTTGTAGAATAACGCACGAGCCCACAGGGTTAAAGAGTGACATTTCATGGACTACAGGGAGCTCCTTCTTGATGGTGGGTTGCCATCCTTAATCCTGGAAGAGGTATTTCAATTTCTAAGATTTTGGATGGATGTGTAAGACATATAGCACATATAGATAACTAGCGCAAGATAACCAATGGAACCATAGAATTACATTTGCAATACGCTTTGAAAGTAATTTACTTTGTGCATGGACACATGCTTGCCTGAGGACGCACTTCTGGAGATTTTGACTACGTCCCTCACGTAGAATACATTACATGCTAGATGAGAACGGAACAGATATGATGCGACCATTTCACATGAGCCAGCATGGTCACAGTATAGACATTACCATCGAATCCTAGATGTATACGAACTGGTATGAATTCCTGCAGGAAGCTAATGAGAAGAAGTTAGCCCTGACGCGATGCTTTCGTCATGTAGTCGAAGGTTGACGGCCATCGTCGTTTGTGCCATTACGACGCACTAAGCAGCTGAGACTGCATGGCGTCGCCCGCCTCTCTCCCTGGCATGGATGGCGAACACCGCAGATACTCGAGCCCGGTCTCCCAGCAGTCTCCCAGTTGCTCAGTTTCAACACTGAGCTACCGACACCTTATTGACGGTCATTTCTGCAACATGCTGAGGGCATTACCATCATCGATTCAGTGTCCCGTTGCCGTTCCGTCGGACGACTGCCATCCAACGCCCGCGGGCTAGGTGGCGTAACCCAATTTCTCTCCAACACCCATCAGATATACCCCCAGGGTGCGACGGGCCGCCGCGCCGACCGTGGACGGAGGACGAGGCGACGAGCGAGAGCGTCCGTGCGTGATTTTCCGCCCTCGACCCACCTGGCTCGCAGCCGGCATGTCGACAGACGGTGCCTGGCTTCAGCAGCAGATCGGAGGAGAAGGTGAGTTGTCGCACCTGTGCCGTGTATTCTGATTGCATTTTATTTTGTGCCTGGTCACATTGATGGCTTTATGACATAAAGACTCGTCTAGCGTGGTTGCTGCGAGGAGGTCTCCGCAGCTCGACAGTGGCTCCCGGGGTCACGGGACATTTCCGCTGGGGTCACGGGACATTTCCGACTGCTTTAGCAGTGCTCCGGAGACCGGAGTCAGCTGGACGATTACGATGGCCCTCACAGTAGCCAATGGAAACGGTCTCCACTCAAAATTCTGAGACGAGATATTTTCCTAATCTGCAAGTACAAGATTTGATATGTATATACGTTCCCCTTGTGGGCTCATTTGATATTTGAAGCAAAATACAAATCTTCAAAGAAAGTATTTAAACCCATTCCCGATTTTACTACACTTCTAGTGTTGTCCCGGAACACCGTTATATTCAAGTATCCCAGTAATAGTGTCCTGCGTGCAGTACCTGGCTTACCCCTTCTTCCATCAAGCTTCCCAGTTTGTTCTGACTTCATCTGATGGCATATTGTATATATACCTTCTGGGTATCCCCCCTAGGTCTAATTTTGCACAATTCCTCAGAGTGCGCTCTGACGATATTCCATCACTACACGCACGATTATCCACAGTATGTTTTTTTTCATAGCTTGCTATGCATGCAAGAGTATTGCACCTGACATCCTTTACTTCCTTTGATGGGTATGCAATACGCAAGCTATAGTCGGGCAGTTCAAAATGCATGGAAGTTACACAAATATGAATCAACACATGTGTCAGCTATGCGCAGACAAATATAGTTTTTTTTCAGACAGTGCATAAGTATGGACTTTCCCAATTTTGATTCAAACATTTGTGACATTTCCATAAACACACGATTGCTGTCTTGTATTTCCTGACAGTGCGCCCTACTTCATGAGCGTCATCCCCCATGGTCTGCCTAGGTTCCCTGATCTGGACAGCTGTGCTCATCATGTCGACTATTTTGTAATTTCACTCCATTTTTGATCATATGAACCCATCTGAAGCAATCATTTCCACTTCCCCTAAAAGTCGTTCCGATGATGTAAAAACTTTACCACGTTTTTCTCACAATTACTACATATTCTTTAATTCATTGCCAATGACTTACATTACTTTCTGCCACTCCCGGAAGAGTTGACATGAACACGCGTCTACTACCTGTAGCTAACCTGCCTATCAGCGTCATATACCCTTTTACCGTTTTCTGGATTTTTGTTTCTACTATATTATTAACCCCCATTATATACATTATATACAAAAACCGTTGTGCGTGCATTACTGTCCTGTATCACCCTCCAGAACCTAACATATTCTGATGTTGGACACGTGTAAAGTGAACTCGGGTTGGTCGGTGCGGATTTTTACCATGCAAAAATAATTTACTGTGTACCTGGCATCCCATCACTAATCCCTCGCCATCGCTAGCGCTATCCCTTTCTCACTCGCACTGCATCCCCACTGGTTTTAATCTCGCTAATCTCCTGTCCACTAAGGTGTGTCGCTAATCACAGAGGACGGAAATCTAATGATTTGTCATGATTTGTCAGGTGCAAGGTGGAAAACCATCAACGTTGAAGGCATTCTGAGAAGAAGAAAAAATATTTGGAACCTGCGGCGAGCCATTAAGGAATATTCCATCGGAAGGCGCCATCCACCTAGCGGACCATGTAGTAACTATTTAACATCGTCGTCGCTACCGACTTACAAGTCAGTGGCGATCATAAATACAATAAATAAACATAATCATAAATGCATAAATAAGATCATAAATCACAATCGTCCCTACAAGTAGGGCCGATTGTAATTTGCATAAATGGTAAAAGTATGGTTATATCTAGGCCGCCTTGAACTGATGATGCTAATGGTTACACTGAAAAGAATGACATGAAAACAAACTAACAACGTGTGTGCTTTGCATATATCGTCACAAGAAAACGGTTTTTTTCAACAATATATCCTAGCTGTACACGAAAAACACGCAGATCTCACCCACGATCCAAACACGTTTTGTTTCGTCATGAACTGAGGAATTAGGCGGCGGTGCTGCAGCATGGCATAGATGAAGCCACGTGTGGTGTTCTTCCCGACAACATCGTTGGCCGCCTCGGTGACTATTTCTACCGTCCGTCCAACAGCTTGCGTCTTAACGGAAACGGCCCCAATTCCAACAAAGATTCAATGATGCTCATTAGATATATTCGTTTCTGTCTTCTTGTCAGTAGCGGCTCACTGGTCATTTCACTGCTCTAGTTCATGTGTTCCTCGCAGCTTTGGGTTGTCAAATTGACTGTGGGCAGCTTAAATAGTTTCCCTTAACTCATCTTCACCCCGGTCTTTTTTGCGCTTCTGTATTCTTTCCACTGCCCACTAGGGTTTATTGGTGCTGGGTCCACGGCCATCGCCAGTGGAACTGCTTCTGGACGACGTCAGTGAGCTCTCCGCTGAATAACTGCAGCTGTACTACATCCTGCAGGTCAGGATGGAGGCTGTGAGGGCGCTGCAGGCTGCGGACGATGTTCTGAGAGCCACCGGGTCAGCGACAGCTTCGTCTGATGGTGAACCACGTCTGTACGTGGTGACGGACTACACACAGCGCTAGGTCGTGGAGGTGGTCACTGGGTGATACTGGTGGTCACTGAGTGATGCTGGGGTCACTGGGTGAAACTGATGGTCACTGGGTGATGCTGGTGGTCACTGGGTGAAACTGCAGATATGCAGATCCGCAGTAGTCGTGCAGGCAAAATGACCCAACTGAGGAGAGCTGGCACAAATATGTTTGTTGTTATTGCAACAACGGGCAGCACATATTTATTATATAGTGCTGGGTTGCGTGGTTAACCAATAGCCATGTAACTCCCGCCCTATATAAGATGTCATATTATTCCATCCCACCTAGCGATATGCTAAAAGATGTCGAACCAAAATCTGGGCTCTGAGCCTCCGTGTTGCAAACATGCACCCATGCATTGTGATTGTCTGAATCAGTCTTGTTTATTTGCCGTGACTTTGAAAGCAGCATATATGTGCGTTATTTGAAACGGTTCTATTAATGTCAGCTGCAAGCTCTGCATCGGTAAAGCGAGCAAAATGGCCGGACACCATGTTATTTGTAATTATAAATGCGATAGATTCTGTCTTGCCTCGCCTGGATGAGTGGTCAGATCATTCTGCCCGGACCTACACTGTGACAGTTCCCCGTTGGACGTGGTCAGTTCGCACGACGTGCTCTGGACGTTATTTGACTCATTTAATATTGTCTCATCTATTTTCCACACATTTATGTACGCTGCTTCAAACGCCGCTTCTGGCAGCTCGTCGAGTGATCCTGTCGCGGCTTTTCCCAGCGTGCCCTTTAACCCGTCCCGTCTCGGGGTGGGGGTCTTCAACCGTCCCCCTCAGGCTTTTCGCGGATAGTGAACGAACGGCCCGCGGCAGCGCGCTGAAATTTGGCATACCTTTTCCCACATCAATTTGGCATGCCGTTTCGAAATTTTGAAGTCAGGTCATCTAGGGTCAACGAATTAGTCAAGGTCAAGTGAAGTCACCTCCAAAAACGTTCAACCAGTCGTCACGCTTTAACGGATACTGATATTGTAATGATTCTTCCAGCGTCTGTTTATCTTAAGGGGTTCAACAAAACGTACGAGAGGAATTTGTCATTTTTTCCATTTTTGACTACATATAAATTTTGCATATTTGCCTATTGCAGTTCAAATCTAAGATTCTGACTAAAGTAAGCATTTTTATAAGGGAAAGCTGACTTCCAACAACGTTTCTCGATCTGCTCTACTCATTATCAAAATAAAATTGAAGAAAACTTGAAAACTCAAAATTTTGAAATCTCAAAAGCATATAAATTATATTTTGGGGGACCAGAAATTGTTATGGCCCTGGTCGATTTCGCTGTCCTTTTCTGGTTCCCAATCATTTTGTTGCAAATATCCCCCAAAATGAACTCCCCAGAGCCAAAAACATAATGTAAGTTGTGAAATGTCGTGAAAATATATCCCTCTAGTGATGTCACTTTTGGGGGAAAATTGTTTTTGGGGTGGATCGGAACCCTTCTCGTTGAGCGCTTTCCGCTGACACCTCTTTCGTTTCCGTGCGACGCTTAGTTTGAATTTTAGAGGGGGTTACTATCCGCCCCCATCCCGAGACGGGGTGTGAGGATCTGACCGAAGAGACGGCGCGGGTTAGGAACCGAAGGCCACTTATCGCTTCGACACAGCTCTTGAAAACTTTGGTGAGGTTGAGTTCATTGGCATGAAGCTGGCACACTAGCCAGTACACCGGTCGCTGCAGTCACTTCCAACAGACCGGATATGTCATCACACGATCCAGTATCCACTGATGTGCCTTCGCAGAACGTAGCTTCGATCTCTCCATCGTATTCACCGGAAATAGCTGGCATCTCGTTAAGTGATGCCTTCCCAGAATGCAGCGTGAAGCGAGTTACTGCACATCATCGTGCTCCGCCAGCGCCGATGACGTAAATATGCTAAAAAGTAACATTTTTTCTTCCAGTGATATAGTGTTTAGAGTACTGCAACGCATTACGTAGCAGCCCGCGTACTTGCTTCGCTAACACGAACACGATTCTTAGGTAGCAACTCATTTTGCCCGGGCAATGACTGCATGCATAATTGAACGTTCTGCTATGCAAATGTTTTAAAAGGAAATCGCGTACTTTAATTTAATGCTGATTGCTTTGCTTAATCAACGTTAGAACTGCAGCGAATATAAGCATCGGAACGGTCACGTGTTACAGAAAACATGATTAGTTTTCTAACATAATGCCATACATATATAAAGCTGACCTTCGCGACTCCTTATCATCTTCTGACTACATTCATTGGCAAGATAATGTGATATATCCTGGCTTAGTCATTCTTAGCCAACAGTATCACGTGGCTCTTTGGCTGCCTTGTAGATACTAATGGCACAGATTCAATCGCGCTGTGCAGGCTTCAAATTTTTTATTTTTTATTTATTTGAGTACATGACCTTCTGTTGGACCCCTATTAAACTATTACCGCCTGTCTGGAATCTGCATACCGGAGAGGAAGCTTGGGAGCGAGGGAGAGAGAGAGAGAGAGAGAGAGAGAGAGAGAGAGAGAGAGAGAGAGAGAGAGAGAGAGAGAGAGAGAGAGAGAGAGAGAGAGAGAGAGAGAGAGAGAGAGAGAGAGAGAGAGAGAGAGAGAGAGAGAGAGAGAGAGAGAGAGAGAGAGAGAGAGAGAGATGGGGAGAATAGAATCGTGAACAGTTGTGTATTACAGCAGTGCAGACAGCGTTCACTACGGTTATCCAATAGTTTGGTGAACGAGTGCCTGACAATTTTCCAACGTACTATTCGATATTACATCAAACCAAGCTATTGCAACATGCTTTGGGGGTAGTACCAGTGTGCTAGGCACGTGCAGAATGATCAACATTTAAATATTCTTATATCAGTCAGCTTTTCTCAGCACATGTATCATCATTGAATTGGATTGCAATTGGAAGGCCGCGTACTGCAGTTCATACAGTACAGTTCATCTATCTCCAGACACATGGACAGCCCTTTTGTGGTGTCCTAGCAGGTAGCACATATTGGCGGAGACTTGTGATATTGCGTGCCAGCGCAGTTATCTATCTTTGTTTACCACCAATGTTTCAGGACCTATCAGATGCCAGTCAAGAGCTGGCAACCAAGCATTGTCGGTGGAGAGTGTGATCAAAGCCGTTTCCGCCGCCCAATTACAATGTTAGAGCCAGTAATGTCCATGCAATAAGGTGACTTGCAAGTGAGCATTAAAACAGCATTCGTTGGCTGCTGAGGACGACTGAATGTTGAAGTGTGTGTTCGTGACAACTGTGCGGACCACGTGCCCCCTCCTTGTGGACAAGGATGGCAATCTATGAATGTCTCATGCATCTCTGAAACTTGGCATCAAAAACAACCAAGCAAAGTAACTGAAGAATTGTCGCCCAATTGCTGAGCAGGGTCATGGCAGGGAAACACACAGAAACTCAGAAAGCAAATTTACTTGGGAGCAATTGCCTCAGCCCCATTGTTTTTCCTCCCAAACATTTAAACAGGATTTGTGGGGCACATGACATCCGACTAATATCATAGCATATTACATTACGGTGATGCACCAATACCATTCTGTATGATTGCATAAGCAAATTTGCATAGTTTATCTCAAAATTTGTCCAAGGTCAATGCAAGGAAAAAAACAAGCATGTTTTTCAGAATGTAATTATTTTCTTCGTAGGCTTCGATAGTTGATAAATGAATGCAAAAGCAACGCAACTCAATTCGCGCATGAGTAACCACAATTAATACATGAACAACCGTATCAACTAGCAATATTTTGTAAATATTGGTAATAATCCTTATGCCACATATCGGAGGGGGGGGAGGGGAGGTGTCGTTAGTGACCCTGCTTCTAAGTTCCAAAGTCAGCGTTGCAAAAATACGAACCGGACACTATCTGAAATCCCTCGAAGAATTGAGCCCGAAAAAGGCCTTGTTCGAAATTGTAAAATAGTTTCAATGTCAAAATCATCTTTTAGGACTAAGTCGCCGTTCAAGAACTGTTTACATCTTCATTTATGGCAAAGTCACCTTGTTAAAACGGACCCAGCTTAATAGCTACTTATGCGAGGTTGCAATGATGAAGTCATACGTGAAAAAAAAAATCATGGAAAAGTTGCACAAATATCGTGATGTTGCACGACGTCGTTTCTTCACCATCGCAGAAAATCCTCATGGGCAAATGAATCCCTCCGTCGAGACTGCGCAGGTACGTTAACTGAGTATAGTGGAAAAGTACACATCTGTGTGTCATCTTCTGAAGCCAAATCTTCTTGGACGAGTTCTCGGAAAGAAACATTTTGGAATGATATATTCCCCACGGACGTTCTCACACGTGCATTGCTGCTCATGGTACGCAGTTGGCTGCATTAGCGCTCGTGAGTTGTACCACCGAGCAGTGATGTTCTGCATACCTTCTCTGAAATTGTTGCCACTTCTGGCGCTCCACGGTCCCGAATCATTTTTGTTCCGTCCATCTCCTCTCAATCTGAGAAGGTCCTTTAGCTAAAAGGCGAGACGAGACAGCGATGATGAATCGAGTTAGCATAGCCTAGAGTAACTAAGCGCTAGGGTGAATGATGGCGATGGGGAGAATGTTTTCCGTCTCTATGTCGGCGGCAGATGGGGAAAGGGGAATTTCGCCAGCGTTGTTGTGGCAACGGCAAATATGTGCGGTTTTATTTATTTAGTTTTAGCTTCGTGCGAATGTCATGCAGGTGGTTCGGGTAAATAATATCACGCGACGAAATTTGGCATGTGTTCTAGTCGATATTCTTGCAGCACGATATGTCGGGTTTTACCTGTTGTCGGTCGAGGCTATTATATTTCGATGCCTTGCGCGGCAAAGTGCACCAACGCGTACAGACAGTGCTCTTTGTCCACGATATACCAGCCGTGCATTTGCATGAGCACAGCCGGGTATTTCTAAAGGGCACTTTGTTTAATTTTGGTCTCCATTAAGATTTCCTGGTCACACTAATCAGTGCTCCTGGAAGTAGAGCGCAGCTATTTTCGAGCTTTGCGCAAAATGTATCAAGAACGCACAAGCTTTACAAGCCGACAATTTTAGATTACACTGGCAACAACCCAGGCAATGATATGAGGCCCTGCTCTTATTTTCAATGTTTTCGCCGTCTGTCCAGAGCTCAAATGGCATTATGTGTGTACCTATTTCACATTTCACTTGTCACGGCAATGTCGCTGGCTGAACTGCCACGCCTCGATGGCCAGTGAGCACTTTTCTGACGGAGACCGGAGGCGCTCCATCAAAAGTGATAACTGATGACCCGGGCTGTGTTCCATAAGTCCTACAATACCCCAAGAGTTCCTGGTGTGTGCCACAAGAACACCAGGTCACGAAATAGTCTGTCTCACAGGCCGACGTGGGGGCCAGCCTGCCACACTCACACCAGTGTGAGTGTGGCCTCGCGTATTCTTAGATAACATGCATGTAACATAGAGCAGGATTTCACTTGGAACTGCTGTAGACTAAAGCATCCGGGGATAAGGCGCCATCTTAGGCGCTGGAGGAGAGAGAGAGATAGAGGGGGAGAGAGAGAGAGGGGAGGGACAGGGAGAGAGAGGGAAAAAAAGAGAGAGATAAAGAGAGAGAGTGAGAGAAAGAGAGAGAGAGGGAGCGAGAAAGAGAGGGAGAGGGAGAGAGAGGGAGAGTGAGAGGGATATGGATAGGGAGAGAGAGGGAGAGAAATAGAGAGAGGGAGAGAGAGAGCGAGAGAGAGAGGGAGAGAGAGAGGGAGAGAGAGAGGGAGAGATAGAGAGAAGGAGCGAGAGCGAGAGAGAGAGAGGGGAAAGAGAGCGAGAGAGAGGGGGAGAGCGAGAAGAGGTGGGCTGTATGGTCTCGTCTGCAGGCCTTACCGATTTATAACCGTGCCTTTATCGCAGGGGGTTGTGGGCCAACGCCTACTGTGATCTCTGCGCGACACGTCTAGCGACGCACTCCATTGCGCTCAATTTGAACTGAAGCAAACATTTTGGAAATATATGTAACGGTGTTGGCCAATTCGGCACAGCTCCGCCAACTTTGATATCGTTGCACCATGTTGCGCAGAAGAGCCAAGCGCTGGCAGCAGTTCCTCCCATTTCAGCATAAATTAGTTGAAAATCAATGTCTTCAGGCGAAATTGGTCGCATCCTTGCCAGAATTGGACTCGCCGCTAACGAATGTGCTGCACTTACTCAAAACGCCAGTATACGATGCTGAATCGTCAAAAATTGGCTGCGTAACCGGCTGGGGTTATTTGTGTCCAGCAACGTGTCTGTCCAGTCCATGATAATTTTCACAGCCAGTCGGCACGGTGTCATGCGTGCCGCTGCCGTCAGCACCTGCAGAGTATCCGGCCTCGATGTGCGCATGTCACGTGCCATGAAGTAATCACACGGCCGGCGGCCAACCGACGGGGCACGCATGGCTGTACGCAAATGTCGCCACACAAGCCGGTCTCTCACAACGTTGCAAAAAGGCGCTCAGATTTCAAATGCGTGAGATTTGAGTGCGGCTGGGTCGAGTGATGGTGGTGTTGGGTTGCCTAACGCGGTCATGACTCGACCCAAAAGCACTGGAATCTCATGTGTTTGGAATCCGAGCGTTTTTTTTTGCAACGTTGTGAGAGATTGTGAGAACGTTGCGTGGCGACATTTTCCTGTAGCTAGCCGTGTCCGTGTCGGCCAGGTCGAGTCCGATCTTCTTGAACTCGGGTGGGTTTAGTTAGAGCGGATCGGATCGGATCCGGTTGGGTTAAGTTTGAGCAGATCGGGTCGAGGCGATTGGGCTAAGTTAGAGTAGATGGGATCGGGTCCGGTTTGGTTAAGCCAGAGCGGATTGGGTCCGGTCAGGTTGGGTTAAGTTGGACCGGATCGGGTCGGGTCTGGTTGGGTTAAGTTGGACCGGATCGGGTCGGGTCCGGTTGGGTTAAGTCGGAGCTTATCAGATCAAGGCGATTGGATAGGTTCTGAGCGGGTGGGGCTGGGCTCCACCGCCAATGTTATTTATCATGTAAACACAGGGCAAAAAGCTCGACCGTGCCTTGGCATCGTTCGGAACAACTGGGCATTTGTTCTGACTTGTTCCACTGGTAAATGGAGCGCTTTCTGGAAATGATCGCAGGTTTAATTCAATTGAGCGCTGAGCTGGTTCGGGAAACGTCGCGACGTCCTCGATATACGGTGACGAATCACGTATTGTGCTCCTTGGCCTGAAGGCTAATCTTGTTAGCCGAAATAAATGCTGACTGGCAAACGGATTTGGTGTCAACTCTGAGCCATTACCAGCAGACGGCAGGGCTGTTGTGGTTCCGGTCCCGGTTCCGGTTCCGGTCCCGGTTCCGGTTCCAGTTCACATCGTTGGCAGTCTGGATGGAACCGTACGAAGCCGGTTCTCTTCGTCCTCCGCTCTTCGACTGCTCATGCATATTCGAGAGCACAACAGCTAAAAAATATTGATTTAGAGTTGATTCAGATTCAACTCTCAATCAATATTTTCAATCCCCATGATTCAGAGTTGGAATATATAATATTTAGAAATACGAGAAATAGAAACTAGGCGTCAGCGTAGTCCTAGGTTTTTGGGAACCCTATTCCGGAACTATTCACGGGCAGCCAAACGTTCAAACTTGGGCGCGTGTGACACAAAGGAGCACTTTTAAACGAAGGTATCCCTTACAACGTCTGGCATCCTTCTAGCAACGAAAATATTTTGCAAGTAAATTAGTGGACAGTCTGCACAGCAGAAAGGGGCATACAATCCAGATACTAGAGCTATCCTAGAGACACCTTGCTCAAGATAGTACTTTTGCTTCAACCACTCGCAGGACTGAAAGCCAGTTGGTATCCAGTTGTGCCATGCATCCAGTTGTGTCATGTATCCAGTTGTGTCATGCATCCAGTTTTGTCATGTATCCAGTTGTGTCATGCATCCAGTTGTGTCATGTATCCAGTTGTGTCATGCATACAGAGTTCTGGTTTTGTAACCAGTCTGCTCCGCCCCCCGCCCTCCCTACTGGTCCGTATGTTTTGGAAGCCATGTCAGCGACAGACGTCACACATGTGGTCAGCGGCGCTTGGCTGGCCGAAGCGACGGTCTGGCTTGCACAGGCCGCACTCCTCATCCGTCCTCCGTCCAACATCTTCGCAATTCTTCCGTCGGTGTTTGTACCCTCGTGGCATGGCTATCCCTCTACGACTCCCTGCAGAGTCTGCACCCGGATCCTCCGCCATTCCACTGCCACTCCCGGCCACCGAGTAACTCCCACTGCCACTCCCCGATCTCCAGCCGAGCCCCCATCACCCACAGAAACCCCACCCCCCCCCCCCCTGGGCGATCTCCTTGTGGCCGACCCTGCACCTGAGACTCCGCAGTAACGCCCACTGCCACTCCGCTGGCCGATCTCCTTGTGGCCAACCCTGCACCTGAGACTCCGCAGTAACTCCCACTACCACTCCGCCGCCGATCTCCAGCCGAGTCCCGATCACTCCGACGTTCCTCCCTCAGTCTCCCGCAGCCGCTATGTTGTCAGTGGCCGACTTTGACCCCTCTTACATCCACATCCAGATCGGTGATCTTGGATTCCATTCATCTGGGAGTGGAGCGGGTTGTCAGATTCAGTCCCACGGGTGTTCGGAGCCATGCGTAGGACCCACTTGAGTGGTGATCCGTCGAAGCCAGAAAGCACAAATCATGTGCCAGTAAATCAATAAAACGAACATCTACCATTCCTTGCTTGCTGCCTGAATTTTGCGTTTGCACCGGATCACATTCGGACTGGACCGTTCTGTCGGTTTCAAGTTGGGCTTGCTGAACTTGAATTGGGCCTGCTGTAAGCCGTCTGCTGCAATAATTTCTATTGTTTTAGGCATTTCAGTTTGGGCGAGTTTTCCTCCACGACGTCTGGCTCTCCGAGCCGGATGTGGGCGGCGTCGGCCGCGGAGCGAACTGGCGGCTGGCAAAACCTTCCCGAAAGATGATCCGCCGGATGGAGACTGCCGATTGAACAAAAGAGTGTAAATCGGCTTATAGATCATGTGCTGGACATGTCGGCTGTACATTTAACCAGCTACGTTCGATGATCAACGGAATTGGAGTGTGATTTTTCCTGGTCTGGAGTACACCTTGCATACTTTAAGCGCAAAAATTGTGTTATGTGCAAATGAAGTGCAAAAGAAGTGCGGTCTCTTTTCGCCAATACATGTGCAACGTTGCGTTATTATAATTTTCCTAGTGTTTGCTTGACATCCTCATCATGTTCAATTTTGCAGGAGAAAATGCAACAGATGAAAGTGGCAGATTCCCGTTTTCTAGGCAGGTGAGTACTTGCACCCCTCCCACAATATAGCGCTTTATCCCTCCATAACCTCAATCTATTCTATGAATGTGTAATGAAGAACTCTCTCATCCACAAGCGCTGCACCCACTACCACGCCCCATATTAATCGTAAAACGCTCCGCCGCGAATGGAATTCAGGATGGTGATATTTGTGGAGGATCCGCGTAACTCCTCCGTGCTTTAACCCGCGACGTCTCTCCGGTCAGATCCTCACACCCCGTCTCGGGGGTGGGGGGGGGGGGCGGATAGAAACCCCCTCTAAAATTCAAACTAAGTGACCCGCAAAAACGAAAGAGGTGTCATCGAAAAGCGCTCAACGAGTAGGGTCCTGGTCCACAAATAAAAATTTCCCCAGAAGTGAAGTCACTGGGGGCTAGATTTTCACTATTTTTTCACGACTTACCTTATGTTTTTGGCTCTGGGGAGTTCATTTTGGGGGATATTTGAAGAAGAAAAAATATATGAAATCAGAAAAGGACACTGTAATCGACCTGGGACATAACATCTTATCAACCCCCTAAAATACAAATTTTATTTCTTTTCAAATTTTAAAATGTTGAGTTTTCAAGTTGTCTTTAATTTTCCTTTCCTAAAGGGTTAGAGCAGACCGAGAAACGCCGTTGGAATTTAATTTTACATCATACAATTCTTACTTTGGCCAGAATCTTCGATTTGAACGGCAAGAGGCGAATATGCAAAATTTATATGTAGTCAAAAACATGAAAAATAAAACAATTTCTCTGGTACGTTTTGTTCCATCCATAAAGATAAGCAAACGCTAAAAGTTTCATTAAAATATCTGTATCCGTTAAAGTGTGACGACTGGTTGTACTTTTTTGGAGGTGATCTCTCTTGACCTTGACTAACTCGTTGACCCTAGATGAGCTGACTCCAACATTTTGAAACAGCATGCCAAATTTTGGCGCACTGCCACGCGCCGTTCGTTCAATATCCGCGAAAAACCTGGAGGGGCGGTTGAAGACCCCCCCCCCTCCCGAGACGGTACGGGTTAACACGCGCCCTGGAGGGCCTCTGAAAATTACGCGCATTGGAGGGGGCGGATTCCGCCCCCAAAAGATCTCGACTCCTGCTAAAGCGAGAGCAACGAAATTCGCAGTGTTGATGGGCACGACAGCGAACTCTATTGTGTGCAAATTTCGTGACCTTAGATCAATATGTTCAAGGTCAAACGAGGTCAAAATAGCAAACGTTTCTGGTTTTGCGTGGCTTGTCATGTCATTGTCATGGATCGCTGTGATTGTGTTTCAATGCTCCAAAATTGGGATGAATGATGTTTTGGACATTACTAATGATACAATGTATATGCCAGATCCGCCATTTTACTTCAGGTTACCGATATAGGAGCACTTTATCAGGTCATTACCTGCTCCAGTTACCGGAACCGGTCTGCCCACTTGACTGTTCGATTGGGCGGCTCGGCACAATCAGCTTCGCAAAGAAAGGAGTGAAATACATGAAAAAAAAGTATAGAAACGCTTAGACACACAACGACAAACAGTAGATTTCCGGATGTGTAGGGAGTAACATGCAAAGTGACATCAATCGCATGACAGTCATTTTCATTTACGACAACATTCCAGTTGACCAAGTTTGGTTCCATTAGCCTGTCATGATGACCTCGGCGACCTAACATGTCTTTTAAGTTAAATAGCATAACAATATGTATCAAATAAGTCGCTAGTGTTGTCAAGAACACTTCCCTTTTGCCAATATACGAGAGGCGCATCAGCGCCGATTTCTGTGGTCTGGCGCTGCGATTTAAAAAAAAACTTAACGGCCCATAACTTTTTAAACAAAAATTTGGGACGATTCTCTTCTTTTTCTCCTTTAAACAATGCGCCTGTCATTTCTAAGCAGGTATAGAAAAAATGGCGTATATCGGCCTGTAGAATATGAAGCTGTGTACGAAAACTAGGAGGGGTTGGCGGATTTCACCTTCCAACCCTCCAGGGCGTGTGTTAGCCTGTCATGAGCTTCACCTGACTTGACCTAGGTGACCTGACGCTTTTGAAACAATGTAGCATAACAATACACATCAAACAAGTTGCTAGTGTTGTCAAAAACACTTCCCTTTTGCCAATATTCTGGAAGCGCATCAGCGACGATATTTGTGGTCTGGCTGGCGCTGATAAATTATTTTACTTTACCGACCCCTAACTCGGTCGATTTTCGTTTTTCTTTCTTTAAACAACGTGCCGTTCATTTTTAAGCAGGTACACAAACAATGGCGTATATCGGCCGGTAAAATCGGAAGTTATCTGCGAAAAACCGGAGGGGTGGGCGGATTTCTTCAACCCCCCCCCCTCCAGGGCGCGTGTTAAGATAAGTCACAATCATGGGGCAGAAGCAGGCGTTCAACTTTATGAAAGTATTGAAGGGGACGGGAGCTCAAGTGCTTTGAAACTCGATTTGTTATATTGTGCGTCGACATATCGCTGACTACGCTTCCGTTGGCTCACGACGATAGGATTAATCGTCAATGATAATAATGAAGGGAATGGATTGGGCCTTCCAAACAAATGGCATGAAACATTTCATGGCACCTGGGCACAAACGCATTTGTGGTGAGACATAACCTCTCTAAGAAGATTGTTTGTACACAATGTCATCGCAGTAATGACAACGGGTTCTGGGGTTGGGGGAAATTCCATGTCCACACCCTTTTCACATGTCATTCACATGCTTCAGTGAAAATTATCCTATAATTTTCTCATCGGATTTCAGTTATTTCGAGTCACTTTTGTTTCTTAAGCCGCGCCGTCTCGGAGGATTGATATGTCCCCGTAAGACTTTCTGCGGATAGTGAAAGAACGGCGCGGAAACGCGAGCCGAAATTTGGCATAGGTTTTCCACATCGATTTGGCATGTTGTGCCCACATTTTGACGTCAGGTCATCTAGAGTCAACGAGTTAGTCAAGGTCAAGAAGAATCACCTGCAAAAAAAGTTAAACCAGCCCTCACGCTTCAATGGTTAAATATATGTCAATTATATTCTTAGGGTTTGCTTATCCTTAGGGACGAAACAAAACGCACCACAGGATTTTTTCCTCCGTTTTTGATTACTTATTAGTTTTGAATATTTGCCCATTAGAGTTACAATCGAAAATGTTGGCTAGTAAGCATTTTTCTTACGAGTGCGAGTTGAATTCGAACAACGTTTTTCGGTCCGTACTACCTATTAGAAAAGGAAAAATTTAAGAAAAGTGAAAATTAAACATTTTGAAATTAAAAGAGAAAATTGGTGGGCAAAAATTTGAGGAGCGTGGTCGACTTCGCCTTCCTTTTCTAAGACAATTTTTTTTAATCTCACACAAAATAAACTCACCAGAGCCAAAAACATGATGCAAGTCGTGAAAACGTAGGACCCTAGTGACGTCACTTTTCTGGGGACGGTAAAGTTTTGGGGGCGTTTGACCTTACTCGTCAAGCGCTTTCCGATGACACCTCTTCTCTCGTTTTCGTACGATGCTTAGTTTGGATATTAGAGTGGAGATCACCCCCCCCCTCCCCTCCCCCTCCCGAGACGAGGTGTGAGGATATGACCGGAAAGACGGGGAGGGTTGAAGTAAAATTATGAATTCTAGGGAGTTACACCTTCAACACCTTTGAATTACGCCTTCAACAGCATTGCCGATCTTTGAATTTCTTAATTGCATTCCCTGTGCGAGTTCATCTATCTGTAAGAATGCTTCGTTTAACTAGTTTTAATTTAATTAAACTAGTACTCAAAGGACACTATAGCATAACAGACAATGATATCTTTCAAATATTGAACATTGAACATGCTGATCATCATCGCATTTTAGTCAGATTACACTATAATATTGATAAATTACAATACCCGTGTGATTGACCTAAACATTGGCTTGTGATATATGATGATATGTCTATTCAATGTTGGCAATGTTGATTCGTACATCGGCAAGGCTTAGTGATGCATCAGATCCATAGTGGCAATTAAACTGAGGAGAAACGTGGCCACGGCTACATTAATTTTGCAAATTATTGAACATATCATATTCGTTGTCGCAGCCACATGAATATGCAAACTTCAACTCCTCCGGCTTAATATTATTATAGGCCACCTTCCCATTTGCATATCGGCCCCGCCCACTGGCTTAAATCTCCGCCGCCATTCACATCCAGACGACTGCGCTCGCTTCCAACAAACGGCGAGATTCCGGCGGCTGGCTGGCCGACGCCGGGGACGAGAACGGTGGCCGTGCAGCAGTACCCAGCAGTGCCAAGGTCGCAGTCGGTCACGCCACGCCACAAACCGTGCACCGCTGTCATTGGCAGAGCGATCACAGATCGTGCAGGTCTGCCCGAGCGGGGTCTGTCCGGGGAAGCTGGGACAGTCGCTCAAGTTTACGGCCCAGCGTTGACAGCCTATATTTAGATGCCCGACGCTAAGCGCGCCCGGTTTGTTTTTCACCTCGTCTGTCTGACTCGGTCGACGGTGAAATGGGCCGCAAAGGATTCGTGTCGGGAGGCGCGCCATTGAGGAATCAACTGCCGGCTAACAACAAAGTGCTCTCCAGGACGGACCGCATGGTGGAATGGAGAGAGAGGGGAGAGATGTAGAGAGAGAAGGATAGAGAGAGAGAGAGAGAGAGAGACAGAGAAAAAAGAGAAAACTAGGCAAGGACACAGACACAGAGATGGGGACAGAGACATAAACCGACAGAGTGAAAGACAGAGTGATAGAGTTTAAAAAATTAGAACATATAACAGTGGCGAGCGGAATGGGGAAGGAGGAGAGGAGGGTGCAGAGGAAAGAGGAGAGAGAGAGCAAGAGCGAGCGGGGGATAGCAAAAGGATAAGGAAGTGAGAAAGTGAGAGAAAATGGATGAACGTTGATAGACATATGTTTTAGGGTAACCAACTGTCATGACCACTCCCACATCATTTCGCCATTAATTTATCCCGAACTACTGAATGAAATGCCGCACCGTTCACCTCAAAATGAGCCAAAGAAATAACGTATCAATCTCCATGTCAATCGACTAGGTTCCATTGTAAGTGGATCAAAAGCCTAAATTCAACAAAATCTGACATTGGATAACTCAACTAGGCCATGCGCAAACGTTTTGGTATGACGGAAAATATGCTCATGTGCATTGCATAGGATTTAAAAAAAACATCTTCCTGGACAACATCTTACTTGACATGAAGTCATGAAAAAATGTTCCCGAACGCTGCCCCATTGATCAGCTCAGGGTCCCGGTGCGTCTACACAGACGAGTCAGATGTGGAGCATAACGACCACATTATCGCCACCTCATCCTGTCACCATGTGTTGCAGGTGGCTTCCCCGGTAAATGTACAGATTAACCCGCGCGCCAATGGAGGGTCTATCCTGTCCTCTCTTTAGATTTGTCTTTGACCAAAGAAACTCATAGCCACGGAAGCACGTGAATGCAGAACCCTTTGGGTAAGCCTTCCTACAATTTTCATGAAGCTGATTAACTTATAATGCTCGTCATATCAGGTCACTGACCTAGGTATAGTCACCTGGTGCTATCTGGAACAAGTTTTCGAACTTCATAACTTTGTGAACTTTCAATATACTTTTTACGACTTGCTAAAGTGGTAGTATACTAGGGTACCTCAAGTTTGTATATTACTGTCTGTATACTGTTAGTTGCATTTATTACTGCCAAGGAAGAGGCCGTTGAACGCCATGTTGCCTACGAGCTTTAGGCAGGTCGCAATTCAAATCGGGAATTCGGCAAGAAGTGTTATGCCCAAGTAGCTGGATCTTGGAGTTTTCAGATGAATGATAATGATGGGGGTGTGCTGCGTGTGGTAACCATCATCTGTATAGGGTAGCCAGTGCATGTCGATAGTATAGGAGCGCTGGACAGGCACAGGAAAGAGACGGACTATGAGGCTCCCCTACTGTATGTATGGGTCATGTGGCGGCAGGAAACTTATTGACCGAACACAACTGTGCTCTCTTGGCAGCCCGTAATGCATGCACCCTATTCCGTCCAATTTCCTCGGAAGGAAGCTTATTGACCGAGCACACCTGTTCTCTACTGACAGCCCGTAAAGATATGTGCCTTATTTATTCTGTCTGATTTCCGCGGAAGTGCAAGCATTTCAGAAACAAATGAAATCCATTTAAAAGGTCCATCACCGTGCCTTCAATCTTTAGATGCCATCTTGATGTTTGGCAGTGGGAACTGTATTGCAGATATAGCTCTTCCGGTTCTGGCAAGCTTGCGTTGAAAAAGAAACCTGCCTCCGCCAAAATTTGCTCGAATCTTACCGAAATTTGGCTCATCTACTGAATATGCCGTAAGTGCCTCAGGAGTAAGAACACTTGGCTGAGTTGTTGAATTGACATAGGCATTAAGCTGTGTCGCGGCCCTATTTGTAGCCCAGTCTCCACGTTCAGCTTGCGCCACGTGCAGCCGCTCAGCTCAGCAGACTCCATCCGACTGACCCAGATACGCAGCCGCTCGGCCTCGGGGCACGCAGGTCGCGTGTCATGACGACATGCTCACGGAGACGGCACCTGATCGGGCGGCCCTCGGGCTCGGCAGCTGCACCGGCATCAGCTAATGTCCACCATAAACGCATTTGATGTGCTAGTGTGCGCATTTTTATGCATTTATGCAAATGTCTGTCTGTGTGTACTGCGTGTGTGTGTGTGTGTGTGTGCGTGTGTGTGTGTGTTTCTCTTGGCGGGAAATGCATCTCCCTATAAGCTTTCTTAGATCAGACGCTGCCAGACCACATGTACCATACATCACGTCTGAAATCCGTGTCGTGAGTAACAGTTTACCGCAATCCCCACCCCCACCCGCGCTGTGCACATAGCACTTTCGAAAGCTCATGCCTGCGTACAAGCAGAGAAGGAAATAATTTCGATCACGTGAAACCAAAATATTCCGTTTCGAGAGGCCGGAGACTTGTACGATAGGATCCTTTCCAAAGTTACTCCTGCAGTGAAGGTAAGTATGGCTAAGTAAAACCACTCTTTTGATCTGGCTACTGCATTACTCCTCCATACCTGAACCCTCTCCCCTTCCGTGAGCGAGTCCTCACCCCCACTCTCAACTTTCACTTCCGCACCTGCATCGCCGTCCCGAAACACCCACCGATCAATTCAAGTCTGCGATATCAGCCCGCATTACCAAGAGGGCGCTCCCGCGAGGAAAAGCAGGCGCGGCTCGCTCACTTGGAAAGTGTCCGGGCGAAGGTACGCCAAGTCTCTGACAGGGCTCCCCCTCAAAGGCCGGCCACCCCATCGCCGCGAGGGTGAGTCGAGGCACCGGCGGAAGCTCAGACTGCCAATGATATGAGCCCTTGCCCGCCTCATCTAGGATGAGCCTCCAGAAGCGATGCCTTCCGTGGTATGGCTCACCGCCGGGGCAAGGATCGCACAGTTCCCGCCCTAGGACTCAGACCCGCGGACCGAGTTCTGGTGAGTCCTCAGAGCCACCGGCGATCCCTCGCTCGGGGCGGACGGCGATTGAGATCTAAATACGCACGTTCTCCATCCTGGTCACTTCTAATCTTTGCAAGACTTCATCCATTTTCTGCATTCGTACATGTCTTAACTCTGGTATTTTGTTTCCTGTATGCTGACGTGACACCCTCTTGACCACTATTGACCATAAAGTATAAGATTTTACATTGGAGCAAGCGTGATTTAGGGCGAATTTGGCAGATTTGCAGGTTCTTTTATCGTATCACACCCCAAATGCTGTCTGCTTACAAAAAACAAACAAACAGAACTTGCAGATGTGCGCCCCATGACCGTGCGTCTGTGTGCAGCAGTCCGTCGCGACTTGCCACCGTCAACACTTTCGTACCGCGGCGCCGCAATTTTCACTCACTTTTCTGCCCCCTTTAGTCAGCCCGCAGCCAATGCCGAATTGCAAGTTGTGGCCGTACGCATTGACCTGAGAAGACAAAAGGCTACATTAGTCTCGATTTATTTACTACCTTCAGAGGACCTCTCGGTGGGAGGTCCGGGAACACTTTTCCAGCAGCTTCTCCTCCGACCATGCTCCTCGGTGATTTGAACTGTCGCAGTACGGTCAGGGCATGCACATCATCCAGAAGGAAGGATACATAGTTATAGTATTTTATTCACCACCATATTCTCATTTCTTTAGACGCTGGATACCACACGCATTTTCACCTTTGTGCTCTAGTTCGGCGATTGACCTGCCTATTTCACCCAAAGCATTGCTAATAGGTTCTCGTGAGATTCTGACAGCACACCAGGAGGTAGTGATCACTTCCCAATACTTCTCAATATTAGTACTTCCCATCCAGTAGCGCTCATTCTCCAATGGAGTAGGCAGAAGGCAGACTGGCCGGATTTTACAGAGGCATGCATTTTTTACCAAAGAATTGTCGATGTAAACGACGTTAATATATTTACACACCACGTCTCATCAGTCTTAATTTAATCTGCAAAAGCTTTTGTTCCTCCGACTTCATGCCAACCTCGGCACATCCCAGTCCCTTGGTGCACCGATGTCTGTGAGATTGGTATTAAGTAACAACAGAAAAGCCTTGAGGCGCTTGGACAAAGAATGCACATCAAATCTCATCAATTATGACCGTGCTAAGGCGAATGCAAAACGCATGATCCAAGGCGCCAAACACTTCTCTTGGCAAAAATATATAGGCAAAATCAATAAGCGTACTTTTGTCGCAGCCGTATGGCGGCGTATCCCACTTAATGGTCGTTGGCGTTGCTGGACCTCGACTTAATGGTCAAAGTTCGGCTACATCAGCGGGTGTTTTAGGAGCCAATAGGCAATTTACAGACCCCTTAGAAGTCGCAGATGTGCTTGGAGATGCTTTGTAGAAACGCTTGTGTGAGGGATGCCAAGACCCACAAAGCGCACAGAGGACAGGTCGGTTTCCTTTAGTCACTCCATCTAATCTAGCCAACAACGATATGTTTGCAACCAAGGGACTTCAGCAAGGTGAAACAACGTTGAAGAGCACTGCACCTGGGCCCGATTGTATGCCAAGAATATTTTGAAGCATTTACACTATCGTTCACTCTGTGCAATTTCGGAACTATTTAATTTCATTTGAACCCGTGGTGAATACCCCAAAACTGGCATTAGACTATACCAATTCCAATAAAATGTTCCATTAATCCATAGTTTCAATTCAAATCTGCTAGACCACAACCCAATCTCTCTCAAATCCCATAATTCGAACCAACTGGAAAATCTGATGCACACCATACTTACTTGGTACCTGGAGAAAAAATGAAGTCTAGCCAACTCTCAGTGTGGTTTCTGACGCACAAGAAGTACACAGGACAATCTCGTAATCTTGGACGCTGCTGTGCGTGAATCTTTTATTCATAACCAACACACTTTCGCAATACTATTTGACATTGAAACCGTACGTGACACAGGTTGACATGGCGCAATTCTCATACAGTTATTTTTTCACATATGGTATTTCATGACTTATGGGAAACGTCATTGAATGTTTCCTGCGAGCTCGTTGCTCTGCGTCAGAGTCGCCGGTGTCAATTCGAAAGCTGATCAACAGCGAAATAGAATACCACAAAGGGTGGTTCTGGGTGTGATTTTATGCTGTATTTTAATCGATGATTTAATGTGAAGTAGTCTCCGCGGCACGGGACAGGTCGCGCTTTGTCAGTGAGTTTCAGTATGGATCAATTTCTCTGCTGAACGGCAGCTGTAACTCTGCCTTAATAAACTCGATGGATTTACGATCGGTTTCCGATTGTTTACTAGCAAAGCAAAATGCATGCATGTCTATAGTAGATGACGAATATTCAGAAACATTATTGTATGTATGTACCAATGAAGAATTCCAATTTGCTCGGAAATAAAGTTACTTGGAGTGCTATTCGACAAACGACTAACATATTCATCACATATTGAGAATCTGAAGAGAAATGTTCCAAGCGCATGAACGTTTTTATGGTAGCCTTTCGCATGAGCTACAGCGCTGAAAGGACAACACTAGCACGGCGATAGGGTGCCAGGGTGATAGGATGGACAGGGTAAAGTTGCTTTCGTCTTGAGCCCTGGTTGCTGCCACCTGCCAATTTGGACCGTTTACTCGCCACAAAGAAAATCGTAGACTACCTCCGTTGAATTTCCTGGTCTAGAGTTATGCGTACTATTTTGCAAATATTACCCTGATTGTTCTTAATTCTACATTGATAGGTCGAAGGTGCATTCTGATGTGCGCTGCGTCTTTGTGAGTGGCGAAATGGGGAAAATGTATGTTTTTACCTGCTGAGTTTTCTGTCTCTACCGCAGAACTGTTCGCAATCTGGAACACGCTGCGTTTTGCTTCTCAACATCACTACCAGAATGTATCAACCGTCTCAGACTCTGCGAGCTCCCTCAAAGTTCTCATGAACTCAATACATTCATCTTTACTTAGTTTCACGTCTTCCAAAATTAGCAGACCGCACTTCTACAAGAGCGATTCGGTGTAGTTGTATGTGGTTACCAAACCATGTCGGAGTTCATGGAAATGAAAAGGAGGACGCCGCTGCCAAGACCGCTCCATGTCCCAACCAACATCAAGATACATGCAACATATTTGTTCACCATGTGCCGAACTTGTCAATCTAAGAGTAATTAGAGCACTAGTGGTTGTCAGAGAAGTGGTGCCTTTTAAAACAAATTTTACCACTTACGGCACACCCGTAGTCTGCGGCTCGGACAAAAAAAATCGGAGGGAAGAGGTGGCACTGTGTAGGCGGTGCCACCTGCACACCGGTGATATATCCCACACTCACAGCCATTTTTACAGGGGAAGACCGAGGCCGATGGCCTGTGATGCCGTGCTGAACATGCACTTATTTCCTGCACTCGACTGACTCCATCCGATGGATATATTCTCAGGCATATAGGATTTCCGATATATTAGGCGAACTGCCCAACTTGTATATCTCGGACGTTACGCGATTCGTGAATTTCGTCAAAGTACATGTTGTGCATGTATCCCGCTGACGTTCGTTGGGTGGGCGTAGGCTAGGGTGGCTTGCAGCTCCCGCCGGTGTGTTATTATGAATTGTGTCTTCAATATCTTCGTCTGGAACACAACTAACATGGTTTACGCCAATTGACTTGTGTCTCATCTCCCACGCACCATCTACATTACTTTCGATTGCCCTTATTGGTTCAGTATTTTACTCGCATTCCCTGTCGTCGCTTTTCTGCGCGTCTCGTTTAAGTCCTGACGTACTTCAACCAGTAGTTATGGGCGCAATATAGCCGAAGCAGCTGACGCGACCGGGCCTCCCAACTACAAGGAGTGCGTGGACGTGAGAGTAAGACTGGTAGTCCGCAAAGGAAAGCTAAGAGAGATAACTATGTGTGCAGAAAGAGTGAAATGAGTGAGAAATATAGGGAGAGGGAAGGAAAGCGAGACGGTTAGGGAGAATAGTGGAATAGGAAGGCGAGATAGGAGAGAGAAAAAAGGTGGAAGTGAAGAATACAAGTGTATCCATCCCACGATGGTACATATCATCCTACCTGTCAGATCCACCAATACCAAGCCATGGCAATGGCAAAATCGTTTAATTTTAACCAGTGTTCGTTATTCTTCCCCTCAGGCCCACAGCCACGAACGGTTATTTTCGATGTCACAATTGCTTAACCCGTCATCCCTCGTCATCCCACGACAGTCTCATCAAAAACCGATGAAGAGGAAGTCGGTCGTGACCTGTTCACTGTTACCACAGGTTCGCTAAGCAGATACTATCTATCGCTTGACAATGCGCCCCAGCGGCATCTAAAACTGAAGATGGATCCATTCGTGATAGTCGTGCCGCTTCATACGCTCTTGGGTGGGCCATTTCCTCCTGAATGGCTGTTTGTCCCTCGTGATGTCTGGATTGAGCGTGGGATTATATGCAGTCTAACGCAATATCCAACGGCAAGGAGCCTCTAGGCTAATACACGGCTCCCCATCAATTGCATAGAGTACTGCTCATGCCTCTTGAGGAAAATCGTTTTGAAGTCCTTGTGTCCTGAACCCCCAATAACTTACATCTGATTACCATTTGCTGTGCCGACAATTCACCAATGGTCTGTTCGTGCACTTCACACTTCACCCTATTCAATTTGAAATGTTCTGCAAGACTTGCATGTATCACCAGCACGGCTCAATTTGTTCTTCGTGGATCCAAGCTATGTGAAAGATTGGTACAGACAGCTGCTGATGCGAAAGGTAAGCGACGACATTGTCGAAATTAATCAAGACAGCCGGGGGAAAAATAAACGGCTAGATTATCGCCGCAGAGCGAAGGCGCAGGTTACGCCTGGGGCTGTCACGCAGGATCGTCACATACCATCATGGCCCTAGCAAGTCAAGTCCCCGTCGGTTCACCGTCTCATGCTCCATGACGTCATGCAGTATTCACGAGCTGACCAATCAGAGGAAGCCGTATGTAATCTGCTTCCCATTGGATTGCTCCAGCCGCCGATGAGATTGACTTTTTTGACGCCGATGAGATTTAGTTCAATGACTGACTTAATCACTGGAAATGAGTGCTCACGCATAGACTAGGAAGATCCCACCAGGCGATTGGTATTGGCGCGTGCAAACATCGGTTACCTGTGTGCAAACATCGTAAGCAAACATCGTAAGAAACATAAATTGGAATCCGGTGGGCATTCCTTTGTCAAGCATTCAATTCTTTGCTGTCAATTTTGTGCTGGCTATTACTTGTGGACTATATTTTCGGCCTATCGTGCGCACACAGATTTCATTGATTTAAATTCCGAACCGGCCAATCCCGTCAGGCCCTCCATTGACGCACGCTCAGTTGGCTGACTTTGAAGTCGCCAAAGTGCGCCACAGGACGATTCTTTAAAAAAAAATACATTGTGCCGTGCAAGGAGTACAATACAGCAATGCATGGAAAACGCTCAGTGAGCTCGGCGTCTGTGAATTGGTGCGTGCAATCGTGGCCGGAAATCAGTGTCTGCGGTGTTCGTGAGGACAGATTGTGACTTTGTTTTACGACGTATTCCGCCGGAAGGTTAATGTGAAAGAAAACGTCATCGGCGTCATCGGACGTGACGAGGACCCGCACAAGACCTCGACACCGACAAGGAGCTAGTACTGGGGGTGACGAGGACCCGCACAAAACCCCGACACCGACACGGACCCAGAACTGAGGCGTGACGAGGACCCACACAAGACCCCGACACCGACACGGAGCTAGTACTGGGGGTGACGAGGACCCGCAAAACCCCGACACCGACACGGACCCAGAACTGAGGCGTGACGAGGACCCACACAAGACCCCGACACCGACACGGAGCTAGTACTGGGGGTGACGAGGACCCGCACAAGACCTCGACACCGACACGGAGCTAGTACTGAGGCGTGACGAGGACCCGCACAAGACCTCGACACCGACAAGGAGCTAGAACTGGGGGTGACGAGGACCCACACAAGACCCCGAGACCGACACGGACCCAGTACTGAGACATGACGAGGACCCACACAAGACCCCGAGACCAACACGGAGCTAGTACTGGGGGTGGCGAGGACCCACACAAAACCCCGATACCGACACGGACCCAGTACTGAGACATGACGAGGACCCACACAAGACCCCGAGACCAACACGGAGCTAGTACTGGGGGTGGCGAGGACCCACACAAAACCCCGATACCGACACGGACCCAGTACTGAGGCGTGACGAGGACCCACAAAAGACCCCGAGACCGACACGGAGCTAGTACTGGGGGTGACGAGGACCCACACAAGACCCCGACACCGACACGGAGCTAGTACTGGAGGTGACGAGGACCCACACAAAACCCCGAGACCGACACGGAGCTAGTACTGGAGGTGACGAGGACCCACACAAAACCTCGACACCGACACGGAGCTAGTACTGGGGGTGACGAGGACCCACACAAGACCCCGACACCGACACGGACCCAGTACTGGGGGTGGCGAGGACCCACACAAAACCCCGACACCGACACGGAGCTAGTACTGGAGGTGACGAGGACCCACACAAGACCCCGAGACCGACACGGAGCTAGTACTGGAGGTGACGAGGACCCACACAAAACCTCGACACCGACACGGACCCAGTACTGGGGGTGGCGAGGACCCACACAAAACCCCGACACCGACACGGAGCTAGTACTGGAGGTGACGAGGACCCACACAAGACCCCGAGACCGACACGGACCCAGTACTGGGGCGTGACGAGGACCCACACAAGACCCCGACACCGACACCAAATCCAGGTCAACTGCCTGGATCGCACCATCAGTCGGCGACGGTTGCCCCCCCCCCCATCGGCGAACGACAGCAACCCAGTCACGTACACCTCCACCCCCACCCCACCCAGCCGCACAACTCCACTAGCCGTGTAATTGGTCGCGGAGCTGCCATCCTCCTATCTACGGCGCACCATATCGCCGCAGGCGGCGTGCGTGACGCTTCCCGCCGACGGCGGTGGCAAATGGCCGCACATCACGTGTCGACAGGCGGGCAATTGGGTCATTGGCCGACCTTCACCGCTCCGCCCCCGGCCCTCGGAGCGATCTACACGGCACGCTGGCAGCAACCGCGCCGCCGGGTGCGAGGAGCGTTGTTGCGTGTGTCAGTTTACTTCAGCGGACGCTCGGGGAGAGTTATTTATCTATTTTATTTAACAGCACATGCCCTCCACGTGCAGTGGCTATTGATTGACTGAGCACGCTCTGATACACCCGTTGGTGTGCACGCTTGTGATTCAGAGATGCACGACATCGTGACGAGACGCGTCGGTGATGAAAATCAACACACTTCGACTGGCGACCAAGAGCCAATGCTAAGCTGTGTGATGCTAGTTGGGAATCTGGTCAATGCACGAACAATCGGGAGACTTGACGGTGACACAAACATGCAGTTATATTAGTTACAGTGCTCAACTTCCAGAGGCCCCCCCCTCCCTCCTTCGCAACCAAAAACACACTGAATCAAGCGAGCAATTATGAGTTTCACCACGCGAAACCATACATTTTCGGCCGGCTTCGCGCTGCTTACACCATTTGGTAAACTTACTTTGCGGTCAGCGAGAGGCACAGACATAATCCATAAAGTATGTAAAGGTTATATCCATAATAATTCGGAAAAGTAGCATTTCGCCCATCGAAGTTACATGGAACACATTGACGGTAAAGCTCATATCACCCACGGTGCGCAAATACCCCCCCTAATTATTTTGACCTAGCGAAAAACGCACCACCTCTTATCCAAATTCAACGACTAACTGCCTTCACCCGGATACAAAGCACCCGAAACTAAGAACAGTTTGACTATAAGCTTTGAAACTAAAGAGAAGAGAGAGAAAAAGAGCCGAGTGTACCTATTTTCATTCAGTTTATGTCTGTGAAGAAATACTTCATGATACACTGGGGGTGTTGCTGCTGTCTTGGCAACGGCACGGTTCATGTCTGTATGGCGCCTGGTAATAATTATCCGAGCTTGGCCGTCCACAATAGCTTTTAGCTTAACCATTGGGACCATGGACATGCCCTGGGCTAAATTCGCTTGACAAGTTCTGACATTCACAATAATATATCGGAAACGTCACTTTGCTTGCTCTGACCACCTGCCTTGGACGAAAATTGGCTGATTCAATCCGCCAAATCTCTGGAGGCGTACCTTTCTGCTGACTGTACAGTTAGCTGCGTGGTATTGAGCAGTGAAAGTAATAAACGCTCGAGCCTAAATATTCCTATTTGCGCTACCATGAGCCCCTTTGTAGACCCAGCTGTCCAGCCAGCGTTAAGTGCATCTGCCATACTGAGTACCAGCGTTAAGTGCATCTGCCATACTGAGTACACGCGTTAAGTGCATCTGCCATACTGAGTACACGCGGAGAGAATGGCGTTGCCCAGCTCAGCCTCTTTCAATATATTTAAATTCACTGCGTACTTCAGCGATGCGGTTTATCGCGTGCTTGAGCCCGAAATAAAGTGGCGAGAATGTAATATAAATACCGCGAGATCAAAATGTATATCGCTGCCCTCCCAATATGTCTGGCTTGGCCGAAAGCCGCTCAAATGTGTCGACGTGTTTAACGAGCGAGTCGAAGTATTGGCTCTCGATTGTTTGAACAGTTGATGGATTTGCTGGATAGCTTGAATGCAATAAGCATGCACACTGTAAGTAGGCCGACTGCTCTTTATGCTATTGGCTTGTGGGAAAACCGTTCACCATGGGACGTCACGCATAATAGTGAATGCATGATGTGATGTTTAAACAAAATGGCGTCTATATGGAACAATGGCAAGAGGTGGCGTTCGAACAACTTACATGTTTCCTTTTTTAACCCGTCCCGTCTCTGTGGAGGGGGGTCTCCAACCGACCCCCCCCCCTCAGGTTCTTCGCGGATGTCGAACGAACGGCGCGCAACAGCGCCCCAAAATTTACCATACCTTTTCTCAAATCAAATTGCCATGCCGTTTCTAAAGTTTTAAGTCAGGTCATCTAGGGTCAACGAGTTGGTCAAGGTCAAGTAAGGCCACATCCACAAAAGTTCAACCAGTCGTCACGCTTTAACTGATACAGATATTTTAATGAAACTTTCAGCATTTGCTTATCTTTAGGGATGCAATCAAATGAACGAGAGGAATTTTTTTCCGTTTATGACTACATATACATTTTACGTATTTGCATCTTGCAGTTCAAATCGAAGATTCTGGCTCAAGTAAGCATTTTTATTGGGGAATGTTGACTTCCAACAACGTTTCTGGGTCCGCTCTACCCATTGGAAAAGGAAATTTAAAGAAAGCTTGAAAACTCAGTATATGGAAGGTAAAAAAAAAGAACTTTTTATTTTTGCGGGGCAAAAAATTTGTTTGGCACTGGTAGATTTCGCTGTCCTTTCCTGATTCCGAATAATTTTTGTTTTTACATATTCCCCAAAGTGGATTCCCCAGAGCCAAAAGCATAATGTACGTCGTGAAAAGTCGTGAAAATCTGGCCCCCCTAGTAACGCCACTTTTGGAGGAAAATTGTTTTGAGGGATGGATCCGGACCTTACTCGTCGAGCGCGTTCCGATGACACCTCTTTCCTTTTCGTGCGACGCTTAGTTTGGATTTTAGACGGGGTTACTATCCCCTCGAGACGGTGTGTGAGGATCTGGCCGGAAAGACGGCGCGGATTAAGGACTTAAAATAGCGCCTCTCGGCATTGCATCGGAAGCTTCCAAAGCAGGTCAACACTTTTCCCTAATTTCACCCTGGATCTAGGCCATAAAATGCATCAAATCGCACATGGCTGGTATCATAAGAGACTGAGGAATGTTCTACTGGAAGTGTAAAGCGCTTTTCCGACATTAGCTTGACACGTGTAGCGATTTAATATGAAAAGAGTCGATTTTTTGCGAGGAGGAATAGCTTTATGCTAGTCTTAAAGATCTTGAAGGTAATCCCAAGCATTGACTCCGTTGGTTGATTTTGGTATATTGAGATGTGGGGCGCATCGAACAGGTTTGGTCATTTAACGCCCATATTGACGTTGACTCCAGAATTTGATGCGAGATTACGTCGTGCACAAAACGCTTTTTTCATGCCGCTAGCACCCTCAGCTTGGAAACGCCAGAAATATCGCCCCAGCTGAGCTGAGAAAAGTGGTAAAATGTCGTGTGCAATTGAGGGCTAAAGCAGATCGCTCGTTTTCAATTTAAGGTGTAGTCAGAATTATCAAGAAAAAAATTATTCTCCGAAGCGAAGAATTAACAAAAATCATACCGATGCACATGGGCATTACTGATCCTGCTGATGTAGCTGAAGAGAGTCCTACAAATAACGCATTTGTGTTTGTGGTCTTGGAAGCGGATTGAACGACTGATTAAACGTGATGTCAGGTGAATTCGGATCGACTTTGCATAGCCTGGTTAAGCAGCGAAAATTACTCAGCTGAAACGATTTCGACCTGCGCGGCGCTCTAGCGGAACTAAGCGTTTGAAAGAGTATGCTGCTTGTACCTAAAATTTCCTTCTCAAGACGTGCCCATTATAGACCTACAGAACCAACACATCCAGTTTGCATTTGGCTCGAGGTTCTGCGTCGCCGCAGCCGGGCAGACGGCGTGCTGCAGTGGGTCCGACAGCTCACGTCACCTCACGTCGCCACTCGGCGCTCACCGACCAAAGGTCGAGCAAGTGGCCGAAGGTGCCGTGACGTGCGGCGGCGGCGGCGGTGGCGGCGGCGGTGGCGGTTGGTGCGCCGCCCGCCGTCTCGGCCGACGGTCGACGCCGGCGGCAAGGTCGTCGGCCGGCCGCGGCGCGAGGCCGGGCGCCGGCTGGCCCACTTACGGCGCCCCCGGGCCGACTAGGTGCGGGTCGGACGACTTCCGCGCCTGTGATCTATCGTCGACCGCAGCCGCCGCCGCCGCCGTCGCCGCCGCCGCCGCCGCCGACGAGACGGCGGCCCACGCAGCTGGCAGCGTCACCGGCCGCCCGCCCGGCCGACCACCAACGAGGTGGCGTGGGGCGTCGGCAACGTCGTCGGCAGGGAGGGGCACTCGTGGCCGTCTGTCGATGAGCCACGGTACTCATGGCCAGCGGCCAACAACAGCTGACTTTGAGGAAAGATGACGGGGGTGCTGTCGCCACGGCAGTCGAGAGCGAACGCAAGAATGGTGGGCACACCGGAGGTGAATGTCGGGCCAACTCGGGGATGCCGACACAGCTGGTAAATAGCGTGGAACCAAGGTGCAGCAAAACAGGGATAATGCCAAGCGCATCACGTGCTCCTTACGAAAACGGAGACAGCTGTCTTGAATGCTGAGCACCATATAATTGGATTGGTGTCCAGTTATGAATATGACTAAGCTGAACCTGAGAGAGTCGCGTTGAGTCTTGTAAAGCC
The DNA here is from genome assembly GCA_034440575.1 of Imbricaverruca yamaguchii. Lineage (NCBI taxonomy): Eukaryota > Metazoa > Arthropoda > Thecostraca > Neoverrucidae > Imbricaverruca > Imbricaverruca yamaguchii. The sequence continues at coordinate 610,933 of JAOTOL010001407.1, forward strand.
TGTCACCATTCTTGCTCTCCACGGTCTTACCAGATCGAGATCTTATTTCGTTTTGCATTTCATCCTCTCCGCCATCCATATCGTCTATGAATAGTTGGTATGATGCTAATCATGACCATTCCGCCGTGCATAACGTGATTACGAAGCGCAAATTACTTCGGTGAGATAATTTCTATCTGCGCCGCGCTCTAGCGAATCTAAATGTGCCAGTGTTTGAAAGAGCATGCTGTTGGGTGCCTAACATTTCCTTATCAAGACGTGCCTGTTGAAGCTTCACAGTGCTGAGTGTGCGATCCAATAAACTCGACACTCCTCCTTTTGCACTACTAATCACAGTTTAGTGGTTCAGGAGGGCTGGACTTGATTGTGGTCTCGCGTAATCTGTGCAGACAACATCAACTCTGGAGGGGCAAATTTCCAGTGACTGCATCCTCATCAAGCATTGGGAGTCACTTCACTGTCTCTCTTCTTCCTTCCATTTGCATCGCCACATGAACGTACAAGCACATTGTCGAATATATGCTTGCTGTCAAATACCTCGCGCACTGAGTTGATGAAGTATCATTTTACTGTTTTGATAATTTCATATAACAATTATACGAACCATTTTATTGTAATTAATCGTTTTGATACTTAGGATAAGATTGAGCAGAACGGCAAAGCTTGAGCAGTGCATATTGAATTAATGGCGAATACTGTATGCTTCGAATCAATAATGCATCGAGCATAGACTGCTTCGGCTTTCGCGCACGCCTATGGCTCAAGCCAACTAGGTCCGATCACTGGACCTGCGCTGGTCTGTTTTTGCATACCGTAGTCGAATCCGAGAACCGCAATCGCGAGCGGCAGGAGCGCCGTTCCACTCTTGGCCACACTCACGGATTCAGTGGTGTGTGTTTCCGACAACAGACCGAGCACTTCCAAACTAGCGGTACTTCCGAACGACCAGACAGCCCATTACCTGGCACGAAAGCGCCGGACCTGTTGTATCCTGCAAACGGTCCGACGAGCTGGCTGGGTGATAGAGAGCCGGAGATTGTCAGCTTAGCAAAAGGCCAGCACGCAGTATTCCATCACCCGATATTGATATTCCATCGCCAGACTTGATAGACTCATGGTAGACCAGCCACTAGAGCACCAGCTTCAGTTCAGATGAAAATGCCTATCGCAATTTTATGAAAGCCTACGGTCCAATGAGTGAGACGTATGGGAAGTATACGAGCTCCTCCAGGAGGAATTTGCAGAAGCTCACATGGACCTGAAACCAAATCTGAAAATGCGTCTTTAGATCAGAATGCTGAGGTTGTTGCATTATCGCAGCATTTCCTCACCTTTCATTGCCTTCTGTAATTTGAGCAGGGTGATGCTATCAAAAGATGTTTGTCGAAAACGTAAACTTCTGTTGCGAACGTTTGTTTTAAGATTCTGTATGGTTGGCTTCACACCAAAAACACCATCTTTACTTCACATGAAAATGATTTTCATAATTGTGGGGAAATATACGGTTCGGTGAGTGAGGCGGAAACGACAGTCATTCCAGTGAAAGAAGTTATCCATAAGTAGAAGCTCACATAGACCAGAATCTAAATTTTAAAATTTGCCGTTTTAAGATTCAACGCTCACATTTCCACCCCCCCCCAGAACGCACGGGTAGCAAATGGATAGAGTCAGATTTGTTACATAAACCCAGCCCAGAAAACTATAGCCCATCGATTCCAAACGTCATGCATGATAACGATGACCGTTTTTCGATGTCAACCACTTGCCATATCATAAACGCCTACCAAGTAACAAAAAATTACCACGGAATTTTAACCGCAGAGAATCCGTGAAACAATGAACTAAGAATCCAGATGGACAATTCTCGTCTGAACTAGGCTGTAAGTTCATGCAGGCCAAAAGTGAAGGGGTGCCAATAAAGCAAAGCCAAGCCGTGCTAGCTGCCCACCGAAGCCCAGACGGCGGATTCCAAAGTCGGTCAGCTCGCTCGTGATGCCCGACAGCAGCAGCTGAGCGCGTCTCATGATGATCTCGCCGGGCCATGGGGTCGCGGCGGGTATTGCGACTGCCGGTGCTCTCACATCCTTGCAGAGAGCGGCGGCCGTCCAAGGTTAGCGGCCGGCCGGCCTCGACGTGCGATCCCGCGCCCGCAAAAGGTCGCCGCCGACGCGATCGCCAACAGGCGAGTCGGCCACGTAGGCAGTTGCGGAAGTGGCGCGCTGATATCGCACCTGGACGGCGGGCGAGCTGGGCGCCGCCGCTGTCAGAACGCTCCCCCCCCACCTGACTCTGCCGACTCATGACCGCCACCCGGGACGGGGTGGGGGGGGGCACCTGCGGAAGTGTCGCCGGCAGACGTTAGTCAGTGGAAGTGAGGCTTGTTCGACACGAAGTCGGGGCTGGTTGTGGTGAAGCGGTGGCACGCGCGTGCAACAAGCGTGCCTAACAGCGACAATGATGCACCGGTCCATCGAGAAGCTGAAGGCGATTACACCAGTGAGGATACGAATCGCCTTGAGAAGGTCCTCTCAACCGCTTGGTATAGCTAGCAATTCACCTACGGGTATTGCATGTTTAGAACGAACCAAAAAGTGTTAAAGTTCCGCTACCTGCTTTGCTGTAGCGGCGTGCCTGGAAGTAGACATAAGGAATACCTCCTGTATTCCAATACGTGTTCCGGAGCGTATTTTTTCGATCCTAACCCAAACATCAGCTCAGGAGCTAACCATATGCATCACTTCTACACCACCAAGCAAACAAGTTGATTGACTTTGTGGCAACATGTCAAATACGTATACTAGATTGGATGTCCGGACGCGTTTGAAGGTGCAGGAAACTATTTGAGACGTGTTTGCGTGCAATCAACGTGTTGACTTTCTGGATACTGGGAATAGCAGCAGGCTCCCCGTCATTAACGTTCGCAAGAGCCTGTTAGTGAACTGATGCTGTTTGCCTGAAACATATCGAACAATCTTCCTCGCTGGCAGAACTGAAGTTGATCGGGTCGTGTTCTGCTGGTGGTTACGTCGGCTGGAATCGTCGTCTGGTATGACGACACCCGAGACAGCACTGGACTTGACGACCTGTCTGGCATAATAACACCCGAGACGGCGCTGGACTTCACGACCTGTCTGGCATAATAACACCCGAGACGGCAATGGACTTGACAACCTGTCTGGCATAATAACACCCGAGACAGCACTGGACTTCACGACCTGTCTGGCATAATAACACCCGAGACGGCGCTGGACTTCACGACCTGTCTGGCATAATAACACCCGAGACAGCACTGGACTTCACGACCTGTCTGGCATAATAACACCCGAGACGGCGCTGGACTTCACGAACTGTCTGGCATAATAACACCCGAGACGGCGCTGGACTTCACGACCTGTCTGGCATAATAACACCCGAGACGGCGCTGGACTTGACGACCTGTCTGGCATAATAACACCCGAGACGGCGCTGGACTTCACGACCTGTCTGGCATAATAACACCCGAGACGGCGCTGGACTTGACAACCTGTCTGGCATAATAACACCCGAGACGGCGCTGGACTTGACAACCTGTCTGGCATAATAACACCCGAGACAGCACTGGACTTGACAACCTGTCTGGTATAATAACACCCGAGACGGCACTGGACTTCACGACCTGTCTGGCATAATAACACCCGAGACGGCACTGGACTTGACGACCTGTCTGGCATAATAACACGAGTGGACGGCCTGTCTGGCATAATAACACCCGAAACGGCACTGGACTTGACGACCTGTCTGGCATAATAACACACGAGACAGCACTGGACTTCACGACCTGTCTGGCATAATAACACCCGAGACGGCACTGAACTTCACGACCTGTCTGGCATAATAACACCCGAGACGGCAATGGACTTGACAACCTGTCTGGCATAATAACACCCGAGACGGCACTGGACTTCACGACCTGTCTGGCATAATAACACCCGAGACGGCAATGGACTTGACAACCTGTCTGGCATAATAACACCCGAGACGGCGCTGGACTTCACGACCTGTCTGGCATAATAACACCCGAGACAGCACTGGACTTCACGACCTGTCTGGCATAATAACACCCGAGACGGCAATGGACTTGACAACCTGTCTGGCATAATAACACCCGAGACGGCACTGGACTTGACGACCTGTCTGGTATAATAACACCCGAGACGGCATTTGACTTGAGGACCTGTCTGGCATATCACCCGAGATAACTTGTTGACCTGCCTGATCATGCTGCTGCCGCCTGACATGGTGGACAAAAGACAAAGCTCAGCAAGATCAAATTGACATCAAAGATCACGTGGAATAGATGAGTAAAGCTGCTTGATGCTTCACAAACCTGACTATTGAAAGTGGAAATGTATTAACCCGCGCCGTCTCTCCGGTCAGATCCTCACACCCCGTCTCGTGGGGGGGGGGGGCGGAGAGTAAGCCCCCTCTACAATCCAAACTAATCCTCGCAGGAAAACGAAAGAGGTATCACCGGAAAGCGCTCGACGAGTACGGTCCGGATCCACCCCCAAAACAATTTTCCCCAAAAAGTGACGTGACCAGGGGGGGCTAGATTTTCACGACTTTTCACGATTTACATTATGTTTTTGGCTCTGGGAGTTCATTTTGGAGGATATATGAGAATACAAAATTATTTGGAATGAGAAAAGGACAGCGAAATCGACCAGGGCCATAAAACTGTTTAGTCACCCAAAAAATAAAATTGTATTTTCTTGAGATTTTAAAATTTTGAGTTTTCAAATTTTCTTTAATTTTAATTTTCCAAATGCTAGAGCAAACCGAGAAACGTTGTTGGAAATCAACTTGCCCTAATAAAAATGCTTACTTTAGCCAGAATCATCTATTTGAATTGCAATTGGCAAATATTCAAGATTTGTGTGGTCAAACACGAAAAAATAAATTCTGCTAGTACGTTTTGTTCCATCCCTAAAGATAAGCAACCGCTGAAAGTTACATTAAAATATATGTATCCGCTAAAACGTGACGACTGGTTGAACTTTTTGGAGGTGAACTCACTTGACCTAGACTAACTCGTTGACCCTAGATAACCTGACTTCAAAATCTTGAAAAAGCATGGCAATGATGTGGAAAAGTATCCCAAATTTTAGCGCGATGCTGGGCGCCGTTCGTCCGCTATTCGCTATTCGCTAAACCTGAGGGGGGCGGTTGAAGACCCCCCCCCCCCGCCGAGACGGCACGGGTTAATATATCATTGCATATGCACAACGATTACGGTGACGGTGAATATCTATGGGCTCCAGCGTATTACATGCCACCACTGCACATGCCAACTCACAGCCTCATTCAAGACCAGCTTGTGTAAGCATTGTAGCTCTTCATATCTACAATGAAACAACGCTTTTTCTGAGTTGTTCTCATGCATTGTGCGCCTCACCCGACCGGAAGTAAAGAGCATCGTTCATTAGGCAGATTACACCAAAGCAATGCTTGTCGAAGTCCTGTTGGTACGTGTCCACCGATAGCAAATAGGCCCAAAGACGCGTGGATCCCAACTAGCAACCCCCACCCCCCCCCCCCCCCCCACCGTCTGAGTTGTTCTATTATCACATCAATCAGCCAAAGTGCTGTCCATTCAATGACTAAATACTGGGAAGCTTAAATCGGTCCACCTTGCTTGTATTTTATGCAAGGAGAGAGGCGCGCGCGAGAGAGAGAGAGAGAGAGAGAGAGAGAGAGAGAGAGAGAGAGAGAGAGAGAGAGAGAGAGAGAGAGAGAGAGAGAGAGAGAGAGAGAGAGAGAGAGAGAGTGAGTGAGAGAGGGAGAGAGAAGACTTAGCTATACATTTATACTATACGTACGGAGACCTAAATATGCAGTGCATGTATGCATATTACGTACCGCATATATATATGCGGTACGTACTTCACTTGTGACTTGTTGGAATCTGCCTGGCGGGCCGCATGGTTTACGTCCTGAAGTTATCTGATTCGGATATATCCATTCCAATTTGCATATTGCAAGGGGTGATGCACTTCCGTGATAGCCGACGCAAAGCATCCACCTCTCTCGTCCGTCGCAGTTAGCCGAAACGTAGCCAGTGCCGGTTTCAGCTCTGTCTTTCATGTTGGCGCAGGAAACGGTGGTTATCTTGAGAACCTCGGTGCATGCTGAGTCATTTTGCGCGGTAGTTCCCAGTCCATAATGATGCGAACGTGGCAGTTCACATATCCATAGACTGAAGAACCGGAAGCATTTATGGGCTGTGCCAAATCAAGCAATCTAGCCATCCACGTGAGCACGCAAGGTACTTTTTGCTTCAATGCATGCTTGATACAGTGCTCCAAATTCGAGCCCCAAGTCACGCCCGGAGGCGGCTCAAGGAATGCTCTCCAGGAGACATATCACAGCAAGCTGTGGACGGCCGGAGATGAAGGCCCCATTTACATGTAAAGCATGTTTTCCGGATCGAAGCCAACATTTCAGTTCAGAACACAATCAGAGAGATATATATCCAACGTTGTATCTGCTATATGAGTTATGCTTGGATAATGAAGGGAACCATGATGAAGGATATTAATTGAAAGTGCATGCATATGTTGTGCAATCAATCTGCGTTTGAAAGCTAAACGGAGTAAATAGCCTGAGATGAGGGTGATCACAGAAACCGTAGCACTAATTAAGACAGATGTTGAATAACTGTAATATATTTTCGATGGCGTGCCAGTAAGTCCAATTGACCTGAAGCTGTAATGAAACGATTACTCTGAAAGGACAATATTCGGCATAACTAACTATTCACATCACTATTTTAGCCAGCTTTGCACACATATCATATACCACAATTGGGTTAGAAGTATGGTGACGGCGACATCACAGGTAGTATTATCGATGCCGTTTGTGAAACACGTAACATGAGAGTCAAAATTGAGACGAAATATATGACGGATTTCAGCCTGAACATATTTCACACGCTTCTGAACATGAAATAGGTAAACACAGGAATGCGTCTTAACTTGGTTCTTAGCTACAGGTTGTCATATTTTGTTCATAATCTAGTGGATGCTCATTCATCCCTGCTTTTCAAAACTGAGCAAACGATTTTCATTTGCATGAATCAGCATAAGACGAAATATGTAGCTATCATTAAAGGGGTCACTCCGAGAGCCGAGGAGTATTACCATCACTTAGAGATGCCATGACTAATAAAACCAGCCTATATGTGTGCAGTGGTCCTCTGGACAGCGAATACTTCGCAGTGATTTCATGTGTACAGCACCATGAGTGAATATGCTTAATGTTACCTGTCTGGTCTTGAATCTCTACCCGGTGGTAGGAGTTGGCAAAGAGGAGCACCTGGATTTTACCTGCGCTGATCCGCGCGGACTGGTGGCCGCCTAAGCAAAACGTAACCTACTTGATAAGTTTTAGGGTCAAGACTTGACTGTTTGCCCGAAGTAACTTCACTTACCGCCGTCGGCGTAAATAATTCGGTGGCTAGCTTGGCTGAGCGGCAGAGTGTGTGGTAAATAACGTCAAGATTAGTTGTTTTTCATTTACAGAGCACTTCATCGGAAAGGTCTGGTCAGGCGGAGGGCATCCCTGTGGGACGTTTGCGAAGCTCCAGGTGGTGGCTCTTTTGGAAGTAGCAAGCGAAGAGCAACTGCCAGGAAGCTTGTGATCAACTTCAGACCTGCACAGATTTTTGGAGCATTCCAAAGCTTCCGCGCTTTGAGGTTTTGTTGTGTTGGGCAGATCCACTGTGGAGGCGAAGGAACGATAGTCCATCCATGTTTCTGAGTCATGCTATATAGGCCTTCTGGAACACTTTCAGAGCACATTCAGGATAGTGCAACAGGCTACTCCATGGTACAACCGTATGCGTGCAATCCCTCACCTCACTGGTGATATTTTGCACCCGTGCCTGGTTGTTCACGAAACTTCGCATATGTACTGCTGTTTACAATAACACACATGCTCAAAATATTTCATTTGATAATCGACATCACCTCGTGCTTGGAGAAGCGTGGACCTCGCAAAATATCAAAATTTGGCAACAAGTTTATGAGCATTGCACAACATGATGTTCATCCACCTCGACCCCTCCAATTTGCGTTGCGTCATCAAGTTTAAAGCTTATGATAAATATTCACTTTAGCACCCCTGATATACTGAGTTGTGGTGACAAACATGCACTTCATCACTCCTGTTATACTCTCACTGAATGAGAAGATGTGTGCTTATATTGTTGGCAAATATACGATGATGGGTTCTCTTGCTAAATTTGAAATAGAGTTAGACCGACTGGAACCAGTTTTCTTTATTCTACATTCCACATGTGGGATGGCAAATACCACCTCAAGCCGCTTTCGCTTTTCATCGGAGCGTCGTGAAGGTTGGGATGGACGAGAGTAGGGACAGCCACATCCTGGCTACCAACCCGACTTAATAAATTGAACACTGGCGGATGCATATGGGTGGTCTTGCGTAGTTTTATATCTTCTAAGCGTCCATTCACTTTCTGTTATTTGGCCAAAAAAGCAAAGGATACCTCAGTGGGAGTACTTGTCGTTGCCAATCATTGACCCGTACCACATTATATCCAATATATGCCATCGTCTGTCCTAATAGCAATGCATACCATCGAATGTCATGGTGACAACACGTACTATGAAATGTCGGGATAGTTATACATACAAGCAAATATCGTGGTGGCAATTCATGCCATAACATGTTGTGATGGTAATACATACCATCGAATGCGGTGGTGGCAATACCAACTATCGAAAGTCGTGGTGGCAGCACATGCCATGAAATGTGATGGCAATATATACCATCGAACGCCGTGGCGGCAATGTATACCATCCAATGCTGTGATGGCAATATATACCATCTAATTAGCAATTCTTGAGTCGCCATCATCCGTGGCAAATATACGAACCGCTGTCCGTGACCCCTTTTCCGGTTACCTGTTAACTCTTCCATTTTTAAACAAATGTTTTCCCCATCTGCCCTTGGAATTAAATGAAAGTGAAAAGAAGAGGCCCATTTTGTTCCTACAAGATTCTAATCGTCCCTTCCATTTTTATAAATACGCCATAAAATTGCACTTGGCATGGTCCCTTGATTGTTTTTTTGTATTCATCTTTTGGTATCTCAAATTATTTTGGAGTTCTGAATTGATATCCTCCACGCCTGGATTTGCAACGTTTGTTATTATTATTGACTGGTTTCATATAGCTTAAAACACAATTCATATGCCTACTATTGGAAATCACCAGCCGGCATGATCGAGAGAGGAAGCTGTAAGTTTTTTCCGTCTTCGCACAGGGGGTATTCTGACGATGGTGAATAAATCCAACCTAGTATGTACAACATTCAGTCTCTCCAGGCGAATGCGAACGGTCTCAGCATGCAACTGAGTATTTACTGTGAGCATCTCAATGGGAACAGCAAGGTGGATAAGAATTTCAAGAGAACGCTTATAACTAAAAACATTCGAAGATAGCAGATCTGTACAATTTAATACGAAGTCATTTTTTGTTCAATTTTGTTCGGTCTCCGCTATAGCAGTTTAGCATCAAGTGTCGGCGCAGCACCGTGTTCCAGCAGCTGATGGTGCGATTCTTCAAATTTGTGGTACTTACAAATTATGTGTGAAATACTTACAAATTCAGAAAACAGAAAGCAGAAAACATAATACACATCTTTTTCTTTCTCTCTCTCTTTCTCTATCTCTCTCCCTCTCTCTCTCTCTCTCTCTCTCTCTCCTCTCTCTCTTTTTCTCTGTGCCTCATTTTCAGTCTGGAAATTGGACGGCACATGCCTCAGCTGACTCATATCGAGTGTTTACCTTGCCCGGAGCGTTTGTGCCGACTAACTCGTGTCTTGCATAAACAGTACCATATTGACCTAGTGCCTCCTCGGCGACGCCCACGGTGTCCAGGAACCGCTGAAGCGGACTGCTGCTGGAGCCTGTACTGATGGTCACTCCAACAGAAATCCAGGTGGAGCACGCCATCCAGGAAATTGTGGATTTTTACATTCGTGCTCGATGAAGTGCATGCGCATCAGCTAGCCATTGGTCTGTTCCCGCGCCCTCGACCGGAATAGGCCGAGCGTTCAGTTCCTGTACAGGTCGTTCCCGTGTCTCATCCGGCATTGGTTTATCCGCATCGAACCTCCACTGGATAAGAAAAACATAATCCGATCGGTTGGCCGTTGAGAAACTAAAACTCGGAATGAGATAAGTGGGCTGCAACAGTAGCGTTCGGCTTCAAAGCATTACTTAAACTGACTTGTGCCAAGAGCACAGTCCTTGGGTCGGATATTTCTTACTTTCTTTGCTTTGGAGCTGCTGTTTTTAGAAGAAATCCCATAGCATGGGACATGTGATGGATGAGCAGCGGTCCATGTTTTATGTCACCAGCTACGCTACAGTGTCTACAGCACACTACGAGTGAATGCAATGCGCAGCTGGGAATCGGAGTTGAGCGTTTTAATTTTGATGGGCAAATTGCAGTTTCAATCAATGGTGTTCACTTGCATGCGTTTGGGGGAGGAGGCATACTTGCTGGTATGCGCCAGTCACCCCGGTAGCTCAGTTGGCTAGGTTAGGTTGGTAGCTCAGTTGGTTAGAGCGCTGGCCTGCTCTATTCTCCCCTGCACTGGCAGCACAGGGTTAGAGTCGCTTCGCGCGCTCGCATTTAGGCTGGGAGGGTCAGTTGGCAGCTGGCCCGATAAGGCAGGGGACGGACTACCCGGGGGCCGTGTCGGTGCATTGACGGCACGTTGAACTTTCGGTCACAATTCTGCCGTTGAGCTATAATTCATTGATTGTGTGGTGGAGACAGGGCTCAAGCAATAAACTCTGCTTAGTAATAGGACCCTTGTCCATAAAGCCATCCCAGCAAGAACTGGTATCAAATTTTTAGTTTTTGAATGTATCCGTGCTTTTTGTTTGTATGCATGCATGTATCAGGGGCGCATGCAGGGGCTGTGTGTGCCCTCCACATAGGAAGACGTCTTACCTCTGACGCACGGGCGTATAGTTATGAAAATTATTGAGAAAATGGCGACATATATGAAGACAGTGAGCCAGCGCCATTCGATTGCGGGACACTGCATAGGGTCCAACTTTAAAAGTTGAAATAACTGTGAGAAGGTCAAAGTCAGCATTGATTTGGTACTTGCCCCCTCAAAAGTATATCAAAACAACCCGCCTGCTCTGACGAGTAAAAGGCGTTCCTCCGTGAAGACTCGAGCTCACCGTCGAGTACGCCGCACTATTCGAGTGCTCCCCGCTAAGCGGCTCTTTGGCCCAAGACGTTCCTCTCAGAGTACAATGCGCCCATTCAGTTTGCATTCAGTTTGCCCCTCCCCTCGTTTAGCGAAAGTCATACCGAGTGAGAACGTCCAGGAATTTTCGCACCAGTCCCTCCGAGGAAATGGTGCCCATTCAGACGGGTACTAGTCTCCCCAGTTCTTGAACATTTCTTTATGCGCCTTGGAGTAAATGCTTGTTAAGTTCCTGAAACAGCCCAAGTCATCGCCATCCACTGTGCACCAGTTTCCCGGTCGGAGACGAGACAGGGTGAGGAAACATTTTTGTGACAGCCATCGCAAAAATTATCCTGAAGATATATATATATATATATATATATATATATATATATATATATATATATATATATATATATTAATATATATCTTAGCATGGAATATGCTCGAAAATGGCAAAGGACAGATGCTTGTCATCTAAGGTAAGATTATTTCTATAAGAATAGTTTCACACCATTGGACGACGAGATGCTTAAATTATTATCATCATACATGGTTATGTTGCTGGATCTTTGTGCAGTAAGCTAGCTGAATAGATTTGAAACACCATCGCAAATCAGCCGAGAAATGATATGGCTTAAACTGTGCATGAGTGCCGATTATCGTGGAATATGTAATATAAAAATGTACTTTACGGGATAAAATATACCGGAGAAATCGTGGAGAATGACGGTGCTATATTTACCTTCAAAGGATGTATGCAAGGCTTTCCGACATGACAGTGGAATTTTGTCAGATTGTTCGAAATTATAAGTAACATGCCGCTGCAACAAAAAATAAAATGACGGATTCGAGTAGGTAGCCGATAAACGCTGGTGAAAGAATGCATTGCGCATGTGAACTGCCGGCGAAAAATTATGCCAATTATGCAATTAAAAGCAAGAGACTGGTATCGACTGGAAATAAATGTATGCATGCCAACCGTCTTCTCACGGTTGGAATATGGCCCCAGTACCTTGACGCAGTGTTTTACACCTATCGTCCTCGTGCATCAAGACAGAGAAGCCGCAATCAAACAAGGATATTTTTGTATGTTCGTCGACTTGTGGACAAACTCATTTGTCAACATTGTGAATCCATTGAAACAATGTGTGATTACTTCTATTCTTGTTGGGTCGTGCGACGCTTTTTGGATAGCGCTTTTAGCGTCATATGTACAGAAATATACCGCAGACAAATAAAGTGCATTTTACATGGGACGTTGTTCGGTTTATTTTGTGTTTGTTTTGGGTGGGGCAGCGGCATTTAACGTCTTGACGTGGTTTGTGAGGCATTGCTTGCACATATGCAATACAAGGAACAAATGTTATTGTTCCATGCTTTCTACGAATACCTTACCAATCTCTGTGTCACCGAAAGGGCGGCTGCTGTGTTTGATTTGGAGGCGGATTTTGGAGGCGTCTAAAGCCAAATGGATACTTTTTGTGGAAACATTTGGCCAGAGAGGCGACAATGGTACGAGTTATTTATACAATGATGTGCGCTGTTGAGTGGAAATGATATTCTGCCAGGTGTGAAGTGAGTTAGTTTTCGCTGTGCTGGTTGGATGCTGGATGGATGTGCTTAAGTGTAGTTCTTGCGTAAGTTGTATAAGTGCGAGCAATTGAAAATGTGGCTAGCGTGGTTAGCAAAGCAGGACTGGTGTTTAAAACGGTTCGTAGCGTATGGCTATGAATAACATGGTGTTACTGAGAAGAAAAAACATGTTCATGGACTTTGTGTTCATACAAGTTGTTCAACACGTATCAACGAGTTGTGTGTAAAGTTCGACAAATGAAGCTAGCAGCGAAATACACGCTTTCTGGAATGCGGACAATACGCTCGGTTCTATTCTATTGAACCGTCTTCCATAGCCAGCATCGTATTTGAGTGCCAGTGCAATAGAACACGTCCGTGTATCATTAGAGCAGCCGTGCTTCTTCATGACATAGCCGTGCACCAGTCCACACAGCCGTGCACTTCACGACAAAGCCTATACCTCGACATAGCCGTCCGACAAAGCAACGTTCACGACATAGCCGTGCACCAGTTCACGACATAGCCGTGCACCAGTTCACGACAAAGCCTTGCACCAGTTCACGACAAAGCCCTATACCAGTTCACGACATAGCCGTGCACCAGTTCACGACATAGCCGTGCACCAGTTCACGACAAAGCCTTGCACCAGTTCACGACAAAGCCCTATACCAGTTCACGACAAAGCCCTATACCCGTTCACGACAGAGCCGTGCACCAGCTCATGACATACGTGAATGGCATGTCTACATCATGCACACTCCGGCTACCGCCGCGGTCATCTTCCCAACGCGACGGCCGATCGTCCGCATCTGCGATCTCAAAAGCTGAAGCGTCACAGACAAAAGAAAACCACCTTTTGGTTGGGGCGGGCACGGGACATGGTGTTGCTCAGCTGGAGTTAATATTGGTGTCACAAAACCATATCTAGGTCGATGCACGTGCTAAATTGCGCTGGTATAGCTCAACCGACTTGGTTGCTACACGTACCATTGACGCTAGTTATCGCAAGACTAGAACCATAGCTTTATAGATACACCTAGTGACAAAATTCAAGGTTAAATGAGACACGGTGCTTGACTTGACACCGTGCCCATCGTCGACACCACAAAAGGCGACTACCTAGTGGGCATCTATACGGAGCCAGGTCGCACCATCACGCGAGAGTCGCCTTTCGCTCTCGCACCGACACTCCGCACATCATCCAGTCACCACACTTCACAATCAACAAGCACACCACCCACGTCTTAGTTCAAGCTCAGAGCAGCGCTGACACACAAACACTTCTAGACTCTCACACCTTCAATAACGGGCGCTGCTCATTCACACCACATCGTACACTGATGACCAGCCGGGGCTACATTTGCGCGCCGCAGAGGTGGCCAACTTACTCCTCGGCAGCATCGCCACACTGCTTGACTACACAGCCCTATAAACCACAGCCACGATAGGTCACATTACACGAAAGGCACGTTCCACACACATATTAGTTTTGTTATTCAGCGCACTGCAACTGACATCACATGCACGCGTACACGACAGGGCGCACGAGGCGCGCCTGTGCGTGCCTCTGCCACTACGGCGCCGCCGCTGTCTTCGTTATGGTCATGGCGAACGTGCATGCACGTCGTCAACACCACAATCCAGCCAGTGCACCGGCCACAACACAGCATCCGACTGTACATCCTCCGAAAGATGTGCAGCCTGTGATGGACCGCACCCCGCCACGGGCCCCGATTGACCAAGGTGGGTGTATGACAGGGAAGTGTCCCGGTATGCGACAAAACACAGCGTGCCACACACAGCAGCACGACAGCACCTACACAGCACCACTTCCACCACTGCCAACTCCACCTCCACAACCGCACTCTCCCATACCGCACATTCCGCCGGGCGCAGCTACGCAGCGGCGCTTTCACCATCACACAAACCTACACCCACTCCAATACCAGCTCCCACCCGCCCTACCATCCTACCAGCAGCCGGCTCCCACAGCCCGGTACACTTCCCTCCCCAGCGCCCCGTTGATCCTCGCCTCCACCGCCCTTCCGACCATCGACACCAACGCCTCACCGATCCCTGACTCCACCGTTCCAACGCCCCTCGACTCCACCACCCACCACTCCTTCCACCACCACCCATCGCGAACCCGGCCTCCTCCCCCATCAACCTCACCTCAGTCCTGGTCTGCACCCGCCACCACCCCACCTCGGGCCCGGCCACATATCTGCACCGCCCCACCCCACCCTCACAACCACTCAGACCTAGATCCGGTCTCTATCCCATCCCCCACCGGTACCCCCTCCCCATCCTCCACGGGACCTAGCCGTGCCCCTTCGTCACACCGCCCCCAACCGGCCAAGGCCTTCCCCTCCACTCTGACTCCTTCCCATCACTTCCTCCCCCGGGCCCTCAGCCCCTAGCACATCCATCCGGCCGACCGAAACCAAGGCCTAGCTCCAAGGCCACCACAGCATCGACACAAATACACAATCCTTCTACTAGCCTACAGCCATCCTATCCTCCGCACACGCCTCCAACAAGTTCACGGCCACCCCAGACCCCCCACCCAGATAATTCACAAACCCACGACCGTCGTCTCCTGTCACACCGAACTCCACGCCACCTCCAGCGTAGCCACCCGAATCCATCCGAAAAGCTCGACCGAGGCCACTGCCCAAACCGAACCCACCACTCCTACCAAGCCCGTCGAGCCCAACTTAAAATCCCAGACCAACCAATCCCGAGTGTACCTACCGCCCCCCCCCAACGCAAATCACGCCGCTACGAAAGACCCCCTCACTAGACTTAGAACTGGTTGCACTAAACTAGCGCAGCCTCAACTAGATGATGAACGGTATACAATACCTCTCTGCGAAACCTGCAACACCACATTGATCATGGACCAATACTAACCACTTAACGCTCAAAGTAACTTTAACGTCACTTAACCCGTCCCGTCTCGGGGGGGGTCTTCAGCCGCCCCCTCAGGTTTTTTCGCTAGCGGACGAACTTGTGCGCCCAAATTTGGCAAACCTCTTTCCACATCAATTTGACATGCTGCTTCAAAATTTTAAAGTCAGATCATCTAGGGTCAACGAGTTAGTTATGGTCAAGTGAGGTCACCTCCAAAACAAGTTCAACCAGTCGCCACGCTTTAACGGATGCAGATAATTTAATCAAACTTTCAGCGTTTGCTTATCTTTACGGATGCAAGAAAACGTACGAGTGAAATCTTTATCTTTTTTCGTTTTTGACTACAAATAAATTTTGCGTATTTACCAAATTGCAGTTCATATATAGGATTCTGGCTAAAGTAAGCACTTTTTATTAGGGCAAGTTGACTTCCAACAACGTTTCTCGGTCTGCTCTACCCATTGAAAAAGGAAAATTAAAGAAAACGTGAAAACTCAAAATTTTGCAATTTTGAAGAAAAAAAAACAAAATAAAATAATTTGGGGGGGGCAAAAAAAATATAACCCTGGTCGATTTCGCTGTTCTTTTCTCATTCCAAATAATTTTATTTTTTCAAATATCCACCAAAATGAACTCCTCAGAGTCAAAAACATAATGTAAGTCGTGAAAAGTCGTGAAAACCTAGCCCCCTGGTGACGTCACTTTTGGGGGAAAATTGTTTTGGAGGGTGGACCCGGACCCTACTCGTCGAGCGCTTTCCGATGACACCTTTTTTGTTTTCGTGCGATGCTTAGTTTGGAGTTTAGATGGGGTCTTCAACCGTCCCCCCCCCCGAGACGGGGTGTGAGGATTTGACCAGAAAGACGGCGCGGGTTAAGGCCTTCTGTTCCTGTCGCCTCCAGCGCTTTTTGATGGCAACCACCCAGAACTCATTCAATTGTTTTTTTTTAATATTTGTACTCCACAAAACTAGCAGGAACACCAGATACAACACCACCGACACTCGCTTCGACACGCAATGAATGGCTGCGGTACACTCGTAGGGGGCACGTAAATGTCCATCCCCGAGTGGCATCAGTCCTACATGAGCCGATTTGCTTTCCAATTAGAAATAAGTGGTTGCCAAGCGGCGCCGTCGGAAGTAGATGAGCCGGCTAGCTTCAGAAAAAGAAATAAAAATAACAACGTAAAACGATTACCGAGAAGAGCCATCGGACATATGTAGATGAGCCGATTTACCTAGAAACTCACGATGTAAAACGGCTACCCGAAGGTACAGCGAACGTAGATGAGCCGAATTGCCAAACACCGTACTAACCCCACCCTGCATAGCATGTTTAATGCTTAGAGTAACCCTCTACTAACAACTAACACGCGGCGGCCAGCGTGATAGGCGGTGTGGACAATTGCTTCCTTGTCCCACTCGGTAAGAGTAGGCTAATATCGGCACACTGACAAAATTGACTTTCTCGTCACCCTGAAATTACCCCCCCCCCCCCCACCTAAAAAACAAACCATCTTGTGGAGGAGTAAAGTCAAATTATAAACTAATTAAAGTGAACTATATAAACTAAAGTAACACTAAAAATTAGATATACTGGAGATGCCCCCACCCAGCCCTCGCCTTCAGCACTTCAGACATTACACACAATACAACGTAAAACTCTCTTAACATAAATTTATACTTGCCTGAGCTTTGCTTGCAAAACACACTCGCTTTAAAGGTGGGCCAACTGACCTCTATGTTTCGGCACGCCTCTAAAATCCCTCACCCCGGGCTTGACCCAAGCATCAACCTGACCTCTGGTATGATAGTGTCCGAGTGACTTCCTTATTTTGGTTATTCCGAGGGGAAGTTCGTACGCTAAGCTATAAATTAGCGACGATTCTCTCAATTTAGCTACACCCTCGCACCCAAAAAACACATTTAATTGTTCTACTCTGACCTAATAAGATTTGATATTATTGGGTAGTGTCGGACATGACATGTCGACCGCAAGATGTCCAACAAAGTAGCAATAATGTGCCGAAGTTGATCCGAGCTCTGGATGATAACGTGCATACTCCCCAGGATTCGAAAACATTAAAAAATCGGTAATTTGACGCTGCAAGTTTATTTCTTTATAAATATGTAAATTGCACATCAGTTAGGATTGGTCAAGCTTTCGAGATGTCGTCGTCTGTGAAATAGCTTGCGCAAGTGACCTGATGTGACCTGAAGCAGAACTTTCACAATATGATTTGACGGCATTTCGCTGATGAGAGAAAAGAAGCACCTAAATTCAGCCTTGTGCACCGCTTCGTTCGCCGGCTCTTCCACAACAACCCAAAGTGCGGACAATCCCTTCCCCGTTACTGCGTGGGCTAAGGATCACATTTCAATATATTATGCCTGCCGTTGTTAGATCGTATTCCTAATGCTGCGGTCAATCCCACTATGATTCCAACTTCCTTTAGAAATGTGAACCAAATGCTAGAGATACAAAATCAGGAGGTTGAGGCATCGGAGGTCTGGCTACGAAGAGGTGAATGCCCGGAATCCCTATGCAACCGAATTTAATCAACGGAATTTAATCAGCCATCCGGCACGGCCGCCCGGCTTCTGCGATTTGGACTTTATCGGGTCAATTGCCGGCTAATGTACTCAGCCAGAAGGTTAGATGTGAGTGCGTGCAGGAATCGGTACCTGTTCGAACAGGACTGTGGGGACCCAATCAGACCAGCGCCCTGCGAACTGAGCAATCCGGCAGCGGTTAACACAGATGGCAGCACCGGCCGACAAGTCTCGGTATGTGTGCAATGTTCATTGGTCGACTTCCTTCACTGGAATTTCCTCAACAATTATCCTGAATGCGACCAGTTATTTAATTTGGTTTGGGGATTTAATTTACGAAAGTCACTGGCAGTGGCAGTCAAGCATTCACGTGGACCAGGAGGAAAGGTCATTGAGGATGCCTCCCATCTGGTCCAATGTTAACTTGCAAAATATTATGTGAACCGTGCCAGCATTCGTAGCATCTTTGAATTGTGTGGCATTCGTGGCCTCCAGCTGACCCTCACCATATGATCCACAAAACATAATTATCAACCTATTGAGGTGCAGTCATGACCGTTCTCTTCCTCATGTTACCTGGGTTCCTCAGGCGACGTAAGAGAGTTACTCCAACCGCTTTATGACTACACTTCACTATGCAGGACAAAAACCATTCCCTTGTTTGTTAAATCGTGTGCTTTATATATATATATATATATATATATATATATATATATATATATATATATATATATATATATATATATTATATATTTTATATATATATATATATATATATATATATATATATATATATATATATATATATATATATATATATATATGTACATATGTATATTTGTTAACATGATACTTAAAATTATTATATTTAACAATAAATCAGGGCAGGAAGCCGGATCGAGAAAGCTTAAATCGCAATACGCTGCTGAAACCGGCTGTTGCGGTACACTATCCTCGGGCCGGAGCGAACCTGGGGCCGATCACCACCCTGTAGCGGTACCCACACCACACTGGTCGGCGGCAGTCCAGTCAGCCAGAGGCCACTATCCTCGGGCCGGAGCGAACCTGGGGCCGATCACCACCCTGTAGCGGTACCCACACCACCCTGGTCGGCGGCAGTCCAGTCTCAGAAGCGCAGTCTCGCCGACAGCTGAGTCTTCTGCTTCACCGGCTCTAGCCAGCGTCATACCGTACCGGGCAGACAGCCATACTTATCGCACGATAACCATCCCTTCCCGTCAGGTCAGTGCCAGCCACACGGTTGTAGTACCATACTGCAGTGTTTGCTACTCCTGTCAGTTACACCTAACCAGCCACTCATCACCCATAGTCACCACTAGGTTTATTGTAGCACGCGGACGTGATCTTCTCGACGTACTTCTCGTACCCCCGCCAAAGCGTCTGACGTGGTATGTAAGTACCAGGTACATTTGGTTCGGCGGAGGTTGTGCGTTGATGTGCCTGCCGATACGGTGCGTAGGGAAATGGAGCGACACACACGACCGTTGGCACCAACACCATCAGCCACCTGCTCGTGGCAGATCCCTGGTCAACGTACCAGCCCACCAACTGCGTCATCTCTGTGCCGATGTCAGCAACCAAGAACTATATTCGTTGTATGGCCCTCGATGCCCTGCATCACGTCAAGGCGGCCGTAGCCACCTGCAAACGCTGCGATGATGGAGCTGGACTGCATCAGTAGAATACTTTAACGGTGCAATTAATGCGATGCAGTGTTAGCATTGCCGAAGAATACGCTAGTGTTTGCTAAGCTTGCTGATGGCAGCAAGGCTTCCTTCCTGCTTGAAACACGCAGGTCTCGCTGGATCAAAAGGTCATGACCTGAACGCAGACAGCATAGGTCAAAAGTGACGTGATCCTGCACAGCACATGGTGTGCTTTAGTTGGAAACTAGAAGACACATATGTACAATGCAACTCGTGAATTTGTAGCATTGCATACAAAAGCCTGTTGGCACTCAGTGTTCCGGCTGATAGGTGCCATATTGGAACTCAGACCATTCAAGAAGCGAAATAGGAGAACATAGCTTGTGCCATGCGAAAGCATGTGTATTAATACGCGCTCTAGTGAATGGACGAGCCCCACGCGTCGGGTAGGGGAAGGGGTCAACTTTAATACTAGGCCTGGTAGCAAACGGACATTCTAGGAAAGCGGGTGGATAACGAGCATTGTGTGGCTTACCGAGTTCTTTCCAATGGCAATGAATGCTTTTATTGTAGGTCACTGGTGAGCTTTTAGTTTAAGTAAAATGTCAAATTTCCGATTAGTTCGGACGTTTTTCATGTCAGGAGCTAAAAACTTCCCTATCTCCGGCTACTCTCCCAAAATATATTCTCCAGTTCATTGGAAGTCCATTGGCATCCCACATTATGCATTTTATGTACCTGTGACGGGTCATGTCAGGTAAGCATGGTGGCCTCATTGTCAGCATTGTTAAAAGGGCTAGAATTTTACAATTATTAGTGTTCCGGTTTTCACACAGCCGTCATTCTAATTAAATGCCCGATGTGCAACATGGTGACCTAGGCACCCAAAACGCTAACTTGAAATCAACTGAGATTAGTGACCTTAAAAAGGTAATATGCATGTTAAGATGCATGTTGCAAAACGTTTCTAAAATATGCGATAGCGGTCATCTGATCCCCTAATGCGTAGACATCTGACCACTCAAGAACAGGACTTAGGTACCTTGAATAATCCCTTGGAGTATAATGTATGCACATAAATTTGCATAATATTTAGGAGTCAGATTCCAGTCGAATATCCGCTAATTCCTGTCCATATTTAGGTAGGGGTAAATATCGACTAATCCCTCGTCCCAACACGGCGTAGGTTTTCTTCAGTTTGCGATACGGCATAGAGGTTCTTCCCCTCCATTATCCCACGACTGCACATAAAGCATCGCCCCTAGCGCATAAATCACAGCGTACAGCGAGATTAAACTCGCAGTAGGTTCAAACATGCAATTTAAAAGTATTTTGGAATACATTCAGGCTTAGGTAATGCTCGTCATTAAACACTATCAGGAACCCTGCCACATTCTCAGCAACTGGAGCTTGACAAGGTGATTTGTGAGGAAATCAGTAGAAACTTTAAGAGGAAGTGCCTTATTCTTGGTGACTTTAATCTAAAAGGTTATGAAAATGCTGGTGTTGGCTCCCATCATGCAAAATGTTTAGGAAATGCCTTGAAGAGGACCTGTTCTTACACCAGTTTGTATCGGAACCTACCAGGCATGGTTCAATTATCAATTATCAAGGATAGAATAGTTAGTTATCTGGAAGGTAGCAGATTGATTCAAGATACTCAACATGGGTTTAGAAAAGGACGATCGTGTCTCACAAACCTCTTGGACTTCTTGAACTTAGCCAGAACAATTTGATCAGGGAAATCAGGTTGATGTAGCATATCTTGACTTTAGTAAGGCCTTTGACAAGGTACCCCATAAACGGTTAATGATACAGCTTCAGTCCCATGGTATTGCAGGTAGCATCTTAAAATGGATAGAGTTGTGGCTTTCAGATAGACAACAAAGAGTGATGCTAAATGGTACAAAGTCATCATGGCAAAATGTTCTTAGTGGAGTCCCCCAGGGGTCAGTACTAGGGCCATTACTGTTCATTATATTTGAAAATAATATTGAAAGTGGTCTAAGCAGTAAAGCTTTGAAATTTGCGGATGATTTGAAGGTCTTTAGGGCAATAACAGGTCAGGATGAGCATATCTCGCTGCAAAAAGACTTAGACGAACTTGAGAAGTGGTCCGAAGAATGGCAAATGAAATTTAATTTTGATAAGTGCAAAATCATGCATGTAGGTAAGCAGCATATGAAGGCTCCATACTTCATGGGTGGCCAAGTGGTATCAGTGACTCAACAGGAGAAGGATTTAGGTGTTATTCTAAACACAAAACTGGGGCATCAGAACAGACCAAGGAAGCCAGGAAGAAGGCACTGAGAATGCTCGGGGCAATAAATAGGAATGTATCATACAGAAGTGAGGAAGTGATCAGGAAGCTTTACTGTGCATACGTCAGGCCACATTTGGAATACTGCATCCAAGCTTGGTCTCCTAGCTATGAAAAAGATTGTTGGCTTTTAGAGAGAGTACAAAAGAGGGCTACAAAAATGGTTAATGGCATAAGCAACCTGGCATATGAGGAAAGATTGAAGAAATTGAATATGTTTTCACTTAGATATAGAAGGCTGAGAGGAGATCTCATCGAGGTCTTTAAATTTGTCCATGGTCTGGAGAGGGGATACCTTGGGGAAATGTTTGAATTTAACAGAAATGATGCAATTAGAGGTCATAAATTCAAAATTAAAGTTAACCACAGCAGAACAAGGTTAAGGCAAACTTTCTTCACCAACAGGGTAGTAGAACACTGGAACCAGCTGCCAGAAAACATCGTCAGTAGCAGCACATTGAACATCTTTAAAAACAGCATAGACAATCATTATAAGAATAGAGGGCTTGCTTTTCAGTATTACAGGGAGGGCTGATTGACAGATTTGGTGGGCAACTGGTTCAGTGTATAGAGTGCAACCAAGAAGGGCCCTTGTGGCTCATAGTTGCACTAATCTTTTATGTCTGATGTCTTTATGTCTTTACTATATATATATATATATATATATATATATATATATATATATATATATATATATATATATATATATATATATATATATGTATACATATACACGTATATAGATATATGTATATATATATTTATTTATATATACACAATTGACAAAAGATACTAGTCATGCCATGCATCTATTATAACTATATCCGTCCTACCATAAAGCTCTCCAGGTTACCGATCGCAGTTATCTATCCTAGTCTCCATTAGCGGATTGCAAAGCGCTAAGCGATGGTATGAGACCTTGTTTTGCAGATAGATTAGTCTGCCAACTGGTATTCCGTTCCGATTAAGACCGTATCCTCCTTGGATACCTTGTCTTTCACCTTTTCACCTGTTACTTTCGCTATTTAAATCCTATTCTGCATGTCATGGTAGTCAAGAAGTTCAATGGCAACGTCTAAGTATGTTGGGCGAGAAAATAAGTTATGGGCAAACTTTGTAATAGAACGCTGCCTTCACATAACTCCCGCAAACACCACTTATTTTGCTGAAGTTCCTGCATACGTTACACTCTTGAGAAACCGCTGGACAATCTCATTGACGTAAGCAGAAGCAGAGCGTAAAAGCAAAAGTAGGGTTTGCTTCAAAGTTATCAGCAAACTGCCTGGGATTGACAGGATTGGCCCAGGTCCATATTTCCTCTGTGTCAGGTTTGGCTGGAACAAAACATTTTTATTTTTCAATGTCACTTCAAAGCGAAAACATGCAATTTCGGTCATCATAAACACAATCAAAAGTGGTACGCCGGTTGAATACGGCGCCAGCCAATGCAAGGTCCAGTTAACTTCAATATTGCAAGTATAAGAATTGCTACCGCTCCTTGCGGATCTCGACTGCCTGACGTTGTCCAGGAGCTGGAAAGAAAGGATTACTTCGGCTGTGGCGGCGCTGGATTGAGTGAAATCGAACAATTAACCGAGATAGACACCACATTAAGCCGCATGATGCTCCGCGCCGTCAGACCCTGCCCACTCCACATGCTCGAGGCCACCGCACAAGAGCAGTTTTGATTGCAGCCTTTTCGTGCGTCACGCGCGTGATTTCCTCGCGCCACGCGCGTGATTTCTTCGCGCCACGCGCGTAAATTTTCATCACCGAACACTGGCAATATGGCACAACGCATTGGCTTCAATCGCTGGTGCCTGCATGCTTAGTGGTGGCAATAACGGCGAATGTTCCAACGAACCCAGAACCAGCCACGTGACGGACGCATATTGCCATTCACCAGATATATTGTGCTTATCAAAGCGGCATGGAGCAAGCTCGCAGCAGCTTGTACGGGGAAGTATGTCTAGAGGCGTGCCAACATATAAGACTTTTGCGCCGACTTTAGAATGAATGCGTTTTGCAAGCAAGTTCAAGGCAAGTGTGCATGTACGTTAAAGGAGTCTTACATCATAGTGTATGCGACATTAAGTTGCTGAAGGTGGTGGGTGGATGAGGACATCTCCGAAATGATTAAAGCTTAGTTTACTTTACTTCCACGTTAGATAATTTGTACTTGGGATAGCGGGGATTTGACAAGAAAGTTAATTTTTTCCAGGGTGCCGACATTGCCGTGTTCTTGTCGAAGAGTATCGATGGTTTTCTATCGTGCGGGCAAGGAGGCAATTCTCCACACCGCCTGTCGCGCCAACTGCCGTGTGACAGTGGTCAGCAGCATGCGTTCATGCAGGGTTATGTGTGGGGTTGGTACGGTGTTTAATTAGACTTATCTACATCCGTTGGTACCCCAGGGCAACCGTTTTACCTTCTGAAGTATAAAACAGATCGGCTCATATACGTCCAATGGTATCTCTGACTAATCATTTTACGTAACGTTTATTTTTAAAGCAGGTCGGCTCATTTACGTCCGACGACACCGCTAGGTTGCCATTTATTTTAATTTATAAAAAGATTCGGCTCGTCTACGTCCGATGTTGTTTGTGGATGGCAATTTACGCTATAGCTATGAGTGCTTATGCTGGCATGCAGTGTTCGCTGGAGTGCGTGTTGGGGTGCGTGTTGTTGGTGTGGTGTCTACAATGCTCCTGCTAGTTTGAAGGCTACGTATTACAAATAGTGATTGGAGGAGCTCTGAGTCGACGACTGGGTCCATCGACTCTGGTCACCCAGAATCGATCCAAGCTAGAGCGTGATACCTTGTTTTTGTCAGAAGGCCTTAAGTGGTTGTCCTTGAGCATCAAAGCTGCTGCAGCCGAACATGATGTGGCGTACGCTTAATGTGGTGTTGCAGGTGTCGTAGTGAGGTATCGTATGATATGCATGCTCTAGTTGAGCCTGTGCTAGCTCCGCACATCCGGTTCTAAATCTAGTGAGTATGACTTATTTTTGGCGGTGTGATTGGTTTCATGTGTTCCATGGTGTGGGTTTGATGCTGTAGGTGTGGGTGGAGCGGTGATGTGTAGGGCTATGCTGTGCCCATGTGTTTTAGTGATGTGCATGTGGCGTTCTGGGAGTGCTTCGTAGTCGTTCTGTACCGAATATTTCATGTTGAGATGCGTGGTCCATGTTGAAGCTTACATTGTCAGCTCATCTGCTTGCTCGTCTCCTGGAATATTGACGTGGCCCGGAATCCAGCTGAAAGAAATGTTGTTGAAGCTCCGGGCCACGGCTTATTGGATTCGATCAACCAGCGGATGTAGATAGTCGTGAATGTCACTGATGGAATGAAGGTCTGAATTGGAGTTTGAACAAATTGTTATGTTTCTCTTGTTACGCCTGTTTATAATGGATATATCGACCAAAATGGCCAATGCTTCGCCGGTGCAGATAGAAAGGTTATTCGATAGACGTTTGCAGACCCTCAGGCATGGTCCAGTGAAGCCGACGCTTGCTTTGGCCACGTGCAGCCAGCTTGTGAATGCGAGTGTTTTGCGGTTGTTTGGATCGGCGTATTCGTTGAAGGCACATGCCAAGATTTTGCGCCGGCGTGACATCTGCTCTCTTTTCCGAGGACATGTACTCCACCTTGATTACCCGTTGGTCCAGAAGGGCTTGGTGAGCAGTCGAGCTTCAGTGGTTGACATTGCGAGGTTAACCTGTCTTTCCGGTCGGACCCTCATACCCAGCGTCTTGGGCGGGGCTTAAAGATCTCGGTCTTCAAGACCCCCAAGCTTCCAAACTAAGCGTTGCATGATGAACGTAGCTGTGCCAGGCAGTTGTTGCGGTTTGGGTAGGCAGGATGTTAGAAGGGGGAGTGGTGTCGCGCTTGGTGAGACGCAGGCGTTGGCGTGTTATGCAGTGTCGTATACTCTGTGCTGTCGCATGTCGGCACACCCCCTCTCGTACGCTCACTTGGGGCGGTTCAGGTCGGTGGCGGGATACGGCCAGTTGCAGGCTGCACATCTCCTTCCTGTCGATGTGCAGTCGTGTGTTGAGCGGAGCACTGCGTGCCGAAGGTAGCGCGGTTCCGGAGACGTGCATGCACGTTCACCATGGCCATAACGCATGCAGCGATGACAACGTAATGGTGGGCGCTGAATGACCACTGCAGTCGATGCGCCCCTAAACCCCAATAAACAAACAAGACAACGTAGTGAAAGTGGTAAGCAGCGATGTATTTCGTACTGACGTTCTTAGATGTGTGACGGGAGCTGACGCGCGTTGAAAGCTAGCACTATTATGCTTTGTTTTGGTCTTGATGTGATGTGCGTGTCCGGATTCATCGATGACGGCCGGAACTTTCGTGACACCGACTTGATCTAATTCCGGGGGAAATGCATGCCTCCGGCTTCTGTTGGGTGTGTGGTGTAATGTGAAGGAGCAGCTTTGTATGTTGAAGGTGTTTGTGGCCAGAAGTGCACGTGTGTCGGCTTCGCTTTCAGTGCGAATGATGATTTGCGCGCTGTGGTGTGATAGTGAAGTGAGGTGAGATGAAAATCTGACGCAGTGTTCGTTAAAGTGCGAACGATGATGATCGTGTGAGGTTGTGTTGGTGGTCGGTGTAGCTGCCTACTAGGGAGACGCCTAATAGGAAGGCGCCGTGCACAGAGTGGGCGTTGGATGCCAGTGTGGGTGTCATAGTGTATGGGTCGGTCCCGCCCCACCAGCGTGACATGGCCCTCCTTACAGAAACGAAAACTCGGAGTCATAGCACCCGTGGACCGAGTTTCGCCTTTCCGTTCCTGCCCGACCGCAATGGCCCAAACAATGGGATCGTCACCGTTAGGTTCCTCGGAGATAAGGTTAGCTGGGAACGGAGAGAAGGTGGGGATTTGGTGGTGACGGTTTTCCTATCGAATAGCGGGTGTGCTCGCCGAGGGCGTTCTGCTTCTTTTCGTGCTTCTTACTCTGCTGCTCTGTTTGCTTCCTGGCGTCACTCTTGTGCGTCCGTTGACCTATGCGATCGCCCTTGCTAGGAGACTGCTAACGGAAACTGTGTGTACCTGGCTGCAATTTACACATAACAGTTCTTCTGAGTCACACTTTCTGCCGGTGGCTGTAATGCTCCACATCTACCACAGGTCGAGCGATCATGACAATGCTGGGTAGTGTGTTTACATCGCTGGCATCGAAACACCGCATGGGGTTGAAAACAAAAACGCCGACCATCACCTTAATGTGGTGAACGCATACCGTATCCGGGAGAAGTTAGAGAAGTCAAGGCGTTGTTCAGGGAGAAGTTAGGGATAAGTTAGGGAGAAGTTAGGGAGAGGTTCAGTTAGAAGTCAAGGCGATGCTGTTCGTGGCTTGCAGATTGCTCCCGAACCTCAATTTGATTCTGCGCTCATTCACGGCACCGTACTTCGACAGGTCATCCGCAATTTCCCTCAAACGTCAAACGTCGCTCAAATCAAAGCACTTCATAGCATCTTCCGATATTATATTCGTGGATCTCAGAACTAGCATAGGTATGGTGACGTTATACCCCTCACCCTGCTTCCGTCTACTGTAATTAAGTTCAGTTCATCAGTGTTCTCCTCGCGTCTTCAGATCTTCGAAACTCCACTTCAATTGCTCCATCTCACGTCTTCTCGCATCGAACTACGTCAATACACCGCTCACATCCGCGCTTGGATTCAAAGAGTGGAAGTGCGGACAAACTCTTTCCCGGGTCGTTCGACTTGAGCATCAGCACTCGTGACGACGTCGGCCTGGATTCTGAACCAGAACTTCCCACTATGTGAAGCAATGCGGACCACTGCTTGATCACTGCCACACTGTGATCCCCATAGGGACCACGGGGCGGAAAGGGGGACAGCAACGTGGTAGGCCTCCGCAGGTGTCGGATCTGTGTCACGGCTTCCGGTAGGCAAACCGGTGTTCTGGTCCTTTTTAGAAGTCCAGGTGGGACTTTCGTGTTGACTGGTTGTCGGTTTTTACGACACATTAACCGTTGACTCATGTAACGTCGCCAATCTATCACGCCGATTGGTCGCTGGCGAAGAGTAGCGACAGGCGGGACTCGAACCTACAACCTTTAGATTGTGAGACAAGCAACTTATCCCTAGACTACTCGTCCCCGGGATTTTTGTGTTGGAAGAATCCGTGGAGTGTGCTTGGTTTCGGACGTTCGAGACGTTCGGGCCCTACGGTGGGACGCTTGCTGTCGTCACAGCGGTACGCCAAACGTCCGAGCAGCTAACCGGAGTAACCGGGCGCTTTCGCCCGGCCGGCAGGGAGGCTCACCATTCCGACCGCGCTACAGCACCGCTCACCTCTTGACCCCGGCCGGCCATGCCAGCAGACACCAGGCCAGATCCCAGTTAGTTAGCTATTTGAGTTTAATAATGGCGCTTCGACCAAAGCGTGATCATTTAGCGCCCATATGCCGGATCCCAGCACCGGATCGAGGCGATCCGTCACCTACATCGTGTGGGGACCTACGACCTACGAGCTACGAGACCTACGTCCGTCCGGAATGTCAGGACCTGAGATGTGTTGGTCCCCCATCACAGTCGGCGTCGTGCAGCGTGGCACCGCAACCTCCAGGGCTCCGTCAGCCCCGGGGCGCGGGCCGAGGGGGAACAACTACTCCGATAACACTGAGCGCAAATATATACCAGGGGAAGATGACCTGCCTCGTTGTGACCGGGGAGGGGTTGTTGCTGCAGGGTTGAATGAGGCACATACAAAAGGAAGCTGATACGGGATGGATACTGCAATGGGAAGAGAGTGATGAACGGTGGGGACTATGGGAACCCTGGAATCACCTTCATGCATTTTTGCATCATTCACTTTAACCCGCGCAGTCTTTCCGGTCAAATCCTCACACCCCGTCTCGGGGGGGGCGGTTGAAGACCCCCTCTAAAATCCAAACTAAGCATCGCGCGAAAACGAAAGAGGTGTCATCGGAAAGCGCTCGATGAGTAGGGTCCGGGTTCACCCTCCAAAAGAATTTTCCCCAAAAGTGACGTCACCAGGGGGCTATATTTTCACGACTTTTCACGACTTACATTATGTTTCTGACTCTGGGGAGTTAATTTTGGGTGATATATGAAAAACAAATTTTATTTTCAATGATAAAATAACAGCGAAATCGACCAGGGCTATGATTTTTTACCCCCCCATTTGCTTTTTGAAACTTCAAACATTTTGAGTTTTAAAATTTGCTTTAATTTCCCTTTTCCAATCGGTAGAGCAGACCGAGAAATGTTGTTGGAAGTCAACTTGCCCTAATAAAAAGTGTTTACTTTAGTCAGAATCTTCTATTTGAACTGCAATTGGGAAATATGCAAAATTCATATGTAGTCAAAAACGAGAAAAAAAAGAGGAAAAGTTCCACTCGTACGTTTTGTTGCATCCCTAAAGATAAGCAAACGCTGAGTTCCATTAAAATATATGTATCCGTTAAAGTGTGACGACTGGTTTAACTTTTCTTTCGATGTGACCTCGCTTGACCTTTACTAACTCGTTGACCCTAGATGACCTGACATAAAATTTGGAACAGGATGCTAAATTGATGTGGGAAAAGGTATGCGAAATTTGGGCGCGCTACCGCGCGCCCTTCGTCCAATATCCCGGAAAAAACCTGGATAGGGGTGGGGGCGGTTGAAGATCCCCCGAGACGGGACTTGTTAATAGACTGACATGTAAATTTATAGCATAAATTGAAATGTGACATGTTGAATGAAAGGCAATATCGCATCGCGAATTATAATTGATGAGCAATAACTGGTAACCATGTACACTCATTTGCTGCTGTCTGTTTCAACCTATTGAGACACCGGCACGTGCTACGATTGTTCTGGTCGGCTTTCATGCTTGAGCGATAAACACACCATACAGCATGGCCTTGCCGTAATATAATTTAATTTCCAATCGCAAGTTCACCGCTCGACAGCTGGACGACCCGACCCCATTCCCACGCCTGTGATGGCCATATCACAGGCGGCCCACTTCGGCAGCGCTCAGACTTGTCGACTTGAACGCAGTATCGTAGGTTCAGGGAGGATTTGGTCCAGAGAGAACTAACATCTGAAGAGGGCATCCTACCTAATTAGGGCCCTCGCCTTTCCGAATATCGTCGGATGTCTGTCACTTTATCTTCAAAGTCCCGCTATGTGTAGATGTGTATATATATATATATATATATATATATATATATATATATATATATCTATATATATATATATATATATATATATATATATATATATATATATATATATATATATATATATATATATATATATATATATATATATATATATATATATATATATATATATATATATATATATATATATATATATATATATATATATATATATATATATATATATATATATATATATATATATATATATATATATATATATATATATATATATATATATATATATATATATCTCTCTTTTATCCATAGAAGCGCAGCCAAAGCGGCGGAGTAGGAGCCAAGCACCTGGCTCCTCCCAAGAACCAAAAGCAAACTACACCAAACGGATAATTTTGATATTTTTACCACGTAAAAACCTAATTTTTCGTCGCGCTTTTACCGCCGGAGCATTTCTGTTCCTTCACATTCTTTTATTGCCCGCTCCCCCCCCGAGGACAATCCTGGCTGTCCACTGTAGCACACATACGTACATATATATATATATATATACTTACTCTGGAGGCGCGACTACTAAAGTTTCTGGAGAGATACCATTGGCTGCAAACTTTGCTTAGAGGATGGGGAGCGTAAATAACAAACAAACAAAATCCGTTGAGCGGGGTCGGGGTGCATCGATAATCTTCGGGGGGCATCATTTCCGGACTGGAGGGGCGTTACCTGTCCGTGGGTGCACATGCCCAGTGTATCGGCCAGTTTTCTATATCGGACCCGACACCGATGGTGCGAGGCGTGACGCAGCATCTCCCCCCTAGAGCACATGCCGTCCGTATGTCTAAATTGCACCGGTCACAGGTGCGTGGCGGTGCCGGAGGAAAATCGACGGGTCGAGACCGGACGGTAACCGACCGGAACAGACAAGGTTGGTGATCTTTTGGGGTATCAGCCCGCACTGCGAAACATTCTGCGATTGAGATTA
This sequence comes from Imbricaverruca yamaguchii, assembly GCA_034440575.1. Taxonomy (NCBI): domain Eukaryota; kingdom Metazoa; phylum Arthropoda; class Thecostraca; family Neoverrucidae; genus Imbricaverruca; species Imbricaverruca yamaguchii. The sequence goes on from JAOTOL010001407.1 coordinate 642,397, forward strand.
AATTAATTGCTTGCCTATGCGGATTATGGTGAACTTATGCATCATGCAATCCCCCAAGTGCTGCCAGCCACCGTTACTCGGCTACCTGGGAAGTGCCGCTTATTATGGTTACCGCAGCAGCCCGGTAAGGGGTGATCCAGGAAACCAGCATTTATGAACGATTGAGATTCATATGTATTGTTCACTTGCATGTCAAGCCATCTGAAACACTGCATAACGCAGATAAGCAAGGTCGAGCGCATACATTTCCAACGGTGTAGTGGCGGTGGTCTGGGGTCCACGAGCACAGACATCTGTATCGCAAGGTCACTTACGTATCCCGCTGTCATTTTCCAAGCAATAGTCAACATTCAACACTCATCTCCGCAGTACATTTGGGCATACAATTTTGTTACCTTTTCAATCATCGGAATATTCTCTACATATTTGTTTTCGCTGCTGGCTGGAGAGAAGTAGCGAGGCAGAAATACTGCACGAGGCAGAGATGCACCTTTATAGTTCAGATAGTTCAGATCGATTAGCATTTCCTTTATGCGAACTACTGTTTGTTTGCCTGTTTCTCCGTTGCACCTTATGCATGTGGTAGTGGTAAATTGGTGTTTTAGGACGCGCCGACTACCTCGGCCATTTTGCGCTCATAACGTGACCCTACCGCTACACCACAAGCGTGCTGGCCACAAGAGTCAAATCGTCGTGCAGGCCACATAAACACAACGGGGACAAACGCTTCCGCTCAAACCAACCGCGAACCGAACTCGCAGCACACTGACGTCTGGCAAAAATACGGCCGACGATAAGCCACTCTTTCATGGACACCTGCCTGCCTAATACCTGGTGCGCACGGCCAGACTAGACAGACACCTCACCAGTTGCGAACACTGTCGCATCTTCACAGCATCACACACGCGTGCCAGGACGGGGTCGCGCCGGTCAAAACAACCGACCGAGCGGAGCACCGGCAGGTCATGCCAGCCCAACACACACGCCGCGCCTGCCCTTCTATCTGCAATACACCACGTGACGACTCCTGAGGATCAGCGCATGGGGCATAAAACAACTCCCAGACCTCACCCCCGCCTGCAACATCGAACAAACTGAACGATTAAGCTCTAAATCGTGACCAACCACGTCCATACACCTGCATTGGTACTGTACACGTAGTTGGGCCGAAATCCTCGCGTCGGGCCCGGTCTCGGACTCAGGTACGGCTAACAAACCACGGCCGGCCCGCCAGGTCACGCGTCGCCTATGCCCGCCGGGGTCACAGGTCAGCACGATATCGCGCCCGGCCAGGGTCACATAAGAATCCCTTGGCCAAGCCTTCCCGGCAGCCCGTCAACAAAAAAGCGCACACCCTTGTAACCGAATAGCAAAACCGAGTCCGTCTCGCTCGCCTCTAAGACGGCGTAAAACACTCATACCGATCACAAACAGCAAAGACACAAAAAAAATCATATAAAATCAGACTAACAATTGCCCGGAGCGGGGAGACAACACCGACTGGCTGGCAGGCACGGACAGCACCAGCCGGGCTGCCTGGCACACGCAAACCACCAGAACACTGAAACGACATTCTGAGCGTGACTGACCTTCCGCGTCTCCGTACCCGGGAAAAGCTCGCTACGGTACCAACTGAGCTAGAATGAACTCTTCTACGGGTCCCGGCAGAGCTACGCTACTGACTTTGAACTGAGCCGGGCCCGTTTGGCACGACGCCTTGTCGGCGGACGCGTGCCACGTGGCGACACGTGGCGACACGTGTGCTCACGTGCGCTGCGGCATACACGTTCCTCTGCGGTATTGGCGACGACACTCCTGGGTGTAGTGTGGGAGAATACCTGGTCTCGTCTGGTCCTGTTTGGCCCGGTATGATCTGATCCGGTCTGGTTCGGTCTGGTTCGGTCTGGGTCGGTCTGGGTCGGTCTGGGTCGGTCTGGGTCGGTGTAGTCTGGCCGTACCTGATCTGGTCTACCGCCTAGTCTAGTCTCGTGTAGCTTGCTTTGGTCTAGTTTGTTTTGGTGCAGTTTGTTTAGGTGTAGTTTGTTTTGGTAAATGTTGTTTTGATGTAATTTGTTTTGGTCTTGTCTCTTTTGGTCAAGTTCCTTTGGGTCTAGTCTCTTTTGGTCAAGTTCCTTTGGGTCTAGTTTGCATTGGTTTAGTTTGTTTTTGTCTAGCCTGTTTTGGCATAGTCTTTTTGGTCCAGTCTCTTTTGGTCTAGTTTGTCTTGGTCTAGTTTGTTTTGGTCCAGCCTGTTTTCGTTTAGATTGGTTTGGTCTAGTTTGTTTTTGTCTAGTTTGTTTTGGTTTAGTTTGTGTTCGTCTACTATTGTTTTGGTCTAGCTTAGTTAGTGAGTTTGTTTTGGTCTCGTATGGTCTGGCACGTCTCGGTCCATTATAGTCCAGCGCAGTCTCGTCTAGCATAGTCTGGTATTGTCCAGTACAGTCTGGCATAGTCCGGTGTGCTGCGGCCAGGTCCGGACGTGACAGTCCGGCGAGGAGCCGACTACAGCGGCGCGGACTGGCTCCGACCTGACCACTTCACTCTCGGTAGTCCACCAGCAGACTGAAGTCGGGGCGGGCGGGCCGCCGCCAGGGCCGGCTTTTGAGGCAGGAGCCGGCCACCACCAGCAGAGGAATGCAGATGAGCACCAGCATACCTGCCACATAAGCAGCAGCAAAGTCACAGCCGGTGGACACAGGACGGCTCTCAGTCACAGCCGGCGGACACAGGACGGCTGTCAGTCACTGCCGGCGGACACAGGACGGATCTCAGTCACAGCCGGCGGACACAGGACGGCTGTCAGTCACTGCCGGCGGACACAGGACGGCTATCAGTCACTGCCGGCGGACACAGGACGGATCTCAGTCACAGCCGGCGGACACAGGACGGCGGTCAGTCACAGCCGGCGGACACAGGACGGCGGTCAGTCACTGCCGGCGGACACAGGACGGCGGTCAGTCACAGCCGGCGGACACAAGACGGCGGCTGTCGGTTAAAGTAAATAATTTAATATATACTGTGTACCTCACCTGACAGAAAATCCAGCATTGCTTCTTTGGCACACTAACACCAAGGAAATCCTTGTCATGGACTTCCTGATAGTGTCTAAGAGAACACTCTCCTGGAAGCGTGGATGCAGGGATCCTCGGAGACGCGTAGGTACCACGATCCTCGGAGACGAGAGGACACAATGATCTTCAGAGGCGCGTGGACACAAGGATCCTGGGAGACGCGTGGATCCTCGCGACTCTGATACCGCTACATAAATGTGACCTGCTTTGACCAACGACTGAGAATGTGTTGGATTATCATTCACCGGAATGTAAAACTCACTGTCTTTTCCTTTTTTAATTCCCCTACCCATTAATAGGTAGGCAGGATTGCCCTTCCATACCCGTGCGACCTAATTACGTTAAATTCCAAGGGTGAGAGGTAGGTCGTGGTAAGCAAATCAAGGCAGGTCACATCACTCCCCGCTCCTGTTTCTTGCTCGACAGATCCCGACACCAGATATTAGTAAAAGATGTTCCTGAAGCCCTCTCAGACAATTAGCAATGCTAGTAACGTCTTCCAGGGCTCCAGGAAAATAACTGCTGTAGGTGTTAATGGGGAAATAATACAAAATCATAAGCTTGCACATGCATTTCCTAAACTACTATTAATGTCACTAATGTCAGTGAGATGACAAGAGAAAGCAGGGCTCTTATTTTTACTGGAAACTCCCTTTGAATTTTTGCTTGTTTTTTTTTTGTTGTGTCTAGATGTTTCATGCATCTGTCTTTCACAGGCTTCCTGATCAGTAACCACTACCTCTCCTGTGGCTGTCACAACATTTTGTTCCTCCCTTGTTTCTTTGGTGTCACTTGACTCAATTACATCATTTCTAACATTCATCTGATTTGCCTGGGTCTCATGATTCACCTTAGGTGTCACCTCTGTTGATGTGGACGTTGTTGTTAATTTCTCTGTCTCAGCAGAGGACTGATTTTTTCCCTTTGTGATTTCCTCCTTATAAGTATTTTTGGCTGTAGCTGAAGTCTAGACAGAATGTCTTCCTCAGATATGGCCTCCCAATTAAAATGCTGGGTATGTCTTTTTTTTTTTTTACAAAGACATTTCCACCTTGGGTGAAGTAGGTGGCTAACTTGACCTCACGTCTCAGTTTTGCACACTTCGAAATAATTGCCACCTTGTCTTGGGTGAGATTCATGAATAAACAAGCCCATTTTTTAGATATCTTTTGGTACCCTATTCCTGTATATTTCCTCTCTTACATCAGTCCTTCCTCTCTCTCTTACCTCATACTTCCTCTCTTACATCTTCCTCTCTTAAATCTAATGAGAATGCTATCTTTCTTCCTAGCCAGTGAACAGTGTTTATGCACCAAGATGGAAACTGGATGCCTGTATGAAAGAAAATCAGGTGCATTACTTCCTCTCGCAATTTTTTTTTGTAAGTCTACGAGGTCTAAGGCGCCAGTTTTTGAGGTCTGCGGGATCGAAGATTCAATGACTCGCATGTGCTGTCTATTGAATGCATTTTGTAACGATGGATACTGATTCATATAACTGGTCACATACTGCATTGAGTTGTTCGGCACGAGCTATGTTGAAGTTCATTGCATTTTAGGAGTAACCACTGTCAGCCAGTGTTATCGATTAAGACAGGCTTAAAGTACTGGCATGTATGTTTTAGATAACTAGTTACAAATGGCCTTTTGACGACATTAGGCATGTCGTCATTATTACTTATTTCGTCACAGTATCGGTGTAAAACTAGCAAATCATTATTTGTCCGGGCGCCTGCTTCTGTGCCGGAAGCCAAACATTGACAGCTATCGACTCGCTAAAAATTCCAGCAGAGAACGACGCAGAATTTTGATTATCACATCACCAGTCATCATTTAATGATGTGCAGCCTTCCTTGTTTAGATCGCACATCGGGAGCAAAAGAATGCAGGGAAAGGTGCAACGCATCTACTTCATCGTCGATGCCAGCCAGAAAGAAAACTCAGCCTGATGAACGTGTCGTCAGCTGATTAGATTCATTCAAGTTTAATCAGTTTCATTGGCTTCATTCAATTCCATTGCAAGTTTATGATAAGAACGAAGATACACTGCCGGCTTGCCAACGCCGGTGTCAGTCCACCGTGTCTGTGTCGCGAGCTATAGCAGCCAGTGTTGGCACGACAGCACGCCAACAAGCACGGTGCCCGCCACTGCCTGATCCGGCCGATGGCAAACCACACCGCCCCCTCCCCCCTCCCCCAGCAGCTTCGGTCTCCCAGATGCAATATTGCGGGTGCGACGCAAACAACGGCTGCACTCGCGACCGCCGGACACGCATCATCGGAAATATGCTCATTGGACGGCCTTTCCGGGCGCAGGCGGCTCGCTCACCGGCCTGGCTGCGCGGCGCACTCACCTCCCACCACATACATGGCGACGTGCAGAGTGCGAGCGTACGCGGTGCCCGGCACGTAGCCGCACTTGCTGCTGTCTGGAACGGCAACACGACGCGCGTCACTGACTGCCCCGGCGCGTCGCGGACTGACGGTGTCGCCGCGCAATCGAAACACACGCCCACGAGGTCTGCACACACGGCACCCGGGTCAGCTGCCGGTTCGCATCCGGGATCGTGGCAGCGTCGGCGGCAACAGGGGGAGCGTGGGGCGGGGATGGCCGAGTGGTTAAGGTGTTGGGCTTTGGGTACCAAAGGTCCCGGGCTCGACTCTAGCGCCACTCAGGACCTTTCCCAATCCCGCGGCCCACCGGCGAAACAGTGTGGGCGGCGCCATTAGCCGTGAATGTGCATAGTGTGTCGTGAACCAACCAATAAACAAACAGGGTGAGCGTTTGTGCACGCCTGCGCATGGGTCAAGTGTGCGAGGTAGACAACACAGGTCAAATTCGGGCGAATGACGTGACTGGAATTTTGCAATTCTGAGTTGTGCTCGCTACTCGTAGAATCTCTTACGGGCCTCAAATATGCAAACATACCGGACCCGGACGTCACGTCTAGACCACCATCACTCCCAGACTTGAGACAAGCCGACTTTGATGTCATATTCAAACCAATGCTGGGAATTCTGGATTTCGGCTTTGGAGAGGGCGAGGTGGTTCGATCTGGACTGGTTGAACTTGGCTCCGCTTGCGGGTCAGAGCCGCATAGCCGGAACACACGAATCAGCACGTGCCGGATTCTAGCTAAAACACAAGTATCTTGAACTCATGCCTGTCCCCAACTCCTCGTAAGCGCTGCACCAACCTGTTTGAAAGCGCCTGGTCGCGTGCACCATTAAAATTTTTAATCTGAACTTTCATCCACTTGTGAACAAGACTGCAAGCACAGTATTGATAAGGAAGGCATGACTACACGCTGCTCCACGGTGCATTGTACACCTGCCCTCCCCTGCCATCCCCGTCCCATCCCAGCATACGTGATACCGCACACAACGACGCGGCCTACCCACTGAGGGCGGCAGCACACAGCGGCACGGCCTACCCACTGAGGGCGGCGGCACATAGCGAGGCAGCCTACCCACTGAGGGCGGCTCATCTTACCCACTGAGGGCGGCAGCACACAGCGGGGCAGCCTACCCACTGAGGGCGGCAGCACACAGCGGCACGGCCTACCCACTGAGGGCGGCGGCACATAGCGAGGCAGCCTACCCACTGAGGGCAGCGCGGCCTACCTACTGAGGGCGACATGGCCTATCCACTGAGGGCGGCTCGTCCTACCCACTGAAGGCGACAGCACACAGCGGCACGGCCTACCCACTGAGGGCGGCGGCACATAGCGAGGCAGCCTACCCACTGAGGGCGGCTCATCTTACCCACTGAGGGCGGCAGCACACAGCGGGGCAGCCTACCCACTGAGGGCGGCGCTGCCTACCCACTGAGGGCGGCTCATCTTACCCACTGAGGGCGGCAGTACACAGCGGCCCGTCCTCCACTGAGGGCGGCTCGTCCTACCCACTGAAGGCGGCAGCACACAGCGGAACGGCCTACCCACTGAGGGCGGCGGCACATGCGAGGCAGCCTACCCACTGAGGGCAGCTCATCTTACCCACTGAGGGCGGCAGCACACAGCGGAACGGCCTACCCACTGAGGGCGGCGCTGCCTACCCACTGAGGGCGGCTCATCTTACCCACTGAGGGCGGCAGTACACAGCGGCCCGTCCTCCACTGAGGGCGGCTCGTCCTACCCACTGAAGGCGGCAGCACACAGCGGAACGGCCTACCCACTGAGGGCGGCGGCACATAGCGAGGCAGCCTACCCACTGAGGGCAGCTCATCTTACCCACTGAGGGCGGCAGCACACAGCGGGGCAGCCTACCCACTGAGGGCGGCGCTGCCTACCACCGAGGGCGGCTCATCTTACCCACTGAGGGCGGCAGTACACAGCGGCCCGTCCTCCACTGAGGGCGGCTCGTCCTACCCACTGAAGGCGGCAGTACACAGCGGCACGTCCTATCCACTGAAGGTGGCGGCACATAGCGAGGCAGCCTACCCACTGAGGGCGGCGGCACATAGCGAGGCAGCCTACCCACTGAGGGGAGCTCATCTTACCCACTGAGGGCGGCAGCATACAGCGGCACAGCCTACCCACTGAGGGCAACCTGCCTACCCACTGAGGGCGGCTCATCTTACCCACTGAGGGCGGCAGCACACAGCGGCACGTCCTACCCACTGAGGGCGGCGGCTTATCCACAGATCAGACGAGTGGCGAGCTCGAGCAGGCATCTCACCGACGGTGTCGTAGGGTCCGCTCAGCGCCACCGCCGGTCCGCACACGGAGCTGGCGAACTCCACCTTGCTGTCGCGCACGTTGAAGCGCACGTAGAGGCCCTCGAGAACCACCACACCTGGCGGCGGGACGGGGGGAACGTCTGTCACTAGCCTCCGATAGCTTCCAGCACCACCACACCTCACAGTGGATGTCTGCCACTACAAGCCCCGATAGATCACAGCAGCGCCACCACACCTGGAAGTTGAGCGCGGAGAAGTTCGTCAGTATGGTCCCCGACAACTTTCGGAGGCGCTCCAGCATCGTCACACCTTGAGTGTGGCGGGGAACCTCTGTCAGGCGGTGTCGGTCGGCTCGAAAAGACCCCCGCCGTCATGCCTGAGGGCGAGGCATGGCCCAGCAACCGACCCATCAGTGTAGTCGACGAAAGCTCGCGGAGACCCTCCAGTACCACTACACCTGGGGATGAATTCACAGGCAACCGTAAGTAATCGCTGGCAGCATTATGCAGTACCAGGCCCCGATCATTACAGACCCGGACATCATCTGCAGACGTGCACACACTCCGGCAGTCTCAGACAGCACGCCAGGAAACACGGGCGTGCACCGATGAAATATCGGACAAAATGACGCCCCGAGACACAGCCGCCCGCCCGTAAGTACAGCAGTCTCCGGCAGTACACTTGACGGGACATGACGCCGGTCAGTACAGCCTCTGGCAGTACACCCGAGGACGCGGCACCGGCAGCAAACCTGTAATAGCATATTCATTGCAAGGACATCAACCATCACGGCGTTCGACACTGCATTTGGTCACACACCAGTAGGTCAACAGTCGCTGATACAAAACATAACGAGAGAACACACGTAGACGTATGGAAGCGCACACCAGGACGCGTCACAAACTAGTATCTTCCAGACTAGTATCTTCCAAACTAGTATCTCCCCATCGTGCTGCGTGAGGCGTTAGGACATCTTCCTTGTGTCCTATTGATGACCTGCTCCTTTTTTATTTATCAAATAGTAACCAGAAATATGCCGATTGATTTCCGGATCTCTCACCGGCTGCACAAGTGGCCAAGGAAGGCAAGTTCAAACGCGATAAATCGGCGTGACAGGTTGGCGACGCAATGATACCTAGCTGTTGAATGCGTCGTAAAAGAGCCCAAGGTTGTTCTTTTTTCACCGGCTGCAAACAACATTCTTGACAAATCCAATGCATCTGGTGTCAGGTCATTAATATCGCGCTGCGATACACATGGGGGATTTGCATGTCTTGGCAGTGCAGAAGAGGCACGACTATTTTATCCTGGCCACGGAAAAGGTCAGATATGAAGCACCTATCTCTCTGCACAGACGGCGCGAAGCGATTGAGTCACACCGCCTGCTGCCGAACTGCAATTAGATTTTGTTGAATACTATCCTGGAAGCCAGTCATCGGAATGCTGGGAAACTCTTCTCGGAACCCCGAACGGCCATCTGCAGCTCCTCTGTTGGAGACTGCGATCCAGACCTTCCACAACGCGACCTAAGACGGCGCAATTGAGCCACTGCTCTGAACTCACGTTGCGTGGGGAGGGTTCTCTGGTTACCATCCACTTGACCCACAGACCACGATCGTGTTACGGCCACGCCTGCGTTACGCGACATCGAGTGAACGGGGCTAGACATACTGGAATGTATGGTTCCCTCAGAACTCAGGATATGGCATTGATTAGGGTGTTTCAGAATGTTTATCTAATCTGATAGCATCTTCCTTGTATAGGTTTACCACAGATGGACACCTGCGGCTCCCATTAAGCATTAACACTTGGTGACTGTCTATCGCAGACCAGCTGGCGACATGGGAGCAAGTATTAGCCCCATCAATTACTCAATATTTCGCTTCGACTAGCAATAAGGTATTAAAATGCAAGCTCAGCATAACTTATCGTTACATGTAAGCTGCATAGCGTCTGAATCCACCGTAGCTAATACGTTGTAATTAAATTATTATGGGCAAAATAATATTATTCCATATGTAATATTCTGCACCATCACTTTGACGTTTCATCATGGGGAGCTTGACTCGGAGGTTGTATCAAGGTCAAGGCCAAGGTAAAGTGAAGGACAAGGTCATATCACGCATTCCCTGCAACAAGGTATAATTGAACATGACCTGGAATTGCGATGATATAAAATGATGGAAACATTACTTTTTGACGGCAGCATTGCCTCCCAGCATTGATATCCAAACTTCATTCACATACTTGTTTACTTTCATGGTCGATTATGCTACATACCTTAAAGGCCTGTTTACACGCCACAGAAAACGGACAGAATACCGGCAGAATCGTGACGTTGGCAGGACTGAGCAGGACCCGGCGGAACCGAGCAGAATCGAGCGGAACCCGGCGTCGGCGACATCCGGAGCCTCTGACGTCACAGCACAAACGGATGACGTCACGCAATGTATTAGTCACATCAATTTTGATTTAGTAGTTTGATCGGCGTCGTTGGCAGGCAGCTTGAAACATTTGAAGTTGTCTACCGCGTTCTACCGTCAGACGCGAGCGTCGGAAGGTTTATTCTGTTGTTGCTGTTGGAGTTTTGGGCAGGTAGGCCATTGGAAAAATAAGTACTGATTGCCATGAATGGAGATAATGGTGAGTAAATTGTGCTTTCCGTTGTCTTTTACAATATATCCTGAACTGCATAATGGGAGCATGACAATAAACGCAATGGGTCGAGGCAAATTAATCCAGGGCATACCACATGGTGGTGATACCTATAAAATATTTGTATATATAGTATATATATATGGATGACATTAGCATACAATTCCTTAGGGTATAAAATGCCATGCATGTCTTATTTAAAGTATACCATACTGGCTGATTTTGATAGGTACAATTATTTCTACACTGTATGAACCTATATCTATATATATTCACATATATGCAGTGTAGATAATTCCATGTGGCCTAAATCAGTTAATGCAAAGATTTCATCCTTGCCTTGGTTTTTACCATTTTGCCCCATGTGTGGCAGTCATTATGAACCGGCTAAATAATGTATAAAGGCATGTGACTGAGTGAAAAGGCATTTTTTAACTTTTTATCCGTTAAGGTGACGTCTTGTTTTCATCCAATCTTCTTTTCACGAACTTCATCCCACAAATGGTGAGATGATTTAGGACACATATATATATATATATATATATATATATATATATATATATATATATATATATATATATATATATATATATACACATATATACCCGTATATATTATCATATATATCATGTGATGAAATGTGTATTAAATGTACATATATGTACATATATATAAACGTATATATATACTGGTTATTTATTAGGGCTTTAGGGTGCATCGAATACACTGGTCATGTAGCGCCCATGTATATATATATATACATATACGTGTATATATATATATATATATACATATATACATACGATAACTTGCAAATAACAATTATTATTTGCAACTTAGCTGAGGAAGGGAGTGTGACCCCCGAGTCATAGTCATATTCCCTCCCCCACTGCAGTCAGTCTGATCGTTTAACATTTATTTGGGCCTCCCCAGTAAAACTCATCCGAGGTCTCCCCTCGTCAACCCCAACCCCACATTGGTTGTTCCGCCTCCCTTATCCGTTTCTAAACACGCCGTTGCACCTTGACGGTGGCAGTCTCAAAGTTTTTGGGGGGAGGGGAGACCCCACTCGGTTACCGCGCCCTTCTTAATCCTGGTAGGGATGGGGAACAATTTTCTGCACTCCAGTTAAAAAAAAAAAACGTTTTCAGCTCTGTAACAATTATCTTCAACTGCATCCCTATTATTGTGGTAGCCCCGCTACCGCGTCCTCCAGAAAAGGAGCCTTTGTTGTAATTATGTAGTGTCAAACACCTTAGCTTCAATGCTCTCCAGGCGCTAACCTGGGTTGTTCCACCTTTCTCAATTAGTAGAGCGATGGATCACGTATGTCACCGTAAACAAACAACTGAAACGCTTCATAGCGCATTGGGTAGAGAACGTCATCCTTCTAGTATGGCGTTGGCAGAATGCAGCGTGACGTCAGTCTGCCGCGGCCTGCTACTTTCTGCCGCTCCCTGCCAACTTCTGCCGCCGACGTCGCGAACGTCGGGTCTGCCGACGCACGATTCTGCCGAAATTCTGTCGCGTGCAAACAGGCCTTCACACAGTCCGGCGGGCCGCGCCAACTTCGCCTGTCCGGGGGGGCAGATGTCTGCCCCCCTAAGATCTCTAGAACTATGCCTAGCTAACGACAAACGGAAAACGGCGTTGGATAGCTGGTGACAAGCTCTGTTGAAAGTATTTCGGTCATTTATTTTCGCTCAGGTCAATATTCAGGTAACTGGGTCATCATAGGTCAAATTTGACCAGATCTGGTGGGACTGTCAGATATTGACACATATCTCAGGACCCGTAAAAGACAGAAACAAACAGCGAACGCTATTCGACAGTCCTTGAAATGTGCTATCGACAGTAGGCGGTATGATTTAAGGTCAGGTCAACAGATGGGTCACCAGAGGTCACCGAACTTTGTTTAAATGTATTGTAATTTTTTCGGTACATAATTTGTTGACAGAATGGCGATGGTAAGCTGATTTTGCTTATATGATTAATGACGCCTTCGATGACATTTAATAGGTCATTACTTGTCCTTGACCTCGGTTGATCGCAGTCAAGACCGTTTTCTGGCCTAGGTAGGTCATGTTTCATATAATACAAAACGTCTCAACGAGAGCATTTCGCTGGTGTTACACTGTTGCACAACATTTGGTTTTATACCACATTGATGTTCGCTATATAATTTATTGCGGGATAATACACGGCTGTGTTAGCGAAAATTTTTGCACAAATCTTTGTGACATATGCGCCGCGTCCAGCACCGATACATTTCCGAATATTCCGAGACGATTCGCAAGAGACATGATGGAAAGGCACGATATTCAAGACCGGGTCTTTATTGTAGTGTATAAGTACGGAAACGACGCATTCCATTACAGCAAACGATATATCTGTCTTCAATGCTTACATAGAACATTCGAGGCTTCGCTGATAGCTCGTCACTCTGTGTGTTATTGAACTGCAGATCACACGCTCGGAGTCCTTTTGTGCACACGCCCCGATCACATTTTAGGGCATATTAAAAAAAAAACTATTTGGAATCAGAAAAGGACAGCGAAATCGACCAGGGCCATAACATTTTTTGCCCCCCCCCCCAAACAAAACAAAAAAAAATTCACAATTGAGTTTTCAAGTTATCTTTAATTTTCCTTTTCTAATGAGTAGAGCAGACCGAGAAACGTTGTTGGAAGTCAACTTACTCTAATAAAAATGCTTACTTTTACCAGAATCTTCGATCTGATCTCTAAAAGGCAAATATGCAAAATAAGTAGTCAAAAACGGAGAAAAAGAAAAGAAAAATTATTCCCGTATGTTTTTTTGCATCCCTAAAGATAAGAAAACGCTGAAAGTTTCATTAAAATATCTGCATCCGTTAAAGCGTGACGACTGGCTGACTTTTGGAGGTGACCTCACTTGATCTAGATTAACTCGTTCACCCTAGATGACCTGACTTCAAAAGTTTGACATAACATGCTAAATTGATGTGGGAAAGGGTGTACCAAATTTTGGCGCGATGTCGCGCGGCGTTCGTTCACTATCCGCGAAAAACCTGGGGGCGGTTGAAGACCCTCCCCTGGTACGGTGCGGTTTAAAATATGAATTTTATCTGGCCACTCTTCATAGATGGCTTCCTGTCTGCCAAACCTACTTCCATAGGATCAATCAACTAAACGCCTTCGATTAGCCTGTAATGTAAGTCGATTGCATTTATTTCCTGGAATAGCTGTGGGCTGGACGACTCGCTACTGATCCGTTTCCGAGTCCTGCGGACTTTTTCCGTCGACCTGCTCACAGCACGGCGAAGCGCTCCTCATTGATATGCCCCTCAGCCCAGCGAACACTGGGTAGCTGGGCGCTCGGTGAAGAAGAGGAAAAACAAACAACAAGCGATGCCGGAATTGGGATTGCGGGGACAGGTGAAGGACGTGTACGTTGAGATGGAATTGACATTGGAATTGGAGCGCGTGGGTGGAAGGACGAGTGAGGCATTCCTGTCCCCTCACCATTGGATAGTCCGCCGGATCCTTGGGGCATGCAATCCCCCACCACCACCACCATGGAATGGCAATGCCTTGTCGGTGGCAGGAGGGCATTTTTTATCCCCAAAACTTCCAGTTATATGTTGACTACAGTGCACTGACCGATGCACCACTTGTTTCTTTATTTGATTTTAAGAGCACCTGAACTGCTAGTGGTTCTCTACCGCCCATCAGATACGCCACTGTGCCGAACGGATGTGAGCTTGTTCACCATGGGAACGTTGCATTGCAAGGAATGGAAAACACGGAAGCGATTCGGAAAAGGGCACCTGAACTGCTAGTGGTTCTCTACCGCCCATCAGATACGCCACTGTGCCGAACGGATGTGAGCTTGTTCACCATGGGAACGTTGCATTGCAAGGAATGGAAAACACGGAAGCGATTCTCTGGCCAACCACTGCCTCCAGAGAGATTCGCGGATAACCTGCCGAGGGTCCTGGACGCATATTGGCCTGCCGCAACCTATCCCGCTGAAAATCACACCCCGAAACACAATACCCCATGCGTCTTTTTTTCACCAAAGCTGAGATCGGACCCTGGATCATGTTAGCACGCTATGCGTAAAAACCATGACCATCGAATTTGATATAATTATTTTTGGAGGTCGTATCTCTGCTGGTATGCGCACGAATATCGACAGAATGTTAGCATCAACAAGAAAAGGTCAAATTCAATTATTGCATGGTGCGCGCACCATGTAGTTTACATGACTATTTTAACTCCAAATGCGTCTATGACGTGTCTACAGCTTAGTTGGAACAACATAGTGTCGCCACTTATTTCATTTGATGGTAGCAAATGAAGAATTAAAATGTCTCATCTCGAACTGCATGCACTATCAGTGTCACGAAATAGATTACGGACGACAAAATAGGGACGCTTCTCTAGATAAAGTAACGGTGACCTGCGACGATATCATCTACAGTGGGATTGCAGACAAGCCCTCTTTTAAGTTACATGGAGTACCTGATATCCATCTACAGGAGAATGGCAGCTGAAAAGCATCTTCAGGTGTGAAGTACGCGCATTACATCACAAAGCTGGCGCTGGGGAAATAGCGCCTCCTTCAAACTTCACACGTTTTGATTCCTTTCAGATATTTTCAAATGGCTTCAATATGTTGACACAGAACTTTTGGCCATTCAATGCCATCCATTGCACTGCAATGCTAAAATCATATTAGATCCAACGATTTATATCTTCTGGAAATAGTTCGAGTCTACATGAGTATTGGAAACCGTTCAATTTCCGGAGAACACATTGGATCCGTTCGTACCTGCCAGCTTCTTAGCCCAGGTGTGTCGATGCCAGGACCAGGCGCACCTTATTGTTCCGCAATTGTCCTGCTTTGCAAACTGCCTCACAGTCACGAGTAGGTGAAATACAAATTTTTTAATAGAGCCTGGGTGCTTCCGACTGCAGCACATCACAACTGAAGACTAGATGATGATCGCAACCGTCAATATCAGTTAATTTTGCGGGAAAAGCAGGTGATATTAACCCGTTCCGTCTCTGGGGGGTCTTCAAACGCCCCCCCCTCAGGTTTTTCGCGGATAGCGGACGAAAGGCGCGCGGCAGCGCGCCCAAATTTGGCATACCTGTTCCCACATCAATTTGACACGCTGGTTCAAATTTTTTAGGTCACGTCATCTAGGGTCAACGAGTTAGACAAGGTCAAGTGAGGTTACCTCCAAAAAAAGTTCAACCAGTCGCCACGCTTTAACGGATACAGATATTTTAATGAAACTTTCGGCGTTTGCTTATCTTTACGGATGCAACAACACGTACGAGTGGAATATTTCATTTTTCCCCCGTTTTTGACTACATATAAATTTTGCGTATTTGCCAAACTGTAGTTCAAATACAGGATTCTGGCTAAAGTAAGCATTTTTTAGTAGGAAAGTTGACTTCCAACGTTTCTCGGTCTGCTCTACCCATTGGAAAATGGACACAACTCGAAAACTCAAAATTTTGAAATTTAAGAAATGTACTTTGGAGGGGCCAAAAATAAAGTATAGCCCTCGTCGATTTCGCTGTTTTTTCTCATTCCAAATCAATTTTGTTTTTTCATATATCCCCAAAATTAACTCCCCAGTCAAAAACATAATGCAAGTCGTGAAAATCTAGCCCCCTGGTGACGTCACTTTTGGGGGGAATTGTTTTGGAGGGTGGACCCGGACCCTAGTCGACGAGCACTTTCCGATGACATCACTTTCGTTTCCGTGTGATGCTTAGTTTGGATTTTAGACAGGGGTCTACACCCCCCCCCCCGAGACGGTGTGGGAGGATTTGACCGGAAAGACGGCGCAGGTTAACAATTAGACCGCAGCAGTTTGTTCTGGCATTTGGAAGCATAAAAAATTACGTGATTATATGTATTGTTCGCGACCAGTCTACCGGAAAGTGGGAAATATGTCATGCGAGCTTGTGAACTCCCTTATGCAACATGAATCCCAGATCTAGCATCACCTGATATTATCTGATGACATATATTTAGCAGAGTTGACATACGAGTGAGTTCGTGAGTTCATAAACGCAGCTAATATATCAAGCGGTTATTGCCACGCTGCTATGATATTGCATGCTCCCAGCTCTCTTTTGCTCCCATTTAAGGTTTGAAGTTGAGACTTCGAGATCTCAGGCTTCCCAGGGCAATGCTTTTTCTTGTATAGTCCCAATATTTGCAACGTTGGTTTTATACATCGGAAGACATGCTTTCTCAGTGAGATAGGTATATACACCCTGACCTCCTAACTAGACGGCGCAATTCTACACACACAAAAAAACGACTTAATTTTAGCCGGGTAACTTACGGCTCAATTTCTGCCTAAGTGTAACATGCGGATTAATATAGCCGGGAGTGTAACGTGCCATCAATGCCTGGCTAAAACAGATAACACCCCGTTAGATCGAAAGCGACTGGTCAGCTGACCATAGGGACGAAGCGAAGCACCGACAGCGAAATAATATGGCGCCCAATCGAACGAAAGTCCAGCAGGCAGTCCTGTGTTCTATGTGAGCCCGGCAGTCCACCATACTGAAGCACAACGGGGCTGGCTAATGAGGATCCTCAATGCACACCAGACGGCTCTAACACAGACCGATACGCTATCACGCATGCTCTGTGGGATACGATCGTATACAAATGCAAGCTCGGAAACCTCACCTGGAGGTCACGGCAGACCAGTCACCTTTTTTATAATACATGTATTTTGGTGGCTGTGTCTGTGGCTATGACCTCTGGCCTTATCTTCTTCTTACTGTAAGGAAACAGACAGTTGGACAGTTGGAAGCAGGCAGACAGATGGACTGTCCGTTCCTTACACCTCAAGAAAGTGTGGAATACACCAACGGTAAAAATTGCGAGCAAATACCTCACGGTTCGTTCTTGAATACCGTATCTTTGCTCCCATAGGTGACCGATTAGGTGTCGCCAAACCCCGCAGACGAGGGCAATTGAAGCAGTCAGTCGACCACACCAATGCTGTGCTCACGCCCAGTGCTGAAGCCATGGCCTGCTTTCTCCCCCATCGAGGGCACCACGGCGCATTTGGAAAAAGAATGCTATGTTGAACGACGGAATAGATCGGGATATAGTGAATATCATATAGCGGCAAAATATAGTAGCATGTGCGAAACGGCGGACCATCCATTGACCATCCGCGCCAGGAAGAACGAACTAACCATTTCCGGGTGCTCAGCTAAGTCTGCCACCATGTCGCGCTATCCTGTGCATTTTGACAAGTTTTCCTTTCCTGATAAAGCTACAGGCAAATTGCATTCTCAAACTCGCGCACTGTGTGCTGTTTGGCTTCCGACTGTACGGCGGCAGGGTCGGATGCTGGTTTCGGAGGACTGCCGCACAGTACCGTCGCCGCAATAGCCGCGGTCGCACGCCGGCCACGGTACTCTAGCCGAGTGGCTGCAGCGCAGGTGGGAGACGCGCGCGCTCTCTTGAAATATCGCCCACTTCAAGCCCGAACTGTGCGAATATCATCTGCGCCGCAGGAGACGCCAGGAAATGTCTGCGTCGGAGCCGCGTGGGGGCGTAGATTGTGCAGTATTGCGATGTGGAAATCCATTTAAATCGCATCAGAAAGTACCTTGGTAGGCCGGTGGCCTACGATTGCGCAGATATGCAGAGCCGAAAGATAAGCAAGCCATTTACTGGGCAGTATGAACCCACATATGCCATGCATATGCGCGCAAGACAGCATTATTTGATTCACTCAACAACATATTTTTACTTGTTTATTGCTTCGGAGGCAGAGGTAAACAATTTTGATAAATATTGGGGCAATGGCCACAAAGATGGCGCTTGGAATACATTGGTGAGGTTGGTTATTGATTTTAAGACACATCGACCGTTGAGTCATGTAGCGTCGCCAATTTATCACGCCGATTGGTCGCGAGCGAAGAGTGGCGACAGGTGAGACTCGAACCCACAAACTTTAGATTGTGACATGAGCAACTCACCCCTAGGCCACTCGTCCCAGCTTAGAATGCATTGGCTCTAGTTTGCAAGACATGGGGTGGTGTTAATATGGGCATAACGTGAACACTACAACAAATACATATCACATTTATCGCATGGGCTATCTAGAATGACGACTTATGTGCCAAAAGGTGTATTCTCCATGGATTTGGCTATTCCAGGACATTAGAAACTCACAGTAGAAAAAATGTACAATGTTTTGTTTTAGTAACCTTTTTTAATATTTATCGGGTGGTTTACAGCGAACATTATGCACGGCCACATCTGATGGCGTCGTCCGAACTGTTCCACCGAAGGGCTGCGGGATTGGAAAATGTTCCGAGTGACGCGAGTATTGGACTCAACACCTTCACTACTCGGTCACCCCGCCTGTCTTATTCGCCATTTTTATCATTGGTTTTATGCCTGCCGCCGCCAGAGCTAGTGCAATGTGGTGAATCTCCTGAGCATAAGCGTTATGTATATAGCAAGTTAGCAATGTGTTGTCTAAACACGAATATAAGCATCAATTATGCCATCAATCTGGCTTACACCAGTTACGCGCGACGCCTCCTCACCTCTCGCCTGTAAACAAGCTCTGAACCATCCTCAACTACCGTTCGGCAAGAATCAGCTGGCATCGACGAACCTCACTTTCACTGGCGTCGCTTCTCCACGGCCGATGGGCCTTCACGGAAACGTTTGCCGTGTTCACCATTCACTGCATTGCAGCTGGCCGAAAACAAAAAAGATGAGAACAGAGGAAGTGGATCTTCCGACATATGTGGAGTTCATGTTCTTGTATGTTGACATGGTGGCAGGTTGTCCACCAATTCCTTGGCGGTTGTCGGCGCCGACGTGTCACGGGAAGTTGGTTGATCCCAGCGGGAAAGTATTCCATCAGTCTTTTTATGACCACTGAAGGTGCAGCCAAGCCGCTCGTCTCCGAGCAACTCACCGATGTGCGATCCCGCGGAAATTCTCTCCTGGTGTTTGCCTCACTGACACTTGAGAATTTCAGGCGGATATGTGTGAACATCTTTAATGATGCCCTTCATACAATCTTGCATAAGGTCCAGCGTGCTGTGCCGACAAGGTAGCAGACCTTGCAAGAATATACCGACGGCGAGTGTCGCACGTTCCTGGTCCCTGATTCCAGCGAATGTCGGGAGGGCCAGTAGGTACTTGCTGTAGCAGGATTCCCTTGTTCAATTGTCCCATCTAGAGAAGAAATGGCGGGACTTTGCGGAACCGAATTGCTTCTCAAGCAAAAATGCAACAGTATTCAAACCACGGCAGATCTGCATCAGGTTGTTCAACAGTTTTCAAGCATCCTTCTAAAGACCGTTATAGGCACCTCACGGATAAAATGGCACATTCTTTGAAAGCACATTCGAGTTGAAATAAAAAGATACCACTGGATGGCATCTGTATGCAACTAGATAATTATCGTTGAATGTTATCTTATCGTTGAATGTTATCGGAGCAATCACTGAATGGAGCGGCGCAGATCTGCCGCTGAAGATGCGCCATCTTTAATTCCCAGTGTGTGCAAATAACCTCGCGCTGGAATGAAATCCCAGCACACCTTCACACATTCTCGCTGGTGAAACCCCTATTCGGGTGTGTAGTTTCCCAGCAAAGGCCTACGCTGATGGCCTACGCCCCTGCCCACCGCTTGCCGTTTCTACCGCTGCCTCAGCGCCGGGCAGCACCTTCGACAGTTCTCATCCAGGGAATTCTCGGAGTACAGGCACTTGGCGCGTGGGGCGCCAGACAGAGGAAACTATTTTGGAAGACAGATGTTCCACTCCCCACAAGACATTGTCGATTTACAAAGCGGAAACGAAAGTCGTGTAAACGGTGCGTTCGACACAGAGAGCATTGTGCGCATTCATTTTCCACCAAGAGGTAGGACCAGTAGGATATATTCATCCGCTGAGAAGGATGGTGAGAGCCATCAACAAGACATGGGTAACCAAGCGAAATCACCGGTTCACAATTGGAATTGTGGCATCACGTCGTCACGCAGCAGAGCAGTTCTCAGACTCAGCTTCTGGCTGGTTGTTTGGGCTGTTGCGTATAGCGCAAATTCTGACTCAACCTTGATGGATCTAATCCCTTCAGTTATCAGGTGATTGATGCTGAACGATGCCACCAGACAATCGACAGCGTTGCAGCCGACGAAGTTGTACTTTCGTGCTAAAGAATGGAGTGCGACCTTGCTGACGGTCGCGAAAAGAAGATGCTCTCACACCTTCATTAAGGAGATTCCACTGTTGTAGTACGGGACGCAACAGTTCGGCCATGCTTTTCTGCGGGCTCAAATATCTGGTGAGGTCACTTGGTTGACTCCGTGTGATCTTGTGGTTCCACGCCATGTGGCACATCGGTCTCCTGATGATGCACCACGCTTTTCCTGATCCAATTGATCCAATTCCTGATACGGTCTTCCGATCCGAGAGAAAATAAGTTGGGTAGTTCCGGAACGGGTAGTCCCCTACTGTCAGGCATAGGTATGACCTAGTTCCAAGGTCTACTTCTACTAGGGGCGAGGATGGCCGAGTGGTTCAGGTGTCGAGCTCTGTATACCAATGTTCCGGGCTCAACACACGCACCGCTCGAGCCATTTCCCAATCTCGTGGCCCAACGGCGAAACAGTGTGGGCGGCGCCATGAGCCGTGATTGTCCATAAAGTGTGCCGTGAACCACCCAGCAAACAACAAACGAGGTCGACTTCTACATCTCGAAAATAACTTGGCTGACTGAAGGTGCCATGCAGAAGTGCCAATCGCCGCTGCCATCTGTCGGCTCACTCCACCCCTTCGGTCACTCTTGCCCAATCGGTCAGCTGCGAATGGTTGTTGCACACGAATGTAGTACATATACACTCAGCATTTGTCCTGGTACCCAGTCCCACAGCCAATAAAGAACGGTTCCTCAATCCTTGGCAATCGGGGTTAACCCTCTTTACGCCGCCCCCACCCACCCAAGGTTATTCCGCGGGATGGAACAAACGGCGGCGCACAGCGTCACGAACTTTTGTTCATAACATTTCCTTCATCTTTCCGGCGACTGATGTGAAAATCTCTACCTCAGATTATCATTCACCTACTTCAAAGAGGTCGTCAAAGAGGACCACTCCCAAAAATATTTCAGGATAGCTAATTTAGATGGAAAGGCACTGAAATGAAAACTATTACGTGAGCGAGTTGGCAGCGGGTACAAAACGTATCTCTCGGACTTGCGTTCATGATTAACCTGAAGTCAATGCCAATTTTGGACCAATTTTACTATTTTTGAATATGCATGTTCTTATAACCGCATTTTCCTCTTGGCATACATGCATAAATATCAGTTCCTAATCCAATTTGATTGACCTCCACCAAGTGACCCGATACTAGGTCAAGATAAAGGGTGCTAAATGAGGAAAAACTAAGACACTCATGCGTGTATGGTGTATTTCGAATATCTATTGCCTAAATAGTATCAAACTTGCATTGCATCACGCCCAATGGAAACAAAATGATAAACCATAGTCATGGTCAGTGTCATTCTAGGTCATTGTCCATTGGCAATCTTTAAAAGCATTTTTGAATTACCATACATGTGAAAATATAGCGATATGAAACTCGCTGAATGACTGCAATTTGGCAATGCTTACAAAATGCGTAGCTTGGATTTGTTTGAGGCCAGGTCAGTGACCTAAGGTTACTCCCAATATTGGCTCATTTTGGACCAATGTGACTATTTTTAACATGCAGTGTGTGTAAGCTATCAAATGACGTATAGTTTAACTATGCTTCTCTACCGGAAATAGAGATTACGAAATGTGTTTGAAGTTAATTGATTTCTGAAGAAAAAAAAACACCATTCTGGGCCCAAATTATGAAAACAATATTAACTTAATTATTATATTAGTGCATAATCAGAAGGAAACCCATTGCAGGGCCCTAATCATCGAGGGCTTCCCAATGATACCCGGTTCGCATACGCGCACCATTTAGTTTGAAAGTTATAGGGGGTCATTAATAACCCCCACCCTGAGACGAGATGTGAGTATCTGACCGGAGAGACGCGACGCGTTAGGGAACGCTGCTGTGAAGCAAGTCACTGCACCACAAATATGACAAAAGGTATCTACATTTTTCACGCAAGAGCCACGAGACATCCTTGCTGATGTTCGGAACGGAACAAAATGAGTCAAAATTATGTATTTAAAAAAAATGTTTCGCCGCCTGCGCGCACATGCCACCTGCCGCCGGTAAGGGCATCGGGAACGAGGTGGGATATTGGCACGCGAATTACATTGATACAAATAACCGCCCGCAAATAAAACTCACCAGGCACAACTCTAGTCTGTTTTAATCATACATAAGTAATGTAGAATAAGTAATTTGTCATGAAGACAACCGCGCAAATTCGTGGTGGTGGTGGATTGGAGTTTAGGGGCGCGTCGACATCTCGCAAATTCGTGGTTATCTTCATACAAAATTCGCCGCCTAAGCCAGCCCATATCTGGATAAATCCTACATATTGACTCACATGGGGTTCCGTATCAAGCACAGTGATAAACAGTGATAATCATCATATGCATGACTAGTACCCAACATTATCCACAGTTAGCTATTTTCCTCTCCGAACCATTTGTCTCTTGTCTAGTTTTACTTGGGTTTTCCGGCGCAACGACGGCGTTGTTATTTGAAATCAGCAATCGATTAGAAAAATACGAGATGAGATATACTACACACATTTTGCCTAACCTGGTCAATGACAGAAAATATAAGTCCTGTGAAAATAAAGCTGGCACAAACTACAACTGGTGTAGAACCCAGCCCTGAAATGATACAGAACGCACTATTTTCAAAAATTCAATAGGAAAGTACCCACTCCTACTCCCGTCTTTCATCTTTCTCTAAATCGCCCGACTATCTCAGGATATCCCTGACCTTGCACAGCACCACTGCGGAACCGATAGACACCCCCACCCGAACACCGTGCGTCTGTGTATCCAGCAACACAGCGGCGCCCGACCGGACACGTACCAAGTACTGCGCCTGTCGTTGAAGCGTCGATGCCCAGCTTAAAGCAGCGCTGCTGGGCGGCCTCTCCGTCGAATGTCTCCCGGAGATAGCTCTGCAACAACGGTGATCTTCACAGGTGTTGGCCGCGCGTGCGGAAACAGTGCGGCTGAGGGATTGTACGTAGGCACATCTCGTCACAACTCACAGGCTCGTCTATCAGTGTAGGACGCTGATACCGTCGGCAATCGCAGAGGTGGTGGTTGTTGGTTTTGCGACACGTCGACCGTTGGGTCGTGTAGCGTCGCCAATCTCTCACGCCGATTGGGCGCGGGCGAAGAATAGCGACAGGTGAAACTCGAACCCGCAATCTTTAGATTGTGAGACGGGTAACTTACCTCTGGACTACTCGTCCCCGGCAATCGCAGAGGACGTGGCGACGCGTGCACGGTGGTGTTGTGACCCTATATTGTTACCTCCAACTTAGTGGACCGCCAACAATCTCGTCAATAACAACTTTATATGGGCACTGTATAACCACTGCAGTTGATGCGCCCTAAAACCCAAATAACTAACTAAATAACAACCGGCGCCGGTATGCCCAGGTTGTAGCCGTGCTACGCAGTGTCGCCGATAAATCCTCCACTTAACCTGCGCTCCCGCCCAGTGACGTGTGACCTAAGCTGCCACTGACTGACCCGTGACCTGACAGTCCGCCCCAACTGACCAGCGACGTGATGGTCAGGTCAAACGCCGAGCTCGAGTCGATCTGCAGCGACAGCGTGATGTTGGGAAACAGGTCCCACGGCACGGAGGCATTGCCGGCGCGGAAGCAGAGGCGGGCCTTGCCCGTCCAGAACCGGTGCGACCTGTCGGCCAGCGTGGCCGCGGCCGCCTGCAGCACTGCCACCACCTCCGAGAACACCTGAAACGCAGCCGCCACCTCTGGACACGTGACACTGATTAGATATCAAACACTCACGTCAGTCAGTGTTAAAGCACTGGTCTTTCGTTAGGTGTCAGATGTCGAAACGAGTACGGTGTGAGAATACGAAACGAGTAACTCGCATAGAAACGGTGTCGCTTAGCGTAACTTATAAGTTCTTCAAACACAATTTTGTTCCATTGTGTACTCAGATGTGTAGCTTTTTAATTTATGTCTAGATGCCTAAAATAGGGATAATTATTCTAGCGATAACGATGAAAAATACCTATCCAGACCGATTGGTATTGCATATCAGACCACATCGCAGGCAATCCTTATACCAGGAATTGAGCTAAGAGATGTTCGTGTATTACACTCTTCAATGGTGAGTAAAAGCATGATGCTTATGATCAAGATTCTGTTCAAAATTATATAGGAAGACTTCATACTAATAGCGAAGCACGATGTCGTTACTTCGTTGGGAGGGATGTCGATTCATTGTTCAGAAAGTGGTATATTCCACCCTATTTCAAGAAAAATTTATAACTGATGTCAGTGCCTACGTCTTACGGGGCGAGTTGGCACCAAATTGGATGTCCGCTTAATATAAACGTTCTAGCACCCATTTTCCACGCATATTGTCTCCACATCAAAAACTTAGACTGTTGTACTATTTATTTGACCTTACTGCGCCTCAACTGTGATGGCTATACGACACCCGGGACACTTAGTTAGTGTTCTTCAATACGGTCTTCAAATTGCATCCCTGGTGTTATTCTCAGCCGGATTATTTTCCCCGAGCTTCCCACCTGCCTCAATGCTGGTTTCATCAGTCATTTTTCCAGTCTAGCAACCAGGAACAAATCCAATTTCGTGACAATGCCCAGCGAGTGTAAGAACACTGGTCGAATAAAACAAATCATGGTGGAGTCGACGTCATCTCGGAAGCAGCTTATGTTGCATAGGTATTTTCATGACGTCACATCATACCAGCACCATAGCATTATTCAGGGCACTCTTCTGTGCTGCAGACAGCAAGTACCTACCAGACCCATGCGATATATTTTGTTTTATAATGATGCCACATGCAGATACAAGGGCATGCGATACTTTTTGCTGCTAATTCATTTACTTGCGATTCAAACCATACATCCATTTGTATACTCACTAATTATAAGTAATTAGTAATCGCCCGCTGGTTCAGGGACCGAGGGGACGCCGGAGACCCCCTCGCGCTTCCACGGTCCCAGACACAGCCCCAAAGGGCCGCGCCAGGGGCTCGCACGTAGCCGGTTACGGGATCGCCATGGCGGAAATAGAAAGGCCAACAGCACTCGTCATGGCTACCGAGGCTGTTGTGTCGAGCCACTAAGAACCTCTACGAATCGTTACGAAAGCCTATGGGCCATTTCATGCGCCTACTGGCCCTTCAGAACGACTGCGGGCCCTTACCAACGTGCACCGACCTTTACGGATGCCTGCGGGCCATTAGCAACGTGTACGGACCCTTGCGGATGCCTGCGAGTCGGTTACCAAAGTGTACTGACCCTTACGAACGTCTGCGCGTTCTTACGAAGGTACCCTCACCGACACAGAATAAGTAGCATCTGGAATTTACATTCCTTCACATTAACTGGCTATCACGTTCGCAAGCATTGCCGACAGCAGGTATATGGTGTGGTGGCCATTCGGAACATCGAACGATCCACCGGTGGGGTCAGAAGTTAGCCGCAACTGAGCATATCAGCTGGCTATGAAAGAGAACGACTGCGGAAAACGAGCTACCGATTTCCGAAGTACTCGAAAGATCCAGCAGTTTAATTTGGTCCTGGTTGCAAGCCAGTTCGCTCTTATTCGGATTCTAGCCGTTCCGATTCCAGTTCCCACTGATGGCTGCATTGTGGATTTTGTCGCCACCTATCCACCCAGGCACCCACCTACTTGCCGTACGCTATTTAACTAACGCCCCTGGTGTTACGACTGAGCCGTACAAGTAGCGACGCCTGCCGATCAGGCTGTGCCGGACCGCTCAGCGAGTCGACACCGGCGTCGCGCGGCGGCCAGGCGGCTGACCTTCTGTGGCAGGCGCAGGTTGGTGGTGCCCGTGTCCACGATGGTCTTGTCCGTGTTGAACTGCACGCAGGGCAGCGGCAGCCGCCGGTCGCCCACCGTCACGTTCGTCACGGTGATCTCGTAGAAGCGCGGTCGGAGAATGGCCGCCGAGAAGAACGGCCCCGTCACGAGTGCGGCTCGTGTCCGACCTGCGGCGATAGGCGGGGTCAGCTGGGAGCTGGAGAAGAGCATTGGGTTCTCCAACGACGCATTAAATTGCTGGGATATATGGCGTCGCCAGCTACTCATGTCGACTAGAGAAGCGTGGACTCGTTCATCTCGCCGGTTGTGAGAGTGGAACTGACGCCCTTACGATCGATGGTCAGACCGACTGAGCTACCACGACCCCGTGGACAGGAGATGGTAGTGGTGGTCCGGTGAATTGCATACTGTGCGTCAGCTACGTAGGCTATTTTGTGCTCATAAAACTACCTGTCATCACATTATGCTTGGATGATATTTACTGTTATGAAGGAAGGTAAATATATCACCAGATGCAACGATCAGGGAGTTGTCTGCGAACATTTGTCGCAACGACATATCAACGCTTTGGGACCCAAGATATTTGCGGCGTTCATGTCCCAGTATCGGGCAACCAATGAGTGCGTGGTATTGTCGCAACGACATATCAACACTTGGGACCCCCATATACCATGCGGCGTGCACGTCCCAGAAATGGGCAGCCAACGAGTATGTAGGATTGGTGTACTCTCTCTAAAAGCCAACACACTTTTTCAGAGCTTGGAGACCAAGCTTGGATGCAGTATTCCAAATGTGGCCTGACATATGCACAGTAAAGCTTCCTGGCGACTTCCTCACTTCTGCATGATACATTCCTATTTATTGCCCCAAGCATTCTCAGTGCCTTCTTCCTGGCTTCCTTGGTCTGTTCTGATGCCCCCAATTTTGCGTTTAGAATAACACCTAAATCCCTCTCCTGTTGAGTCACTGATAGCACCTGGTCACCCATCAAGCATGGGCAAGGACGCAAACAGTTCCGACATTTGGCCCAAAGGCCAGTCCACATTTCCTGCCTGCGGCGCAGGCCTGACATCGGAGTGAGTTAAGTCAGGCCAGATTAGCAGCTGAGGGGTGTCTGGCTTCGTACAGCACATGAATCGATCAATGAAGGTGAACTAGTCGCACTAAAGTACACAGAGGGGGAGGGTGGTATCCTGCGAGTAATTATTGGAAAGTCGACAGTAAACTTATGTTACTGAGTCCATGGCTAACTGCAAAGAGTAAACCAAAGTTGCCTGCCTACCAAATAGTAGCGACGGAAATACCTAACGCACACACAACGAATTCTAACAGGAGCTAGTGATTCTCTACGTTTCATATATTTGCTAGTATTTACATTTACAACACCCAACTGTAGACGCTCAGCTAATTACGCCAAGAAACCTACATAGCAATGCATGGACGTCTTTTCTCAAACTCGGGAAATCAACAATGTATGTTGGGTCCAACATATTCAATGTGATACACATGATTAACCAGTGGGAGATGCGCTTCGAACTCATGAAAATTCAACTGATAAAAACGACTACCGCAACAAGAAAACACAGCAGCTGGGTGCTGTTGTTCAGTGAAATGTTGTCTTACCATACGCCAAGGCAGCGGCGGTCCACACTTCGATCAGAAAACTCGAAAGTGGAGAGGTAATAGTACAACTACGCGAGATGTGCAACGCTTGCAACATCTCGCGGAGAAGCAGACCTGTGTTCGACACGACGTCGATTCAGTGTTGCCTCAACTTTGCATTTGGGGTATGTGAACACTTGAGCTAGATGAGTGCGGCGCCAGTGACGACGTTGCAATTATGTGCATCGCCAACTGCTTGGGGGAAGTTCCACATGCTCGCGCCGATGTTCGCTCACCGAGATGACTGGCTTTGGGGAGGACAAAGGGAACGAAATGCAGAATGAAACTAACACCGAATCACCGCGATTGAAACACAAGTCGCTGTTAAGATAGGTAGCATCAGTCCTCAAAAGTGGATCCCACGAACTGCGTCGGACGCGACAACTTTTACTTCCCACAGCTGACGCCAGATGTCGCCCCGGTGTACCACCAAGCTCGTTTCGCACGTAGGGAGCATGGCCGGTGCGATCGGGCACGGCCACGTCACCGTGGCGGGTCCGATATGTCCGATACATGCTCGTCCAGACGGTCACTGCCCAGACGGTTGCTACCCAGATGGTTACTACTGCTCAGACGGTTCCTGATCTGACGGTTACTGCTCAGACGGTTACTGTTCAGGCAGTTACTGTCCAGAAGGGACAGTAACTGCCTGAAGTTACTTCAGGCAGTTACTGTCCGTATGGACATTAACTGCCGGAACATCGTTTCGCTTTAACGATGAAACGTCGTCAACGTTTCGCAGTGGACAGAGCTAGCCGAACAGACTATAATCCATCAATCATTCACTTCACGATACGCGTTAGACTCAACGGAAATGCGAACAACGGGTGATCGCCAATTAAATAAGGAAACCCGGTGAGTGCTAATATCATGCACTAACCCTGAAGCACACGCCAACGACAAGCGCGAACGGGCGACCATTGGTGCATCTGCCAAGAACATGGTTCCAATTTGTGACTTTGTCTTAACAACATGCTGTGCGAAGTTCAGTCATCAGTCAGTCGACACTGCCGTCGGCGCCCAGACGTGCACCGGCGCGGCGCGCGAGCCTCACCGAACTCTATGTAACCGTGGTGTCTGCCGGAGGCGCGCGGGCCGCACAGCACCACCGACACAGAGTCCACGTGGCCGGGCCACTCGTGGCGCGCCGCCTCCAGCCACGTGGTGGCCGACGACGTGGGCAGCGCGATCTGCTGGTACGCCAGGCCGACGATGCCCTGCGGCGGCACAGATCACGGTCGGCGCGCGAGCACGGAGGTAGCGGCAGCTGCCGATGGAGGTCGGGCGGGTGGGCTCGGAAGTGGGCGGTGGTTGTTGGTGGGGCGGTTGTTGGTTTTACGACATGTCGACCGTTGAGTCATGTATCAGCGCCAATTTATCACGCCGATTGGTCGTGGGCGAAGAGTAGCGACAGGTGAGAATGGAACCCACAATTTTTTATCGTGAGACGGGTAACTTACCCCTAGACCAGTCGTTCCAGGGGCGATGGTTGGTGAAGGAGGAGCGATAGAGTGGGCGAGGTGGGGTGGATACGGTCGGAAGATATATCGGCAGAATGAACAAGGACGAGATGAAGACCTGTGCGGTGAGTAGGGCGGATTGGGCATGCTAGGTGTGGACAGGGTGGGGAGGAGTGGGACAGGGTGGACGGCGGAAGAAAGTGGATGCCATTAGCCATTGTAGGCGAGGTGGTGTGTGTGGCTGATGGCGGCGGGTGGGCAGGATGGGGGCGGTTGCTGACGACAGTTGGCAAGACAGAGAAGTGGTAGTGGATTGGAGTTTATGGGCGCGTCGACATCTAGGGTCATTTTGCGCCCATAGACAGAGAAGTGGACGATGCCCACGCCCATCTCGGTGACCATCTCCAGCCTACCTGCCACTCGGAGCCGTTGATGTAGAAGTGGTTCGACTGTTCGATCAGCGCCACGTCGCAGCGCACCACCGGCGCGTGCGTCTCGCTCAGCTGCACCACGTCGCTCACCAGCCGACCCTGCCACGAGCCCTGCGAGTACGGCACGTCCAGCGACACCCGCAGCGGCCGCAGCGTGCTCGACCTGCCGGCAACACGCGTCGCGCTACCAGAGACTATACGCGCGCTGGACACGGCGGCAGCGGCCGGGTCACAGGTCGCCAGGACCGCGCTCCCGTGCGTTCGTCGCCGCCAGCGTCGAAACACGTCGCATAGGGGCTCATAGAGAGGCCGGGGGACCGGATTCTGGTTTCTTCCAATGCTGGAAAATGCAATGAGTGAAACTGACTGAAAGCCTCTTGATCCAGCCAACCGTGGCTTGAAAATATTCAAAAAGAAGTCCACTTGTTCCTTCTTAATTTTCTTCAAAATTATGTACTTTTAATTGAACTTTTAACAAATTTTCCCAATCCATTTTGATGGCCATTCTAACCCAAGAAACGAAATTCGACAGGAAAATTGTGTTGTAAAACGTGATGTCATTTTTACTTCATTGTAATCTGCAATTTAGCCTCCAGAACGCCTCTCGCGTGTGTCCTTTTGGGACGTTTCAGATCATGTCACAGTAACATGACCAGATATCGACTTGAACTGGGTAACATTATTAGAGAGCAGGTTTTGCTATGACATGCTCCACTTATAAAAATTTATCTATTCACATTTTTGACGAGGCCGCGACTTTCATAACCTTAATAAACCATACCTCCATTGCTTAATACAAAGTGCGCTGATTAATAATAGGAAGGTTTCGCATATGTTCTGGCGATAGCATAAAAGACCAGTGTTGTCTAAGAAAGAAGCATCAATGATGGCTCAAATCAACCCTCCTTACGCTGCAAAAGTTAGAAGTGCAAGGCACTCATTTCAAACTATGTCTGCATAATTATACTCCATTAATCCGGGACTACTAATTCATACAATCATGGAAAAGCAATCAACCTTCAAAAGGGTGATGCAAAATAACTGGCGTAACACATACAATTTTGGCATATTAATATGCAACCATAGTTCGAGGTACTTGGTTGTACGATAATATTTTGATAGTATGGCTACTTTTCATTCCATCCTGATTTATTCACATATGACAATTAACTGCCGACATATTCATTAAATATTTGGGCTGAAGGGCGAGCCGACTGCGAGGTTATTTTGCGCCCGTAATTACCGACATAATTTCACAGTACCCCGCTGATGGCAGAGCGGTTTCAGCCGAAAGGGGGATAGCAGCCATTTGCGGAGTGGAATTGCGTACCTAGCTCGTAGTGCTTACCCACTTCCCAAACTGGATATGGGAGTATTGCATCAGTTTCCACATAAGGTTGGATCTTTGATTATGGGGGGGGGGCTTTACAGCTTTCACACTGAATGAGGGACCATTCCAAACCTAACACTGACCCTGCAACTTCCGTAGAAAATTGCAATGCAGGAGCATGTGGGAGAAGAAAAAAGGAATACCAGAGGGCCACACGATGGCGCCCAGCGTGGAGCGAGATCAGGTCTGATCTGGTGTGGGCTTACCCGCTGCTGTTGAAAAACTTGGAGATCTGTGGACTGGGCGTCGCCGCGACGGCCACATTGCTGCTGCCGGTGTCGATCAGAGCGTTCAGCTGAAACGCCAGCACACCGTCAGCGGGCGGTACGTGCGGCCACAGGCGTGCGGCCGCGCTACACCACTGTGTGCGAAGCCGACCACACTGGCGTCTCGCCAATTCCGACTGATCACCAGGGCTTGAGGTGCACTGGCCACGGTCAGGTGAAACACGTCTCGTTCGTCCCGAACGCATGCAGATTTCACGCCTGTCACCAGTCGCCAGTGGTCGCCGACATAACTGTGTGGGGAAGCATGTCAACCTATAAACAGCAGATTCAGCACATGCATGTGACGAGGAAACATGATGACATATGAACAGTAGTGTCATACACTAAATTGGCAATCATTGCCCTTATAATGCATAATGTGATATAACTGGGCATAGTACGCCACCCACCACCTAATGGGGAATCGCATTGACCCATCCTCGAAGATCTCTTCAAATATAGGACGAATCTTTTTATATTTAAAAAAAAACAATCATGGTGGATAGTCTTTGTCATTCTTACCTGAGAAAAGGGTGTTGACTAGTTTGGCCAACTGTGCCCGTACAAATATCGGAAATCGTACGCGAACTTTGTCCTCTGTATGATGTGTAACAGTGTTCTCATCTTGAGATTCGAAATAAGCACCAAATAACCTGCAGTATTTCCAGGAATGGAGACTAACCAATTGCATGATTAATATTCAAAGGATAAGCAAAAGGTCATGTCAAAGGATAAGTTGTCAAAGTTCAAATGGTAAGTGAGGTTATGAAGCGAGGTAGCATGTAGCAAACATAGCGAGGAGTGTCGAACATTTGTACTAGCATTTGGCTGATCAGCGTACACAATGGTCTAAGATAGATCCATCACAATCCTGCAGCATCTAATAGGTGTAATACTCATCTAAAGGTGTCAAGAAGAACCTCAGAACATGCTTAGGTTGATGTCAACAGCATAGATATGCTGAAGTTGAAGCTGGAGCACTATGGTGTGACCATCTGTCCATTCATGTCCTTCAATGTATGCACAGGGCTACAGTGGCTGCACTTATGTCTGTCAAAATTGAAAAACTGCAAATACTGATCATTACCAAAACCTATCCAGGAAGATAAACCAACCAATACTTTTGATTGCACATTTGCATGATGCTAAAATAATGGTCTTCTGTTAGGTGAGATGCTGAAACGAGTACAGTGGGATTTCGAAATTTGTCGTGAAAACATGCTTAAAATATCGTTGATACCCTTCAAGCTCGAGCTTTGGCGAATACTGCGAGCTCATCGCTGCACTTTTGGTTTATGCTTTTAAACACCTAGCATATGGACAAAAATATTAGCAATAACCATAGCAATGCAACACAATTGACAACAAATATTTCATAACAGACTACATCATAGGTAACCTATTAGGTGTGGTCAGAACATCTTACTCCCTTCCATAGCAATGGATCCTCACTGGCCATATTAATTGATCATGACATCATACACCACACACATTTCCTCCAGACCATAAATTATACAGCCAATAGTATTTAATCATGCAGTATATCATAAACACAACATGCTGCTCAGTGGTGTAACACCAACAACCATAGAGAGCAAAGGCAGTAATCCATCCATATTTACCACGGGAAATCTCACCTTCTGAGGAGGAGTACCAACTAGAATTTCTGTGTAGTAAGCATCGCCAGATTTTCCGTGTAGATTGACAATGCAGACACCATCAAGCTTTAAAGGGCATGCTTCATCTACATCTTGACACTGGGAAATGTGTAGCAAGACTAGTAGCACTGCAACTCTTAAGCAGCCAAAGTCGAGTTGCATGTTCATCGCTCAGACATGTCTTTCTCTGTAATGGAAAAAGTCATGGAACTGTCACGCACATTTTTTTGCATGTTAAATGTGAGCTGATGTGCATATCAATTGAAACAACATATGTGGAGTAACAACATATCAATTGAACATAGTGAACTCATTAGCAGTGTATTGATAGGTGTGTTAAATTATACCATCGATAATTTAATGCAAGAATCATCTCATATGTTACATACCTTAATCCTAACCTATCCTATCCCAACCAAACCGAACGTAGCATAGAATAACAGCATAATACATAGCCTTGTCTTATGTCACCTAACCACCTCGATATTATTGTAATTTATGATATTCATGAGGCTTTGCTTAATGGAGGTAAAATGTATGTAAACCTGCATTGTGAATGCCTTAAAGCACAATAATAGAACATTTTCTTTTTGCATTCCCCCACCTTAAGGTACTCATGAGACATGTTTTGTGCACATATATTTCCATAAAACAAAGAACAAGCTTTACATACATTTTGCCCCTATAAAGCAAAGGGGTTGCAATGTATTAGGTTGGTCTAGGTTAGCTCAGTTTTATATTAAAAAATTTGGTTGATTTTGTAAATGGATGTTAGGTTAAGTTGTTAGGCTATGCTCCATTTTTGTCATATTACCTCACTCAATGGCCCTTCTTTTCAAGCTATCTTGGTCACCAACTGTAATAATTTGTGGTAATCATCAAAAGTAATCATTTGTAGAGGAAATGAGTAGTAGCATAGTCTTAGTCATGTTCATAAATTATGTAATTGGAAAAAATCCAAGAATTTATGAAACACATTAGAGCACACATTTACGCATTTTTAGCTCCTGTAGGGTCCACGAGAAAGCAGTATGGCATTTCTAGCTGCATGCATCATGTACAGCTGATGCACCCCAAGAGGCCTGGTCTGTACGCCCCCATAGGCATGGTTCATAGCATGGTCACACCTGTGCCAGTGAAAGACTTGTGTGTGTAGAACTGGCAGAACAAATTAATAAGGCAACAAGAATCATGGTTCAGTCACAACAGCTACTGCCAGGCAGGTGCCCGAATTATGCTGCAAATCATTCACGATTGTCTCATTCATTATAGATACACGCTTTTTATTGAGGTAATCCACAATGGACTTGTGGCTATTTCAACCGTGGGTTAATTAGATAAAACAGAAGAGCAAAAAAGGTCAAAATCACAGAATAGTTAAGCCAGTGGTCATTCATTCCATTATTTTTTATGAAATACAGCAGGGCAAGCAGCAGATTAGTCAGGCACGAGTGGCACGTTAGACAGGTACCGCTGTAGGTGGCGACTAAAGATCAGCACGGATAACTACATCAGCTCGGGTGGCAGCGAGCTGTACATAAGTGGCGCTCTGGAGCTAAATCGCCTCTCCCCATCTCAGTGCGGGACCGGGATAGTCATGACGGTGGTTCGGCCACGAACCTTCGCCTCGGTGGTGAAGTCATGGGCCAGTGACTCTGGCTCACTATGATGGCGCACCTTGTGCGTGGGGCACAGGGTGTGGTATCTGGCGAGGTTATCTGCACTGAGTCAGCCCAGTCTCCCCAACAGATCCGAAACGTGGTCATATGTTTGGCGACCGAAAATTAGTTTTGCCGAGCAGTTAATATTTTTTTATGCGAGATAGGTTCTGTTTGGTTTCCGTCACCATACATAGAAACACAGTAGCGGATCTGCAAGAAGGCCAGGTCATGGACCAGTCCGGAAATGACAGCAGGTGGAAGATGCCTCTTTATATGTGATAAGCACCCAGAGCTCCAGAACAATGCCGAGTCACTTCTGAAACGTGGGAGTCTCAACTGAGCGAGCGATCGAGAAAAAGCCCGAGATCTTTGCGTTCAGAAATGATGGGTAGATCGTGATCGCAAAATTTAACCGCGATATCCGGTAAGGCACTCATATATTGTGGGCTGTCCAATAACATCAGCTGTGTCTTAGCAACGATAATATTCGGTCCATTTGCCGGAAACCAGATATCGAGGAGGACAAAACTGTTTCCATGTGAGCAACGACGTTTTGAAGTTCAGAGTTCTTACCACTGACCAAAATGTGGGTGTCATTGGCGTGTTGAACAGCCACTGCGCCTTCGGCGAACCGGCTGAGGTCGTTGGAAAAAACGGAGTAGAGATCCAAGAGATGATCCCTGAAAAACTCGGATGTTGTTTGGCAATGGGGCAGAAGCATCGATGACACCCAGACTGTCAGTGAGGCAGACAATCTGGGGGTGGTTCTGAAGACAAGCTTACAACCAGTATGTATTGATGTTGTGGACTTAATTTTGACTTTCATCATTGAATATCATAGAAGGGCACTTGATCACATGCATGTTCATGGTCATGTGGACTAAAGTGAATAAGGCTGGATAGCACTGGAAGGTGTGTAGCATGTTGGTGGATAGTTCCATTGGAATTTAGGATGTGGCAAGGCTTGGTGTGTTGAGCATCTTTGTGTGCAGGCTTGTAGCGTCTCCCCTTTACACATGGTGGCTATCAGGTTTATGATACATTGACAGTTGAGTCATGTAGCATTGCCAATCTCTGATGCCAATTGGTTGCAGGCAAAGAGTAGTAACCAGTGAGGCTTAAACCCACAATCTTTTAGTTGTGACAGGCAACTTATCCCTATACTACTCATCCCCCTTTTACAGGCTTAACTCAGATGGCCCCTGGGGCTCTTATTATGTATGTTATGGCATAATAAAAGCCACACAAGAATAAAAGGGGAGGGGGCAGTGCATTATTGTGATTGCAGTTCAAAGTAACCACAAGATAAGTTTTACACACATTCAACCTCCATGAAGCTTACACAGGGGTAGGTTTGGTTAAACTAAGCAAGGGTTGGCAACTTAGGTTAGGTTAAGTTAGGTTTGGTCCATTTATATTATTTTTTTTTATTTTACAAGAAAAGGTTTGACAATTTCCAATTAAAAAAGAATGTGTGCTTACATGGAAGTTATATGGTATTATATTTCTAAGGTGGTAACAAGACAGGCTTTCAGGGATTTTCATCTGAAAAGCAAACCAAAAGGTAAGGTTTGGTTATGTTGTGTTAGTTTAGATATTCTAAGTTAAAGTGTTTCCAAAAATGTCCCATCTTTTTTTATTGGAAATTGTTTTGTCTTCAAAGGTGGCTGATATTAGGTTATGTTAAGATGGGTTACATTGTTTGTTTACTTTGGAAAATGTTAGGAAAATGAATTGCCTGTAAGTTGTCTAATTTGATATTTTGGACTTATTATTGTATTTAACTATATATATGTTTAATTTTTGGACCAGTCCCATAATCACCTTCTGGTTGGTTATTGGTTTCACTACACATCAACTCTGTAGTCATGTAGCATAACCAGACTCTAACACCGATTGGTCACTGGCAAAGAGTAGTATCAGCACTGATGCACTTCCCATATATAGGCAAGAATGCAGTGTTCTTGGCAAAACTAGAGACTTGTGTGATGTATATTGTTATGTTATATTGCTTTAAAGTCATATCAGATCACTAAGGTCAAGTCAGGTCAAGTTCATGACAGGTTAACACACTCCCTGGAAGGGGATGGCAAAATCAGCCCACCCCTCCCATTTGTTTGTATATAACTCCATATTGTATCAGCCAATATACACCATTTTTACATGCCTGCTTAGAAATGACTGGCACATTGTTTGAAGTAAGTAAAAAATGAAAATCAGCCAAAAACCTTTCAAGTTAGGGGCTGTTAAAGTACAATCAATTTGCAGCTCTAGAAAACAAAAATTGGCACTGATGCACTTCCTGTATCTTGGCAAAAGGAAAGTGTTCTTGACTTGATTGATGCATATTGTTATGCTATATAATTTAAAAGTCATGCAAGGTTGCTGAGGTCACATCAGGTCAAGTTCATGACAGGCTAATGGAACCAAACTTGGTCAACTGGAATGTTGTAGTAAATGCAAATGACTGTCATGTGATTAATGTCAATGCATGTTACTCCCTATACATCCTGAAATCTACTGTTTGCAATTGTGTGCCTAAGCATTTCCATACTTTATTCATGCATTTCACTCCTTTCTTTGCAAAGCCAATTGTGCTCAGCCACCCAACTGAGCTGTTGGGTGGGCAGCCCAGTTCTGGTAACTGGAGCAGGTAATGACTTGATAGTGCTCCTAGATCGGTGACCTGAGGTCAAATGGCAGAACTGGCATCTGTATTGCATCATTAGCAATGTTCAAAACATCATTAATGACAATTTTGGAGCACTTAAACACAATCACAATGATCCATAACAATGGCAAGCCAAGCCATGCAAACCCATAAAATTGTTATTTTGACCTCATTTTAACTTGAAGATATTGACCTAAGGTCGTGAAATTTGCACACAACAGAGTTCACTATCGTGCCCATACACCCTCCGAATTTTGTTGCTCTAGCCTCAGTAGGAGCCGAGATCTTAGGGGGGCGGAATCCGCCCCCTCCAGTGCACGTAACTTTTCGAGGCCCTCCAGGGCGCGTGTCAAAGCACAAATTCGCCACTTGGGCTAGACCAGGATAAGCTAAGTTACATTACGTTCTTATGTATTTTGAAGATTACCATTAGTGCTTTCTTACCCACCTTGAAGCCACTTTTTCGGTGTTATTTTGCCTACCAACTGAAAGGTATTTTGTGTTGAGAGTAATACCAATACTGCCAAGTATTGTTATTTTGCCGATCAACTGCATTTGCACACGTTCACATTAGCCACATTTATAAACGGGAAAAACAGCTTCCTCAAAAATTACCTTACGATGTAAACTGACCGGGAGCAGGGCATGTGCAATTTGTTGTCTGTGGCAATTAATGACTTGATGACCTTGGGTTGATTAACAGGTCCCCACAAACGAAATTTGGCAGCGCGACCTTATGGCAACATGGAGGATTTCCTTCATCAGATCATCGCCACGGCCGAATGTTATATTTTTGGGAAGCTAAGCGCCAAAATGAAACGTGTTTTAGATAAAGTCCTTCCGTATTTGACAGACACGCCCCTTTCTTATCCAGAAATATAACCTATTTAGGATTCCTTGCTTGTAGATATTGTTCATTTACTCTCAAAATTATATTGCGCAGTTCCACATTACTTATGAAGGATATGGTATGGAGCGAGCAAAGTATGGAGGGAGTAACGGAATTTTAC
Organism: Imbricaverruca yamaguchii; assembly: GCA_034440575.1. Classification (NCBI taxonomy): domain Eukaryota; kingdom Metazoa; phylum Arthropoda; class Thecostraca; family Neoverrucidae; genus Imbricaverruca; species Imbricaverruca yamaguchii. The sequence continues at coordinate 681,065 of JAOTOL010001407.1, forward strand.
TTAACCCGCGTCGCATGGGGAGTCATTGAAGCCCCCTCCAAGGTTTTGCGTGAACAGCGAAAGAACGGCGCGAACGGGCCGAAATTTGACATACTTTTTCCACATCAGTTTGGCATGTCGTCAGCATTTTGAAGTCAGGTTATCTAGGGTAAACGAGTTAGTCAAGGTCAGGTGAGGTCACCTAAGAAAACAGTCGTCATGATTTAACGGATAAAGATATTTTAATGAAACTTTCAGCATTTGCTTCTCTTTAGAGATGCAACAAATCGCAGTAGAGAAAACTTTCATTTTGCCTGGTTCTGATTACTTATTATATTTGTATGTTTACCCATCTGCGTTAAAATAGAAGATTCTGGTTAATGTAAGCATATTTTAAGAGCAAGTTGGCTTCGAACAACACTTTTCGGTCTACTTTGCCCATTAGAGCGGACCCATTAGAGCGGACCGAAAAGCGTGTGTGGCTCTATCAGAAAAGGAAAATTAAAGAAAACTTGAAAATTTTAAATTTTGAAATTTTCCAAAAATATAATTTTGGTTTTTGAGTGACGAAAAATGTCGTGGTCCTGGTCGATTTCGCTTTCCTTTTCTGATTCCAAATATTTTTGCTTCTTTTCTAGTCTCCCTCAAAATGAACTCCCCAAAGCCACAAACATGATGTAAGTCGTGCAAATATCGGCCCCCTATTGATGTCAGTTTCTTTGGGAAAAAAATCGGTGGGGTGTCTGACCCTACTCGTTGAGCGCTTTCTGATGACACCAATTTAGTTTTCGTGCGACGCTTAGTTTGGAGATTAGAGTGGGGTCCCTATCGACCCCCTCCCCCCGATACGGGGGTGTGAGGATCTGACCGGAGAGACTGTGGGATGTGGGTCAATGACGGGTGTAGGATTGCGCTAAAGAATGTGAGGATGGAACTTTGAGAGGGGCCTGCATGCTGTCAGGTCATAGCGCCGGGCACGTGGCCAGACGAAATCATGAAAGGGGACGATTGTCTACTTCCCCGGCTTTAACCAGTGTGCGTAAATTCATAGACGTCATGGGTGGGAACAGGATAGAGGCACTCGGAGTATGCTCTCCGTGAAAATTGACGCTCCTCTGGCCGGGAATAGATGGCCCTCTGGGAAATCTTGGTTGTACCACGTCCAATCTTTTTTTCAGCCAGAGGCGGACCCTCGGAGAGAAAATGCGAGCTTTTAATTAACGTGTTCGAGTGTACCCTCCCTCCCGTACGAATTGTTCAGCCAAAGACGCACCTTCGAAGAAACGGCGCCCCTCCAGAGACAAAGTTCCCTCATGACAATTCGTCGATCCACCTGAGATAGGCGTAATGCTAAATGCAATTAGGGAGCATGACTTATCTGGAGCCCTCGACTCCTCCGGAAGTGGACACGTTTCCCCCGTACTCCGAGTTTCCTGAAGGACTGCAGGGAAAAGGTGACCATCTGAGACGAAAAAGTCCCCTTGTGTATGTCCAAGTGTTCTTCAGGCTCCTCCCCACTCAGCAGATGTTTGCCCTATGAATGGACGCCGAGTGCGTCCCTCCGAGTAAATGTTCCCCATAACGTTCCTGGGTCCGCCCACGATGTGCCTGTGGCAGAGATGACCTCATCGCCGCCAGCTACAGCGGAGGTAGCCACTGGGACGGTGACTTCGGTGGCCGCAGCAGTCGTCCGAGAAGCCGGATCAGCGGTGGTATCACAGCCCAGTGGGCTTACACCGCGGAGCGTCACATCAGAATGTTGAGAAGCCAGAGACGAGATTTGGCTTCCGTTGGTGTGCCGTTATGGCCACACCCTGCAGCGCCTCGCACCAGCGCGAAGAACCCCTCAAGGCAGTCATGTGTTAGATGACGCGCTAGCCCAAGAACGAAAAGTAATCGACATCCATTGAGAACCATTAGGCTCCCCTTAGGAACCAAAAATGCAGAGGACTAATCAAGAAATTGTGAGATTCCCACCACGCAAATCCTTAGCTTTTCCGCGCGACGTGCACCGAAAATTGTCTGTTTTTGTTTGCATTCTTTTGGTCGAGACCTCCGTTAGGAGAGTCCTGATTGTGGCAATCACCGACATGCTAGGCTGTAGTTCACCATATAACGATCGTGCCCGCTGCTCGTCAAACAGACCTTTGGCTGGTGCCTGGTGCCTGGACGAATCCAGGCGGAACACGCAGAGAGAAGCAGTTGAGCAGGAGAGAAGAGTGAAAGCTTGACAGGTAACTACTTTTGAGAAACAAAGTATCTACGGCACTCTTCGTGAAGCTTAGAAAGTGATTTCAAAACGGAGAGACTTGGTCATGTGACATATCTGAAGAGGAGACAAAGGTGTGAGACTGTGGCCGTATAAGGAACTTGTGCTGCACGATATCGACCGCACTATGTACAACAGAGCCTCCGCGTCCAAATCACACTGCAGTGGTCCAACATGGATCTGTCATTCGCACAATATGCAAGCACAAAAGACTTTTACTAACGCCCTGTTTGCACCATTCATAATATCTATGGAACAGAAGACATGATGGTGAATGCCAATGATAACAATGATGGTGAATGTATATGACTTGGTGCAGTTCAACTGCGTCCATGTGATGTGGGGTGACACCGAGCGTCTCAAGGTCATTGTGAATGAGTTGCATTTTGTCGAATTTAGAGATAATTGTCATCTGATTGACCAGGTTTGCACACGACTGAGATTGTGCTGCGAAAGAAGTCCATTCGTTGAGAAAGTAATGTTGTTACACTGTAACGCCACCGTCATACAAATGGTAGCCAGATTATAATTGATTGTCAGATCCAATGATTTGCCAAATATCTTGTATAAAAAGAAAGGGGAAGGCAGGGTAACAGTGATCATTCGGGCACACCACAAGTAGCCAACCTCCAATGGGATTTTTTGCTGTTCACGATAGTCCTTTGGTGCCTAACAGATGCGTAGAAGACAAAGCTATTCGATGTTGAATTGCCCTGATAAGATGGCGTTTTAAGCTTAGATACGAGTGATAAGCTTGCAATTTATGCTCTGAAAAGCAGCCTAGTATCGCCATATACAGCGGCGAGGAATAAAACCGTGTTGTTGTGCGTACATCATCTGCCAACATGATAAACATACTCCAATATCTTCCAGAATAGAGGAAGAAGGCGCACAGGTCTGCAATTTGATGGTGAATTCTTGCCTGCCTTTTTACACATCAGAATGATATTAGCCTGCATCTGTGTTCCCTGGAAGACCTCCGTTTGCATTGAGGAATTGCATATTTTTGTTAACGGAAGCACTAATTAATCGGCTTGCTCAATGCCAATGAGAACACCCACAATATATGTGCCACATGCTTTGCTAAAGCTTAACTTCACAGATGCATGGGCAGCCCCCTCAACAACGTGCAAATTGGAAACAAAATCGATCGGGTAAGTCAGTGCAGTAAGATGACCGTGAATGTTCGGGTTTACGAGGTTTTTTTCTGAGTGGGGTGGGGGAATGAGCATCATTGAATACCTAGAAAAGCCCAAAGTGGTTAGGAGCCAATTCGTTTTCTGGTTGACTTTGTACACGAGAGCTACTAGAGATCTTGTTGACGCATTTTTAAGCTATTCGGATTAGTTGGAAACCGTCAGATGCGTTTTTTTGTAAGTACTGGGTGCCATTGTCACACGAAGCATCTTGAAATCCCCTTTTTGATAAGCTAGAATGCCTTTGCAGTGGTCGTTCGGATTTATCTTTGGAGGAGGAAAAATCGTATCCTTTGAGCTTAGTGCAGCGCATAGCTCACCATCGAATCACAGTGCTGGTCTTCGCCGAAGCGTCACGACATGGATGAAATCGGCCGTTGCTGACCGAAACACTGAATAAAACGAGTCCCCTGCCTTGCTAACAACTGCGCCATGGTAAACGCTCCACGTAGTAACCGACACACTTCGCCGTAACCCCTCACGGTGATATAGTTGGTTGTCGAACTATAGTTGGTTGTTGGCTGTCGGCATACAGTTGGCTATTGATTGTCGGCCTATGGTTGGCTGTTGGCTGTTGGCCTACAGTTACAGTGAAATTGTGGAGTGGAGACGGCTAAATCTCCTAACGTTTGCGCCACGTTTCTCTGTGGTACACTCTGATAGCCGTATGAGTGGTTTTCTCGGCTTCTGGAACTTATTTCGTTGTCAAAATGGCTATGACGTCGGAAATGGTCGTGCAGGGTACCTGGGTAGGAGCTTGCCTACACTGGCCCTTCTTATAGCAGGGCAGGTGTTGTTTGGAGACAAATCACTAAGGGCCGCTATTAAGCACGTCAGATAATGTTCGCTAGGATGTTTGCAACACTGACAACGGATGTCGTCGGACCTAACACTGACGTGATACCATACTTTCTGTTTGCAATGTTCGTGCATAGGTAATGTTTGGTTGTAGTCTTCTGTGCTGTCAGATATCAAATTTGCACTGGAGGCGAGGGCGCCTAGATAATTTACTATGGTGGTGTCGTAGGTGTTGTTGCCAGTCCCGCTGGAGTAGTGTACCTTGAAGTGGTTTACGACTTGTTGTGGGTCAGTGATGTGCTGTCCTCCCGCTAGAACTCGCCTAGCACCATAAATCTGCAAAGACGTCTTCCGTGAGGCCCGAAACGACAGCAAGCAACTGCTGTACCAACGTTGAGTGTATGCCAGCACTGCAAGCGTGGCTTACAGCACAATTCTGTCTTCAGCTGCGACGTCACAATGAAGAATGTAATTAAGTTCTTAATGAAATTCAAAAATGTAAAACTTGATACTTTGCGAAATATCATTGATATAGGGAACAGTCACAATAAACGAATAAGCATAATTAGGAGATGAAAAACAATAATAAAAACCCGCGACGTACCCACATTCCTTGACGGATATAGGTCACATAATAGTCAACGGGAGCACCTACAGTAAGTGCCATGATTTTCTTTTCATCGAGGGTGCTGTTTTATGAGAGTCTTCAGCGCACCTCAATATGCACGCTTAAACCGATAGCACACCTCAATATACATGCTGAAGCCAGTGTGCTAGCCACACCAGCAATAGAGCATTTGATAGAAAAGAATGCAATCTCGTTGCTCAAGTTGTTGTCACAATATTGCAAAATATTCGAAATCCAAGATCTGATCATCCAGTAGTACGCAAGACTGAGCATGCTACGTGGCTATCAACAACATGACATGCAGCCTTGCCGCGTGCAGTAGCAGAAACATGTTGATTCGCATTACATGCAAAACAATTTTCGATGAAGTTCAATTAAAAAAGTTCGATTTCTGTTCATGCTGACCGTTGCAGAAATGGTGTAGTTTTGCCAGGCCTGAACATATTTGGAGGTGACGCATCAACACGGCCGAACATTCTGCTAACGCAGTCCGTGTGCTGTTCAGGCGAGGACGTCAGGAATGAAGCAGATACTCTTGTGGCTATCACAGACAGACATCGTCAGTGGATTACTGGCTGTTGCGAGCTCTCACAATACACACTTAGGCATGCGCTGTGCGCGGTAATCGAGAAATGTTCCACCACCTGCTACTTATCACCAGCTACTCACTCAAACATGTTTGTCGTTACTAACCTTCCTAAGGTGGCTTCCTGGATATCGCTGGAAATGTGATATTATTTGTGCCCGTTAAAATGGTGAGAGGGCACACACAATGCGGCATGTGTGGCACACTGCGGAATACGCACGCATGCAGTCGATATTGGACGCGGGTTCTGTCGTGGCGGCTAGCCACCACCAGCAGAAGCGTCATGCAAGGGTGGCAGTCAACTCCTCGCCCCGCCTAGTTCACGCCGAATGACGGCAATAGCGCTCACGCGTCTTCCACATACAGGTCCTCTGGCTCCACGCTAGGTCAGCGCACCATCCGTGAATTATGTGACCCTATCGTGCACCTTAGTAGGTCACACTCATATTCTATTGTATGATGGAAACATTTTGAAATGCACCAAATTTTGGCCATATTTGTCGTATGTGTTTATTTAAATACATTAATTGAAGGTTAAGTCGCGATTCCAAGCCTGTTCATTATGACCTCAAATGCAGTTTACAATTATTCCATGCTGTTCTAAGAAGTGTTTGCTATTCATAGACGCTGTAATTGACCATCTTCGTAAGAAATTTGAAGGTAAGGTATATTCCACTTGGAGATCAAGTACGTTACTGCAAGTAACCTCTGTAAATTATGATGTAGATTGTTGTATCACGATTGTGGTCTAGGAGACAAGTTAAGTGATGAAATTAATATATATATAAATATATATAAAAAATAAATTATAAACATGATGTCCACATCGGTCATGCTCCCAGCCACATTCACAAATCACCTATTTGAGATCAGACTAGTCTGTCAGATTTCACCTAAATCTGACATGATCCTCCTTCTTAAAATTTGAATCAGTAAAAGCTTGTTGCTTTAACTGGATAATTTATTGGAAACATCTGATGCAACATCACGATAGGAGATAGGAAGTGTTAAGCACACAAAGAGGTCATGGCGAAGAAAAACGCTTATGAATCAAAAGGGAGGAAGTTAGCTTTCGTCGTCCATGTAGCTTCCTCCTTTAAATGGTACATCTTATTACTATCGCTGTGCTACTATTATACAGACGCAATGCATGTGTTATTAGTAATTCTAACTGTGACCTTTGACATTAGATGCCCTGTATTTCGGGCTACCGAGACTTCGAAATATACGGCTTTCTTAATCGTGGTCAGGAAAATCATATCTTGAGCTCGATGACACTATGCACACATTTTTATTCAGTTCGCTGTTGATGTGATTAATTTATATTGGTGATCTGATCTGGAATCACCTATAATGGAAATATGGATATGACATAAAGCTAACATGTCCTAATTATTGTCTCAGGAGATCCGTTTCGGCCGGAAGCTCGTACGGGGCATCAAGGCTATTATCAGCCAACAGCGTCGATAGCGAGTGACCTAACCGTTAAAAAAACATAGCGAAACGTGTTATTAGTTAATTGGACAAGTAAAATACAGACTGCAATGGCACAAGATATCTTCCAAAGAATATACACAAATGTTTCAGCTTCAGGGTTATGTATTTCCCCCTGTCAGAACCTCGTGCAACATGCTCACTGATCACGCTGTTTACCTCATGTGACGTGATTGTGCACCGTTGTCAAGTTCGATTCCCACTGCTCCAGCATTACTGCGGGGGTAAACCTCCTTCAGCTATGCCACAACTATGCCATAGCAGGGGTCCCAGCAAAAGAAACGGCAGTTTGTATCTGCATCGCGTCATGATTCCCGAGATATGATGTTTGACATTCATGAACAGCGCAGATGGTGTTTTTGTTGTATGACAACACACAAATTGGGTTTCACCTGTGGACAACTCGATAGTTGAGTTCCCATATATATATATATATATATATATATATATATATATATATATACAGAGAGAGAGAGAGAGAGAGAGAGAGAGAGAGAGAGAGAGAGAGAGAGAGAGAGAGAGAGAGATAGAGAGAGTTAGAGAGATAGAGAAAGGGAAATATAGAGATGGATATATATATATATATATATCCATCTCTCTCTTGAGAGGTGGATGAGAGAGTGAGAGAGTGAGAGAGCGAAAGAGAGTGATGGATATATATCCACCTCTTTCTTTCTCTTTCTCACTTTCTATCTTTCTCTCTCTCTGTCTCTCTCTGTCTCTCTCTCTCTCTCTCTCTCTCTCTCTCTCTCTCTCTCTCTCTCTCTCTCTCTCTCTCTCTCTCTCTCTCTCTCCTCCCTGGGAATGCTTATTTGTATTATCGCTTCGTATTGCATTGCATTCTTATGAGATATATCTCCCGTACCAAATTTATGCTTCCTCCGGATAAAACTACAGGTACGCTATCATTGGATTAAAATAGTATACTGCATGGAACGGCTTACATCTCGTGTTTGTCATGAGTAGTAGGTACAAAGCCATTTGTGTAACATTATAACCAGTTTTAACACAAATTGGCAATGCTGGCTCCCCACTTGGAGTCGAGTCCCCAAGTCGAGATGTAATGTGAGGCCATATATACTAAGCCTGTCGTCCTCTACAATGCTTGGAAGTCGGAGCTGGCCCATATTTGGCATAGTAATGTACTTTGGCGATACTATTCAGTTTTGTATGCTGGTCAAGGTCAAGGCTTCAATTAGTTCTTATCTGCACGTTATCTGTTACAGAGTTAACCCTGTCTGTCAGCAATTCCCTTCCCCGTATCAACCGAATAGTGAACCCAAACCTTTCAACAGCATTGCCATACAAATGCGCCTCACCCAGTCAAAACATCCATAAAATTTATTCTCAAAGGCATCATGATGAAGCGACGCTAGTCTGGATTATATCGCTCTAGGATACACACAGGTAAAATTGCTCAAGAACATCATCATGAATAGCAAAAGCTGACACACACGTACTTCAATATGATAGTACACTCATTCATCTTACTATACGCCCGAATGAAAGTTTCTATTCAGCTTAGGGTCTTTAGCTCCCGAATGCACACGACTAGGTAATTTTGCGCTCAGGGTGGTCTTTACATGCTTTAATGATCTCTCAGTCGAGAGGTAGAAGTTGTATGGGGCAGAAATGATACTGCTACTGCTGTGAGCTCTTCTAAAATCTTATCTCAAAGGTGTGTCCGACATCCTGTTTTTCTTTGACATGTCGTTGGAATTCATTGAAACGCAAAGCCCTGCATGCTAGGTGTTTAAAAACGTAATCGGACACGACACTTATTAATATGCCATATTCGCTATACCTCGAGCTTGAAGGATGTCAGCGATATTGTAAGCATGCTTTCACGACAAATTTAGAAATCCCACTGCACTCGTTTCGACAGGTCACCTAGCGGAAGACCACTATTTTAACACCGTGGAGGTTTGCGATCACAAGTAATGGTTAATTTAGCTTACAGGACAGGTGATACTCAGTGTTTGCAGCTTTTTCAACTTGGACTGATGTTAGTGCAGCCTCTGTAGACATGTGTGTGTGTGTGGGGGGGGGATTTGGCCAGCCTGCTACCGTTTGGGGCAAAGACATGATTGTATAGATGGTCACACCACAATGCGCATGCGTAAGCTTCCTAAGGGATGTGATTATCGCTCTCAGTTGTTGTCTTGTAAATTATACGATTGCATTTAGGTATAATTCTTGTCATAACGGTGGGTTGAACATTGCACTGGATTACCTGTGTTCATTTCTTGGGATGCCTCCCTCAATTCCGCTAGTTTTTCAGGTCTAGTGTCTTGCTTCACTGCACATGAATGTTTCAGCCCTGACCTCCATCATTTGTGAACTTATATTTTTATTTTATAAATTTAATCCGAGTTGTTGTTGGGGTGGCTTGAGGAACCAGGGTTCTATTAACTTCGATTAATACGCTTGCTTCTATTGATGAATTATATTTCAGTTAACTTAGCCCATGAATGCGACCTTTCTGTTGGCGAATACTTGAGTGAGGGAAAACAAAGGAATCGAACCGAAGGGTTTGCGAATTAACTGAATCCTCACAATGCCAAGAGCGTTAATATGATACTCCTGGAATTTCTCAGGTAACTCCCAACCCGTTCCAAATATGGCATTGAAGCTTAGCATCTGCTCCGAAAGGTAATGAGTGTGCATGGGGTCAAACACTGAGTCCCAGTCTATCAACCCTCGAGGTGAGTGTCATTTTACGCTCCTGCCTGAAGTTTTTCCGCGACATGCAACAAAAAATTGAGACGTGCAATGGCGCGACAGCTTCGTCACCTCTTCTTTGATATATGTTGCGTCCGACCTGAAAATGTCGACCTCAAGTATTGTCGGTATCATCGAACTAGCTCAGCTTATAGAAGACGACCTCCCAAAAAAATATTTCAAAAACGAAAACTCACACAACTTGAAGTGCATTGAACTGAAAATTGCTTCGTAAATCCAATTGGGCAGTTCAACGGTATGTATTAAATTGTATATATCGCATTCGGAACGCCTCGTCCGAAATGCTGGTTCAGATGCGAGACATGTCTGAGCTTGAAGTCCTTCAGACGTACAAAAGCAAGCCGATGATTAAGTGCAACGGCGACCAGAAGACTGGCGATGTAGTGAGGGTCGATACTTTCGACAGTGAGTTTGGGCCAAATTATCTGGCCTAGCTCTCGATAAGCATTCTAGCTATCCTCTTGTCAGCAGGGCTTCTGCTCCTAACGATTATTGGCAACCGATCGAGCTTCCTTTCTTCCTTTATTATGGATGGCGGGCCACCCATGAAAGCACTCTACATGTACATGGACTTCTCAATAAAGTATTAATTACCGTCTTCTCCTATGTAGACTGGAAAACATTTACAGTGCTAGTAGAGCAGCACTGGATATAGTTAGGGTCTTATCCGGATAGACGCAAGTAGAGGGTGGTCGGATACGGAAAGGTGTCGGAGTGGTTTCCTGCTGCTTCAACTACGCCTTGGTGGGATTACTTTCCCTGTCGCCGTTTTCTCGTTGCGAATGTTCTGCCATCTGCTCCGACGACAAATGTTCTTATTAGCATTTACTTAATCGTTCGCTGGAGTTTTTTCCTTTGCAGTTGCGACCTACGGTTTGGCTTGCGATGGTCTCGACTCCAGTTAGTTTCAGCCGTTCCGTTTTCGTCGATGTACAGCTGAAAGACGTACAATCACCAAACGGTTCTGCATGTGGTATAATGGTCCTCCTTCGAGGGCTTACAAGCGGGCAATCTGCACTCACGCCTCGATGGCGGACCGCCGGGGTCCACGGATGTAGCGGGAGAAGGCCCCGCTAGACCAGCGGCCCGCTGTGCGGATAGTGTCGTCGGTGACTTCTACGGCGGCCACTGCAGTGGCGTACCCGATGCGCAGGCTATGTGAGGTGAACACCTTGCCAGGCGGGGCCTGCAGGTGGCGTGTAAGGATACTGTTGAGCCACGCTGGGGTGCAGGCGCGGCCGTCGCCGCGCGTGAAGGCCGCTGACGTTCCCGGACCCGGTGTCCGGGTCCGGAGATACTTCCGGAACGCCGTCACGGGGCACAAGGGGCCGCCGATTTCCGGCAGCGTGACAGATGCACCCCTGAAGGTCTGATCCGGTTTTGCGGCAAGTATGGTCAGCACTAGGCACCGGGGCCCCAGCTGCAGGTGTCGTGGCTGACAGGATCTACGGGGGTCGAGCGCAGATTCGCAGGGGCTAAGATACTCAGACGCACGGAGCGCCCCGAAGAATCCGACTGTGATGGCGCTCCACGCTGCGGTGCGGTCCGCCTTGTGCTCTCCGGAGCGGCGCAAGGTTGACTTGAGAAGCCGCAAGTCTGCCGGGGTTAGCGGAGCTCGGGTCGGGCGGCGGGGCCGAGGTAGTTTGGCTGTGGCGCGGAGGGCGAGGACTAGACATGGCGTTCGCCCGATCCAGGGGGAGCCCCTGGTGACGTGACGGTGCCGGATGGCGGCCAAGTGCGAGGAGATGGAGATGGCGGACAGCCGTCTGAGGCTAAGGTACGCCACAAATCGCAGAAGGACGCGCTCGGTGCTCGAGAAAGGGGTGAACATGTGCGAGTGGCAGAAAGTGCGATACCTCGTGACCATGGTGCGGCAGGAGCGCTTTCTCGTTGCGAATGTTCTGCCATCTGCTTCGACGACAAATGTTCTTATGCTCACCGGGTACGTCGTAATTTGTACCAGGTAAAACATGATGCACTCACGAACGCAAAAGCGGCGTCGCTCTGGGACGTCTACTGGAAACTGGCCTTAAGCGCTTCTAGACGTACATCTTTCAAAATCCTCCCCTTTCCCCACCAGAGAAACGCTATTCCTTCTACATGCAAAAGCAATGTCATTACACTGGAACATATTTCATAATTCGGGACATAGTGATCTATTCATGCATATATATATATATATATATATATATATATATATATATATATATATATATATATATATATATCATACATATCATATCATAGACTATTGATTAAAACTCACATCCTCGGCTAAAATTGGCGAAATGACGTCAGAAGCAAATAGGCTTCTTCATTAGGATCTTTCAGTCGACTTCATCCCATTGCAAGGTGAAAAACACTAGGCTTTATCTGAGTATAATGCACATGCTCGATCCATAGTGTAATCATGTTCATTCATCCGGGCGTGAACCGCCAGAAGCCCTTTCGCTCGGATTTGCTGAATACGTCATATGAGATGTCTGAACATCCAACAGGTACTTTTACCAACGTGAAATTGATACCTTATTGACTCTGTGGTGAGAGTGCACCGAGTTCTACGGAGAAACGCCATCTGAAAAAGTTGCAGGCAACCGTATGCAGCTCGAGATAACGATGACATCAGGGTGTCGGTAGCTCAGTAGTTAGGCTGAGCGTCTGGCATGCCACAGGCACGGGTTCGACTCCACTCTGCGCCCGCCCTTCCTGCCGGGGTGGGGAGGAGGCGACGCTATATGGCTTCAGCTGCTGGGTGTCACCACCACTCATTCGACCTGTTGCATCATGTTCACTAGTTCCGCGTACTCAAAGACCGTGGAAGTACTGACTTAGCCTAGCATATGCTGATCTAACCTGATCTAACCTAGCCTAACCTAACCTAACTTTTCAATTACCGGCGTGCAAGCCTCCCATCAAACTCGTGTTCTTTAAAAGAGGTTATATAGTTTCGTTTTAGAGAATCTTCGTTACTGGCCCAATTATCTCTGATCTGAATACTTCAGTAGATGATACAACGAACGACATCGTCTCGCACTATGATCGTCTTGCCCATCAGGTTATTTGAGGGACGACAAATACGCGAAGTGACTATGATGAGAAGCGTAGACCGATTGCCATGACGATTTTTACGGAAACATCTCCAAGAGTTATTCAGTGTTGACAGTGTGCAGCATACGTTCACAGCATAAACTCCTTGTATGGTTGACTTGTCAGATAGGTCCAGTTTCAGATTACATGGTTATGCACAGCTTCTGAGGTCTCACAATGGGTAATTTCTTCATGCTACTCACGCATATTTTGATGCAATGTTGCATGCGTTTTGCTGCATCGTTCTTTTTACTCGTCTCGCCTTCTAAAACAGTTTTCCTTTCACGTCCATTCAACTCAGCAAGATATTCGGAGAGCACTCGCATTAGCCTGCCTTTAGATCGTGCTAACATGGTGAGGATCGGATTGTTTGTTCGTACTCTGGTCATCTTGAATAGGTGTTTGTTCTTGTTGATTGCCGACATCCTGTATGATATCAAAGGTCGAGTGCAGTGACTGGTTGTTGCCTTTTTAGCATATCTTACTGGGCCGAAAGAGAGAGCTTGGTCATAAGAGGAGAGTAAGAATGTTGTCTAAAGTCACACATTTCCCGAATCCACTAGCTTAGAACATTGGCTAAAGTCCAAAATGTTTCCTTCATGATCCCAAGTCAGCGTGTCCCAAAGCAAGATTGTTAATCTTCTTCAGGGGATAATTTTACCACGCACTTGTGTTCATAAAGACCAGATCAATACACAAAATTCTGAGCTCTGGAACAAATGAAGCTAGCTAATTATGAAGCAATAACAGATTGAATACCTTTCCTGCTCCACCTGCATGTGGGCTATGCAGGTAGTTCATTATATTGCATAAATTGCTGAGGGTAAAGATTTTGCAGCTTTCTAACCCCTCCTCTTTGGCTTTTAAGCGATGTGATCTAAAGAAATAAAGATGACTGAATTTGTTTCGCACCTTTACATGAATACCACATGCATCTAATGTAAAGCAAGCAATACAGTAATAAGTATGGTAAGCTCACGCAGCTCTGATGTTATCTGACAAATTCGGCAGCATTTTCGGGAAAAAAAAAAATATTTTTTTTTTTTTTTTTTATTGTGAGGAGGGTGGTTTTTTTTTTTTTTAATTTTTGATGCTTGTGGGCATAGGCTTTCGACGCATGTCGTCGTATTCGGACAACCTGCATGCAACTTTATCGACGGCTGTGCTGCCTATCATCATTTGACTGATCGCTAGATACTTCATCAGTGCCTGCTAGAGAAAATTCGTCACCTGCAGCAGACGACCAATTGTCTCCTGGAGACGATTGCTCTTCGTTCGGAGACGATAGCCCTCCATTCGGCTGTGACAAATTCCTCAAATCTTCATCATCTCTATCGCTTCTGCTGGCTTGTGAGCGCTGTTTCACGCCCACATCACGCTTAAGAAAACATCTGATTAAATAATCACAGGTCGCACACAGCCAGTCAACTTGCTAGTGCTCCCTTAAAGTGTAGTTGAGCAACTTTTTTTCGCGCATGCTTCATTCAATACCATCTGTTGTGCTTGTTTTTCGGCCACTGCACCTCTTCATTGTTGGCGCGATCGGCAAAAGCAACAAGAATATCACGTCACATGCATGCATCAGCAACTTCTTGAGCAAAGCTGACATAGGATACCATGAAAATAAGCTCGAGTGCAGTCTCACTGTTTCTGGAGTAAAGCGATAGAACTTGTCTGCATCGACCGGCTTAGCACAGGAACAGAAAACCCTACTTTTGGTCCCTTTCATGTGCCCGATTGCTACTCGCTAGGATTGCTGGTATCAGCACCTTTTCATTGTTTTCCGTCTCTGACCGAATTCACATTTTTCATGATTGGTCTGACAAACCTTGTTAGCCCTTCCGTCAGATCTTGTCGCCTGTTTCGCTTAGTAAGTGAAGCACTTTCAATGGCCTGCGAAGTTCCCTCCATGCTGGCAAAACGGGTCGAGGCGCTTTACTGGGTCGCTATTAGCACCTCCGTCTGGGATGACCAGTTGTTTGTTGTTTGTTTATTGGGTGGTTCAAGACGCACTTTATGCACATTCATTTATGCACATATCACTTTATGCACACAATGGCGCCGCCCACACTGTTACGTCGGTGGATCGCGGGATTGGAAATGTCCTGAGCGGCGCTAGTGTCGAGCCCGGGACCTTTGGTACCCATAGCCCGACACCTCAACCACTCGGTCACCGCCGCCCCTGGGATGACCAGTTGACAACTTCCTAGGCAAGGTCGGGGGCGCGGCCACCAGGCCGGAGTGCCAGGCTATGTAGATACGTTGAGCTCCTCCGTTAAAGTACATGAAATTATATCGGTTTCTTTTTCACACTTTCGTCTACATCTGCGGGATGTACTTTTCTTCCACTTACTATTGCTGAATAGCTGTGGCAAGAAGTGAATCAACGAAAGCACCAGTTGCGGTGCTCAAGGGTCAGTAATGGAACATTCTCTACCGAAGCTTGAAAGCAGTATGGTATTGAACAAGCATATTTGCAGTGGAAATCATTTCAAATACGCTCGATATATATATATATATATATATATATATATATATATATATATATATATATATATATATATATATATATATATATATACATATACCTCGAACCAATTTTTGCTCTTTCAGTCTGAAATATTATTTCCCATCAATGAGCTCAAACAAGAATAGTCCTGCTGTAGTTTGTTTACTTCCCCGACTAGAAAACCACGTAGATTGGCAATAATCCTCCAGATTTAATGCCAAGTGTCAACAATTTCACGTGTTTGGAATGCAATTTGTTCCATGCTACAATTGAATGCGAATGCAATTAAAATAAGATAGCACATGTACCTCCTAGGCACTGATTTATCTTTCGTATGAAGGTGTGCATCTAATTCATCTACTAAGCATATACAATTTTCTTCTTTTTTACAAACTTCGTTCTTGAAATCAATACTTAGGTTCATGAACAAGAATACTATTACCAAAGGACGACTGCAACTTACCTAATTTGGTCAAAAGTCAACCAAAATGTGTACCAGATTTAGTGTACATTTAAGGGAAAAAAATTGTTTCGACGGCATGGATGGAGCACACAGCCTTCGCAAGGTATGGTATCACGACAGGCATGGTACGACACACAGCCTACGACAGGAATGACTTTTTTTTAGAACGATTGTGCATGTGTGTAGGTGGGAAATGGAGAAGAGGTCGAGTCGGGGGAAAATGGCGGAAGTGATGGATGCGGAGAACTTCCATATGATTCAAGGGCCTTTCCAAATTTTGGTTTGACTAATTCTGATTGACCGAGAGTTAAAGCTCACAGAGCCTATATAGTATTCAAGAGCAACTTCGCATTTGATGTTGTTTGGTATTTTTGTCGCATCCCGTACCATCCTTGGAAAACAAGTTCGTACGATTTGAATAAGTTAATCACTCTTTAATCGCTCACTAAGTATGACTTTGTTCACTTGGAACTCCATTGTACCAAGACAACCTCCAAGAGGCAACAGTATGAACTGGCAATGGAGTTGCGGCTAAGTTACTCTGCGTCCTGCCATTTAACTCTCCTGACCTACTCCAGCACCAGGACAGGTCATTTGACGTCGTGCTCGGCTATTTGTAACCAGTTTAGACAAACTGCTCCCATGAGCTGGCCTCCCCCTCCCCTACCCGCTCTTCCAGGGTCAAGTTAGCAGGAGTCGGCGAGCAGGCGACAGATAGTGTGGCCCTGGTGCCGGCGAAACAAACAGACGTAAATATTTATTGATAACCATTGCGAAACAGACTTTGGGCTGCACGATGTCGTTGGATTCAACTATTCCATGTCATTTCCAACTTGTATAGGCCTCAACAAGCGATATATGTATTACTAATGTAGGATACTGTGCAAATGATTAAACCAAGGTAAGTCCATGATGCGTGCAAATTAATTTTCATTTTCCCGAGTGCGACCGACACGTCATAAATTCGAACGACGTACCTTCAACTTACAAGTGGAGCATTTCACCGCAAAGCTACCGACGCCAGTCTCCTCGGCGACGAAATAGAAGCGCTGTAGACAGCCACAGGACGCAATAATCATCCTAGCGCTGTAGAATGCCATTTTCTTCATTCAAATCGGCCACTAATTTCGGAGCTATGTATTTTTGATGAGGTTGGCTTCATTGGACCTTGACCTTTATGTTCCTATCCCTTCACGCTATCAAGTGAAACCTGCATAACTACAAGTATCTCAGATGCTTTTAGCAAACGTGAATAAGACATGCAAATTGGATAGTCTTACTTCCCATGTTAAACCGTCATATGCACGTGCATCCATCCGCTAATTCGTCGTCAAGGCTATTTGTTTGGCCTTGGTCCTATATGGCTTATGAGCAAACAACGGTGCTTCCTCACGTGTCAGATACTCGAAATTACGGCGAAGCACTCTCGCTTCATGTTGAAACGGTTCAAATAGCAGAAGCAAAGGGTACTGCTGCAGGTACAGTTGATAACTTCCCACATATGGTTCTGGCAAGTGTTCCTTTCACTTGCGATAGAATCCTTGCTCCTCTATCATCTTATCTGGGCATAAAACTATCTAGATTTGTTTGTAAAACTATGCTTCTTAATGGTATGAGCTTTACCTGTAATTTCCTTTTTCCATTTTACTTTCCGATCATTCATTGTCCATTTTTGTATGTTCCAGTTCAATGTTCGTGCACAATTATTATTCCATGTTTTCCATTTCCAGAACTAATCACCATTTCCAGTTGGCTCTTTCCCTGAGTAATGAGTGGGCTCAAACTTGAAGGAGCTATTGAAGGAGCAGGAATATTGGAATTATCGGCAAGTATAGGTACTATTTGTCAACTTGTGAATTGCTTCTTCTGTATAATTCTTTAATATTGCCATATCTGAATTACTGTGCTGTTGTCTGGGGAAGTACATACCACTCTAAGCTCCACAAGATTGTTAAGTTGCAGAAGCGTGTTATTAGGATTGTTGACAAGAAACCATACTTACAAATGAAATAATACCATACAAATGAATTGTTTATTAAACATAGAGTTCTAAACTTTCTGGACATAGTTGATGAGCAATGTACCTACATCATGCTAGGTTTTCAAAATCAATAATTACCAGCACCTCTTTCTAATATGTTTCAACTTCATGACCAAGGTGGCCTCAGAGTTAGACAACACTTTCAAATACCCTTATCTGATATCAATTACAGAATGTTTTCATTACCCTTAATTCCACCAAAAGCCTGGAATAAACTAATCTGCTATCACTTCCACAGGATTGACGATGTACCTAGGAGTAAAATCATCTCGAAACCCATCAGACAATACATTACCGGAAAATATGAACTTTTTGAATGAATGTTGGTAATGGTAATGTGCTATGCATGGTGATCTGGTATCATTCGGATAAGAATCATGTTTTCTTTTCTTTCGTCTTCTTCTTCTTTGAGTGCAACCAAGAAGGGCCCTTGTGGCTCATAGTTGCACTAATCTTTTATGTCTTTATGTCTTTATGTCTTCATACTTGGTTCGTCCTTTCTCCTTAGTGTAGTAATAGTTTAGGAGATGCAAGTGCGAGATTTTGATTTTGTATTATTTCCACATTAGCACCAAAAGCAGTTATTTTTCTGGAGCCCTCGAAGTCGTTACTAACATTGCTAATTGTCTAATAGGGTTTCAGGAACATCTTTTACTAATATCTGTTGGCGGGATCTGTTCAGCAAGAAGCAGGAGCGGAGAGTGGTATGACCTGCCTTGATTTGCTTACCACGACCTAGTTCTCACCCTTGGAATTTAACGTAATTAGGTCGCACGGGTATGGAAGGGCACTCCTGCCTACCTATTAATTGGTAGGGGAATTAAAAAAAGAAGTTTAAATCGTTTGCATTGCCACGTATTTCCGAACTACTGGGCTATCTTCATGCCGATTCGCTCCCCTCTACCTGGGACCTTGTACACACCGTTTGTATGCCACCCACACACTTGCCAACACATACACATACATCGGTACACTCGCACCTCCACTGCCCACCAGCATGACCCCGCACCACATCTGCACCCACGGGAGAGTATGTCGTCTGGCATCGGGACGATTGGACCACTGGACGGTAGAGAAGGAGCTCTCCCAGACCGCAGGAGCGCACCTACACGCACACCCGATAAGATCAGGGGCGGTTCTTATCCAGGCAAACGATGGCATTCACAGTCGTATCCTCACCACCAAACACCACGTACAAAACAACCCAATCACAATCACGCCAGCCACTCACCTCAACGCATAGCAAGGCACAATCCAGGCGTGTGTGCTGGCAAGCATGGCGATGGAGGGCGTGAGCCTCAAACTGGAATGCCAATGGTCTATGCCGTATGCATGCTACCTTCACCATCACACAAACAAGCGCAACACGCACTTGCTCACATTGGTATTCGCCAGCCGCAAGCTGACCCACGCACATCGAAACCTGCTGCATACGCTCCAGTGTCACACCGCGCGCACCCCTCCCGCGGCGCTGCAGAAATTGCCGGAAATACGGATACACTGCAAGGGGGTGCCGCTCCTCCACGACCACATGCAACACTTGTGCCGCATACCACATGACTGGCCCAAACACCAGCGACGAGGGGCGCTATGTGAGCTGCAGCACAGACCACGCCTTCTGAGACACTGCCTGCCCTCGGCGGGGGGTGGAGAGAGAAATTATCCTCCTCGGCCACTAGGAGGGCTTGGTCCTGCCCCGAACAAGAGTGTGGGCACTGGACGAGCAGCCAACGTGGCCCGCACGCCAATCAGAGCCGAACAAGGCCACACCACCGCCACCACGAACACACCCAGAGTCTCCGACTCTGCCTCTACACCGCGGATAGACACCATCCGCGACGCCGACACCGACACCGACACCGACACCACACTCGACACCGACACCGACACCGACACCACACTCGACACCGACACCGACACCGACACCACACTCGACACCGACACCACACCGACACCGACACCACACTCGACACCGACACCACACTCGACACCGACACCACACTCGACACCGACACCACACTCGACACCGACACCACACTCGACACCGACACCACACTCGACACCGACACCACACTCGACACCGACACCGACACCGACACCACACTCGACACCGACACCGACACCAAACTCGACAAGTTTGGACACAAGTTTGGTGCCTCAAGTTTGAACACAGAGGTATTTCGTGCAGTACCAGATGTGAAAGGTGCAAAGGCAAACACCATTTAGTATCATGCTTCAGAGCTGATAATTCTACACTAGGTCAAGGTAGTAAAGTGCCGCCTAGTAATCAGTCATCTGATCAGTCTGGACCAACAGGCCCTGGAAAAGTGTCTGATGTTAACCTGTCTTGCACATCACGAGTAGGTGGTCACAGCATTGTTTTGCCTACTGCTAGTGTAATTGTGAAAAGCTTCAGAGGTGGTATTAGGGCAACAGTGTTGTTTGATACTGGTTCGAACAGATCGTACGTGTCCTCATCATTGGTGCGAAGGTGTGCTCCGGAGTGGGTAGAGTCTAAGGAGATCAGCTACACTGCGTTTGGTGGGAGTAAATGTGGAGAAAATGTTAGAAGTATTTATCGTCTTAAGATGTTCGGTGCCTGTGTATCGGAGCCCACTGTTGCAGATGTTGAGGCTGCCGAGGTGCCAGTCATTTGCTCTCCACTGACTCGTCCCTCCATTCCGATAAACCTCCTGACTTCCTTTGGGAACTTAGAGCTGACTGACCAGCCCCAGGATGGAAAGTCGTTGACGATTGACATTCTGATTGGGCTGGACAACTACTGGCAGCTGATGGGCACTGGCTGTCTGCGCTCTGATGGTGGCCCTGTGGCCCAGCAGACAGTGTTTGGGTGGATTTTGTCAGGCCCATCTGGACGTCCCTCTGATATACAAAGTCGTGTCAGCCATCAGCTGTTGGTAATGACTGATGTGCACGAGCCCAGGCTCAGACAGTTTTGGGATCTAGAAGCTGTGGGTATTGGTCCTGAAGATGCGGAGTTGAAAACCAATCCTGTACTGAAGGGCTTTGAGTCTTCTGTCTGCTTCAAGGATGACTGATATGAAGTGAAGTTAAACTTCCGTGGAAGCAGAAAGATCAGCAGCCTTTGTAACAGGATAACAGGAAAGTTGCAGAAATAAGGTTGCATAGCCTAGATAGGAAGCTCGAGAAAGATCCTATCTTCAAGTCCGAGTATAATAGAGCTCTGGAGGAGCTTGAAGAAGCAGATATCATAGCAGAGGTGCCAGAGGGTGAAGCAAACAGTGATGGTCCGGTGTTCTATCTTCCCCACAGGCCAGTGGTGCGTGAGTCGAGCTCAACGACAAAGGTACGACCTGTTTTTGATGCGTCTGTCTAGGGCCCCAACCTGGTCAGTCTGAATGATTGTTTAGAAACTGGTCCATCTCTCCTTCCTGATCTCACTGAAGTGTTACTTCGCTTTAGACGCTGGAGGTTCGCGGTGTCTGCTGATATTCGGCAGGCGTTCTTAATGATCCGCCTTTGTGACCAGGATCAGGACGTTCTCAGATTTTTGCGGCATCACAAAGGTCGGGTGAAAACCATGAAGTTCAAGCGTGTGACGTTCGGGGTCAAATGCAGCCCATTTTTGCTGGCTGCTACCTTACGCCACCATCTGAAACGGTTCCCTCCTTCCAGAGCTATTGTTAAATTGGAGGAAAACACGTATGTGGATGATCTCCTCAGTGGAGCCGACTGTGAGGAGGACGCATATGGTTTGTTTGCCGAAGCTAAAGATGTGTTGAGCAAAGCAGGCATGACCCTCACGAAGCTTGTCTCAAACAGTCGTGTGGTACTTTACAAAGCACACATTCTGTCGGGTCAAGGCGGACTAGAGTGCCATAAGGTGTTGGGAGTGGGGTGGAACCCTAATGAGGATGTGCTCTCATTTCAGGGTATCAAATGAGAGCACTTAGTCTCCTGATCACCCTCTTAGTCTCCTGATTTGTCAGACTAAGAGGGTGATCCTCGGGTTCATAGCACGATTGTTTGACCCACTGGATTTGTTAGCGCCCTTCATCTTAACCGTGAAGCGTGTCTTTCAAGAGACCTGGTGTTTGGGGCTCGATTGGGATACACTCGTTCCAGAAGAGATTCTTGAGATGGCTGAATGGGGTGGAATGTTTGAAACAGATCCGAGTGCCCCGCAGCTACTGTGATGTTAGGTGAAAGAATGCGTCACTCATCGAAATGCATGCCTTCGGTGATGCGTCTGAGGCGGGTTTTGGTGCATCAGTGTATCTGCGCATGACGCTGAGCAATAGCAGCGTAGTGACATCCTTGGTGATGGCACGTGCCAGAGTCGCTCCTCTGAAGCGTGTAAGCTTACCAAGGTTGGAACTATTGGGTAGCTTGCTAGCAGCCCGCATGCTCAGCTTTGTGCGTAGAGCTTTAAAGCCGCCTCCTAAAACTCCTTATAAGTGCTGGACGGATTCCACCATCGTGCTGTGTTGGATTCGAGGTGACCCGTCCCGATGGAAGCAGTTCGTAAGGAACAGAGTAATTGAGATTCACAGCCTTACTGATCCCTCTCTCTGGGTTCACTGCCCCGGACAGGATAACCCAGCAGACCTGATCACGGGGGGGGGGTGTATGCTGAGGATCTGATCACTTACAATTTCTGGTTTGTAGGACCGAATTGGTTGAAGGAGTTTGGCGAGGGCTACGCGGATGATCCGCCAGTGGATGTCCCACTAGAGGAAGAAGAGGGCTCTGCCGTCGATGGGAGTCAGCTGGTAACTGTTGCCACCGACTCCCATCTAGAATCAGTCATTCAAGTAGAACGTTTCTGCTCGTTGACCAAAGCTATCCGTGTAGCAGGACTTGTGTTGAGGTTTGTTCGCGGGTTGAAGTCTGGTATTACAGGTCGGAGCGGACTAAGTCTACCGATTCTCACCTACGCGGAGCTTACTGAAGCCAAAGTATGTTTGATCAAAAGCAGCGCTGAACGCACCCGTGGCGCCTCTACCGGCTCTTCGAGCAAGTAAGGCTCCACCCTTTTCGGTCACTGGGGTGGACTTTTGTGGTCCTCCGTTTTGTTTGTCGAGACAGAAGGTGTACGGTTGTTTGTATACATGTGCAGTCATGAGGGCTGTACATCTTGAGCTCGTCGATTCCCTCTCGCTGTCTGATTTCATGTTGTCACTCAGAAGGTTTGTTGCCAGGCGTGGTCTTCCAGCAACCATCTACTCCGACAACGCTGCTACCTTTAAAGGTGCAGCTGCTCGTATGGTAGCCGAGTTTGGCCCGTCCAGCCCGGAGTGGAAATTCATTGTTCCCAAGGCTGCTTGGTGAGGAGGCTTTTGGGAGAGACTAGTTAGAACCATCAAAGGCTCGCTGAGGAAGACATTGGGCAAGAGTGTCCTCACCAAGGTAGAACTGGAGACGTAACTTTTTGAAGTAGAGGGTTGCGTCAACTCTCGTCCTCTGACGTTTGTCAGCGATGACGTGGACGCACTCCGCCCTTTGACTCCTAGTCATTTTCTTTCTGGAAGGATGGCCGGTGTTCGTCTCACCGTGGATGATGATTCCGGACAAGTTTCTGCGTCCAGTTTGAGGGAGAGGGAGTTACAACGCCAGAATCTTCTGGCGAGATTCTGGAATTATTGGCAGAACGACTACATACGGAAGCTGCCACACTGTCAGGAAGTTTAAAGCTCGTGGTAGGCTGCAAACTGGATCCGTCGTTCTCATCCGAGAGGACAACTTGCCTAGAATGCGGTGGCAAATAGGCGTAGTTGAACGACTGCAACCCAGCTCTGATGGAGCAATCAGAGCTGCAGATGTTAGAATGGCAGAAGGGGTCCGCACACGGCCTGTACAGCGCCTACATGACTTATAGGTGCTGGAATAAGAGAACTGTATCTTGCTGGTTGTTGTTGTTCAGTGAAATGTTGATGTTCGTTGCCCAATGACACAAGGCGACTCGAACTGTGAATTGGATATGCGTGACAGTCGTAAAAATGACTGAGTTATGAAGTACTCATTTATCACTATGGATATGCGACTGTTGGCTGGTCGTGTCAGGTTTTGTGATTTGTGCTGTTTTTTTTTTTGCTTGGTGTCCTCATGTTTGTGCTTGTGTTGGAGAAGGAATATTGCATATCCCTTTGTCCAACACGGTGGGGAGGATGTTGAAGATTAAGAGATGTATCAATAAGCGCCAACAATGTGGTTCCATAGATAGCGCACCTGAGCTCCAGAGTTATTAGTAGTTAGAAAGCCTCCGCTAGATGCCTCTGATGATACACCTGCGCTGGTGTTTGTGCAGAGGGAAATTTAACATGTGTGTGCATTTGAATGCGAAAAACCCTGCACCCGTTGGAAGCGCTGAGGTGCTGGAAGTTGTCTGCGTGGCAGAGGGTGTGGCCTGTGGAAGCATTGTTATGGTCGTCGGACGTGAGGCGAGCAGTGGTTCAGTTCGTGTTCAGGCGTTGTCGTGTGCCATTCGTGAAGCTATCAATATAGAGTGTACATTCTTTCCGACTCGATTTCTTCATTCGCAACAAACGCCACAGCATTAAAAATGCACGCACAATGTACACTCGACACAAAGCACTCTGTAGACGTACTAGCATCGCTTGTGATAGAAAGAAAGAAAGAAAAACGAAAGATAGTAAATGAAAGAGACGCGTGCGTTTGGAACGAAAGTCGAAAAAGACGCGTGCGAGTAAAAGATTGCTAAAAACAAACATAAGATAAGGTCCAAAATGAAAGAGAAAAGAAATAAATCAAGAATTTTCTAAAATTGAAAAGTAACATGGCAAAGCAGAAACGAAAAGTCAGCGTTCCATAGAGTGTACACCATGTTTTTTAATGCTAATTATATTTTTGGTGACTTGTCCCACGTTTTTACCCCTAAGCTTTACACAACCACACACTCAGCAAAGCACACAGCAACAACCGACATCATCAATATGGTGGCAGACTCGACACTCATCACAAACACACACACACACACACACACACACACACACACACACACACACACACACACACACGAGTCATGATGTGACATGTCGGAGGAATTCCCAGAATACTACTGAGAGCTCCGCTGGCGGTTTCGAACGGCCGCCCAATGAGCAAATTCCAGGCTAATGGCACTTTATTCGATCAGACGCACGTCATGACCGATGAATCGCAGCATCTGCGATGGTCGTGCGATGGCCCAATTCGTCCCGATGGCCGTGCATGTACAACGCAGGCTAACCTGGCCCTGGACGAAGGTTGCCCGTCATCCTGTATTTGGCGCATCTCACCTGAGATAATTAAGCAACAAGCCCGGCGCGCGCGCTTCCGTCTCCGTCCGGGCGGGGCAGTTAGGAGGGCCACCGCCATTACCCGCACTAGCTGCTGACTGCAGGTGGCGCGCCCGGGGACCATTTTATTTTTACTGCACTTGTGCGCCAACATCGTAGCCGTGGACTCCGGCGGGACCGTGTGCCAGGCACCGGCCACACCGGAGCGTCGGACACCTGGACATGCATGTGGGCTGGCATGGTGGCAAGGAGAGTAGGGATTAGCTCAGGAAGGGGTAGCCGTAGAGGGAGCAAAGGCTGCTGATTTGAGAGTTATCTGTCGGACGTCAGTGGTTTAATGGCACTCCGGGATGTGTATGAAATTGTTCTATCTTTCCCAGTGTAGCGGGTTGTTGCGACCCCCCAACGTTTCCAAACGGAGAGGCTCGAGGAGAGTATGGGGATACCGGGAGATGCGGCACTCCTCCGGTAACACCCCCGTCGCACAGGTGGGCCATGTGCCCCGACGCACCCGGCGAGGACTTCGGCAGCTTCCGGAACACTCGATACGGTCGGAGTGTTTTCAGGGTGGAAGTGAGGATTAAGCTGCATCCTGCTTCTGTGGCTTGTCCTCCCCTTTCCTTCTCACTCTGGATGACCGTGGAAATTTGCGCAAACGACGTGTCGCGATGAGAAAGGCAAGCAATTTTCCCTAATGTGGACCCTTTTGCTGTCACGTTGTCAAATGCATTATGCCACACAGCGCTTTTGAGAATGTTCTGCCCATCCCCTCGCAGTTGACCGCTCTTCTAAGCTGTTCGATGCAGCATGCTATTCCCGCAACATTAATATGTTGCGTCTGTATCCCGCATGTTGTGAACCGAAATTCCTTTTTAACCCGCGCCGTCTTTCTGGTCAAATCCTCACACCCCGTCTCGGGGTGGGGGAGGGGCGGAGAGTAACCCCCTCTAAAATCCAAACTAAGCGTCGCACGAAAACGAAAGAGGTGTCATCGGAAAGCGCTCGACGAGTAGGATCCGGATCCACCCCAAAACAATTTCCCCAAAGTGACGTCACCAAGAGGGCTAGATTTCCACGACGTTTCACGACTTACATTGTTTTTGGCTCTGGGGAGTTCATTTTGGGGATATTTAAAGAAGAAAAATATTTGGAATCAGAAAAGGACAGCGAAATAGACCAGGGCCATACATACCCCCCCCCCCCCCGCAGCCATTTTTTTACTCTGAATTTTTAGTTTTCAAGTTTTCTTTCATTTTCCTTTTCTAATGGGTAGAGCAGACCGAGAAACGTTGGAAGTCAACTTTCCCGAATAAAAAAGCTTACTTTAGCCAGAATCTTCGATTTGAACTGCAACATGCAAAAATGCAACATTTATATGTAGTCAAAAACGGGTGAAAATGAAAAAAAAATTCCTCTCGTACGTTTTCTTGCATCCCTAGAGATAAGCAAACGCTGAAAGTTTCATTAAAATATCTATATCCGTTGAAGCGTGACGACTGGTTGAACTTTTTGGTGGTGACCTCACTTGACCTTGACTAACTCGTTGACCCTAGATGACCTGACTTCAAAATTTTGACACGGCATGCAAAAGTTATGTGGGAAAGGGTATGCCAAATTTCTGCACGCTGCCGTGCGCTGTTCGTTCACTATCCGCGAAAAACCAAATGGGGGCGGTTGAAGACCCCCGAGACGGGACGGGTTAAATAGGAGAATGCATTCGGAAAATGGGAAAAAATTGAACTTTGCAAAAGCATGTTTGATATTTCGGTCGACGTTCATAACTCCCATGATCACAACTTCTCAACTTTGTCAGATAACATTCAAAGTCTCACTGATAGGGAGCGATCATACCCCATTCGCAAAATGATTCCGCAAGACGACAACGGTGGTCAGCTGATGAAGTCTTGTGTTCTGCCAATAGATGGCAGGCGCATGCGGTAGTTCGGTTAGGTAATGCTATGTTGGCTTAGGCTAGCCTAAGCCAACATAGCGTTAACACTCGCACGCTCCTGCCATCTGTCTACAAAAATCAAAGTGCACTGCACTTGCTAACTAGTGCCGCCATCAACTGAAAGTATTATCCGTATGGAAAGTTATGATCATTACAAGTTATGATAACGTCCCGCCCTGGCGCTTCTGAATGAGCTGGCTGGCAACTTTTGAACTGATGATGATGTGAAGTTATGATTATGAGAGGTTATGTTTCTGACTCGATTTTTCATGTTGTCGCAGAGCCACTTCCCCGATGGTCGACACCTGGAGTGTCAGTGATGTTGCTGCGACCTTGGCGAGGGCCGTAGGGACAGGCTGGCGTCTGGAGCCGGCTAGACAGCGCGCAGACTGGCCTCAGGTCAGGCAAAATACCTTATTCTGCCGAGCTGTGCGTTGTGTCCATGGTTCTCCACACTTCCTACGATTTCTCCTTGTTCAGTTGGAATTTCTGAGGCGGCTCGACTCCCTCATAGTTTTGAGCGAATGCTGATTCCTAATATGATCTCTGTTCACTCACCATACTCACCTCGCCCAGCTTTGGGTCATCTGTCGAATTCGTTTGGTAGTCCAATCACCGCTGGTCCCATGTGGCCTGTGATCCAGGCTCCGAGTGGATCCCAGCCGGTACCTGCCGCCACCGACGTCGGCAGAGCGACGCCTCGAGTCTCGGCTGTGGACTGGGTGTTTAGCTTGGTCATCTCCGGTGCCGGGCGGCGGCGACAGCCGGTCGGCGGACGCCCTGTTATCAATGCTTTGTCGTGGAATATATATATATATATATATATATATATATATATATATATATATATATATATATATATTATATATATATATGTACATATATATATATATATATATATATATATATATATATATATATATATATATATATATATATATATATATATATATATATATATATATATATATATATATGTATATATATATATATATATATATATATATATATATATATATATATATATATATATGTATATATATATGTACATATATGTATATGTGTGTATGTGTGTGTCTTGTGATGCATATATCAACCCTTCATTATCGCTAGGATCAGCCGGCTCGGATAGAGCGTCATGCGGCTGTGAGCGGAATACGCTATGCACTGGCTGAGGGACGAAATTTATTACACTTCGATTGGACGATCCAACGGATGAATTATCGTACATCGCCTGCCGGTACCATTCCTAACGACATGACAGCAGCAGTATTAACACCCTATCAGACGGATGCCGACGTGCAGCAAAGCAGCGTTTATCGTGCTTGTTAGCATTGCTGAATGGGAAGGAAAACTGAACGGTTGTCAGTCTCCTCCTGGGATTATTGCCTGACAGTGCCTGGGTGCCTGCTGCCGTGACAAATGCATCTACCAAATGAGTGGTTCACCATGCTTGGTTGGCCATGTTCGCCACACCAATGCCGGAGGGACAGCGGGTAGTACGTAATGGGATGTTGTCTCAACAACGAAGAAAGACATAACTAGCGTGAAGGCGGAGCGCCAACGAGTCAGGCCACCCTACTCTGTAATATTCGGCATCAAGAGTTGGTCGCAAGTCTGCATGTACCATTGAGAGAACCGTGACGCCCGAAAGCAGTGTCAATCCACTAATCATGCTTTAAAGCGTACGCTACGAATGCCCATCTTTCGAACAGATATCCGATCATCAAACTTGAAGACGCCACTATGCTGCCGATTGCACGACTAAGCATGTTGAAACTCCGTTGAAGCCTACAGTGGCAGCAATGTGACTTGAATACTCTTCACTCCGCTGAATACCCTTCAGTCCGGACAACAGATTGTCTCATCAAGGGAGTCTGCAGAACGTCACGAGGGTGGAACTGTGTGGCTATCTGGTCGCGGGGTCGGCGTTCCGGTGTATTTTGGAGTGGAATAGTAGCGTAACTTTATGCATATATGCAGTTTTAGACATTTTTCAAGAGTTGGGCGTAGTGTACATGACGACTTTTGACACCATTAGAGCATCAACACTGCTTCTCAGCATGTTTTTCTTTTATCAGCGAGCCTCAATCGCTGTTGCCCGATACTACAGCTTAACACGCATGAACTGCAACTGCAGGCTTCTTGGCCGGGTTGAGCCTTACCGTGGCAAAATATGATTTGATTGGGACTTCAGCTCGACGTTATTGTTCGCAGTTGTTACATGTATGGTCATGGTGCCTGCACATGTCTACATACGGCCAAACATTTTGAAGAAAAAAAGCAAACGTAACTGGAAAGCGTTTGACTGAAGTCATCGCAAATACCTTTCTGGAACACAACATGAGGTAAGCACAGCTCTACGTACAGGGGCGAATGCATTGCTACAGAAACTGCCTCTGTCGTTCTTCGCTCGGTTATATGATACTCAGTTATGACACATACAACTGCAGCAGACCCTCTCGACCTGTCCTTCCAGCCTGTCCAGTCTAGCGACGGCGTGCCTGATCAATGACCGTATGACATCCTACCTGCTCCGCTCTGCCAGCATCGCTGCCGGCTCTAACACCAGGCCCGGCTTCTCTCCGGCCGGCTGTAACACCAGGCTCGGCTACTCTCCGACCGGCTGTAACACCAGACCCGGCTACTCTCCGGCCGGCTGTAACACCAGGCCCGGCTACTCTCCGGCCGGCTGTAACACCAGGCCCGGCTACTCTCCGACCGGCTGTAACACCAGGCTCGGCTACTCTCCGGCCGGCTGTGACACCAGGCCCGGCTTCTCTCCGGCCGGCTGTAACACCAGGCTCGGCTACTCTCCGACCGGCTGTAACACCAGACCCGGCTAATATCCGGCCGGCTGTAACACCAGGCTCAGATACTCTCCGGCCGGCTGTAACACCAGGCCCGGCTACTCTCCGGCCGGCTGTAACACCAGGCTCGGCTACTCTCCGGCCGGCTGTAACACCAGGCCCGGCCACTCTCCGACCGGCTGTAACACCAGGCTCGGCTACTCTCCGGCCGGCTGTAACACCAGGCCCGGCTACTCTCCGACCGGCTATAACACCAGGCCCGGCTACTCTCCGACCGGCTGTAACACCAGGCCCGGCTACTCTCCGACCGGCTGTAACACCAGGCCCGGCTACTCTCCGACCGGCTGTAACACCAGGCTCGGCTACTCTCCGGCCGGCTGTGACACCAGGCCCGGCTACTCTCCGACCGGCTGTAACACCAGGCTCGGCTACTCTCCGACCGGCTGTAACACCAGGTCCGGCTACTCTCCGGCCGGTTGTAGCAGCAGGCCCGGTTACTCTCCAACCGGATCAAACACCGGGCCCGGCTACTCTCCGGCCGGCAGCACCAGCACGCACTGGCCGACTACTCGACGCCCTCAGCGAGGCGGTGCGCGTGCTGCGACTGCGACGTCGAGGGTGCGCCGTCGGCGGGACGCTGGTGAGGACCGGAGGCGGCGGAGGCGGCGGGCCCCGGCCGGGCCAGCATCAGCTGGACCAGGCGGCGGCGGCGCCGACTGCCGGCGGCCGGCGCCGCCTGACCGTCGGTCCGCCCGGCGCCGACAGCCGCCGCCAGCTGCCGCTTCATCGTGTCGAAGTAGCCGAAGCCGCTGGAGAACACGTCGCCGTGGAAGCCGCTGCTGTCCATCTCCGGCCGCCGCTTGGCGGCCGCGTGCTGGCGCTTCATCGTGTCGAAGAAGCCGAAGCCGTTGGAGAATGTGTCGCCGTGGAAGCCACTGGCGTCCATTTCCGGGCGTCGCTTCATCGTGTCGAAGTAGCCCAGGCCGCCGTTGAAGGTGTCGCCGTAAAAGCCGCTCGCGTCCATCTCCGGGCGGCGTTTCATTGTGTCAAAGTATCCCATCCCTCCATTGAAAGTGTCGCCGTAGAAGCCGCTGGCGTCCATTTCGGGGCGTCGCTTCCTCATGGCAGCCATAGTCCGCTTCACCGGGGAGAACGCTCCGAAGCCCTGGTTAAACACGTCGCCGTGGAAGCCGGACCTGCCCAAGCCGTTGGGAGCCCGCTTCCAGTTGAGGTCGCCGGCCGTTCCCAAAGCCTGCTCCCATACAGGACCTCCGACTGCGCGCTTCACCCCCATGGCGCCTTGTCGTAGTTGCCGATGTGTCCCCAGAGGTGCCGACAGTTCCACATCTGCAACGGGAATGAGTCAGCAGGGAGAAGTCGTTCACATTCTCTGCTGCGGCCCCGGAGGCACCGATAGCTCCACATCTGCAAGGGGAAAAAGTCAAGGAGACGCTGTTCACAGTCTCCACTGCGACCCCACAGGCGCCAACAGTTCCACATCTGCAATAGGAGTGCGTCAACAGGGATAAGTTGCTCATGCGCGCTGTGGTGACCTTAAAACCGTTAGCAGCTGCACATTTTCAATAGAGGTCATTTTCCAGGATATGTCACTCATTGTATAATAGTATGTGTATATAATATAACATAATTCTGTATACTACTATTATATAGTGTGTTTTGCAGCTATGCACCGCTTTTAGTGTCCATCACCACCATCGCACTGTAGTGAGACGAACATTTCGGCTACGATCGACCGAGTTCGTGGAGGCACAACAGTCAAATACCGATGCAGGTAGATATTTTAAGATGCAGGATGAGTGGATTTGTCAGGGATGATTAATTATGAGGGGTGTAGAAATAATGCAGCTTTGTCTTCATTCTTCATTATTATTTGATACATTTCAGCCAGGTGGATAAACCTGACCATTTAGATGACAAGCTCATTCGATTGGAAGGACACTTTCCCACGAAGCTAACATGCTACCAAAGGTACCGCTCCTCCCCCTTGGTGATGTTAAAGTGCATGTCCTTGACCAACAGTGCGCCCATTGCCGAAGGCGACATGTGACCTAGGACATGGACGTCGTTTACGTGCCGAAGGCCGGTTTATCGTCCTGTGGTAAGATAAATACCCTTCTAATCAAGTTTGGAATTCCAATTCCACTCGAGATCGACGTTCTTGTGGTTCGCTCACTTGGCGCCCTTGGAACTTATCTGGCACACATCCCACGTGTGACCTGTAACCTTCGTTCTGTCTAGGCGCCCTTGCTGAACTTTGTATTATCCCAACTGCTTGATAATTTAATTGCCGTGTTGAAAGAAGCTGGTGTCGTGGAACAAAGAGACGGAGGGAAGAAACAGGAGGTTATCACAGTCATTGTCTCTTCCACATGGAAAGAACGGGATCCAGCATACCTATTGGTTCCGGCCACTATATGCGAACGGCAGCAGGAGAACAGTGTACCCAAAAGTATTTTTGGGGTAAATGTTCCCATAAAGCATCGAAACACCGCTGAGCTTGGCCTAGGCCATGGCATATCCTATGCAGACCCTGTAATGCGAGACATTGAAGATATCGTGTGAAGTCACTGATTTTCACGTAAAAAGAGGGAGCATCGCGATTTGTTTTTCTCCATCGAAAGAGGAGTTATCGGTATTTAATAGAACTTACTGCCCTCAAAGCATCAATGATGGATGTGGTAGGGTGATGGACAACCAAAGTAACTGTCACTGATCTCACCAAGGCTGTCCTAGATCCATGACCTAACTTAACGCCAGATGGTCATTGTGGAGTTAGGAGTAATTGCATGGTTAATGTGCGACCTAAGACTGAACTAGGCGTCTAAGTTTGCTCCTGGGAACTACAAAAAAAATATATCTAGGCACTATTAATGAAATGTCTCAAATTATGTCAGTACTTTAACCTCACATAGCCACTTGCCTATCAGATCAAACATGACCAATGCAGTTTGTCCAGAAGATCAGAGTCATGCAGCAGCCTGCTGACTATCACCTCAAGGTGCTGCACTTCAGAGTCCCAGGTCTGAAGTTTTCGACCGGCAGCTGCGTGCGGCTGGCTGACGTGGAGAACGCGACTCTGCAGCTGCGCGTGACACAGAGGATGCGACGCGACGCGGATGCGTGACAACATACAATCTCAGTAGCGCCCATGCTCAATTCGTCGATTTGAGATAAGGAGGATGGGGATGGTGGGAGAAAGGGAAGAAGGGAGAGCAGGTGAAAGAGAAAGAAGGTAAGAGAGAGAGAGAGAGAGAGGGAGAAGGGAAGAGAACGAGTATGGTGGGAATTGCAGAATGATTAATGCTTCTATTTCAATGCTCTGATAATTAAAGGACATAATTCCGGATTTTTCCACACACAACGTCGAGTATACGCAAATACGTGGATAATGACAGATCGCTTTTACGTTCTGCTGCATTCTCTATACGCTTCTCACAAGCCATCACCCCTGCCAGGGAATCCACACATCCTCCATCTCGAAACATCTACCTGCATCACTACCTGATCATCCGTTCCTCCACCAACTCGGTCGATCATTGCCGAATGTTCTGTTAACTGAGGCGTGATGGTGCTGCCATCTATAAGTCGGCATATGAGCTATCGATCAAGTAGTTGCATACACCCGAGTGTTGTGGCAAAACGACGAGGGCGATGGACACTAGAAGCGGCATATAGCCGCAATGCCAATGTACCGACATATGAAATAGGTGTTCAGGAAGGAACACAGCCGTCGGCGTAAGTGATGGTGTGAAAATTAGAAATGTTGTGTATCTTGATGACTTTAATACAGGCAACGAAAATTATATATATATATATATATATATATATATATATATATATATATATATATATATATATATTAATAGCATATTTGAACTCAGCATGAAAAACATCAAATGATTTCCATAAATCGAAGACCTCAAACAAATTTTTTTAAAAGGTTTCCTCAATGAGTCATTCGAAGCTTCATACGCTATGATGACCAAACACTGCAATTATTTCAATTCATATATAGTGCGCGCATTCATAAGCTGTGTGTATAAATTGGCGCCCCGGTGGATTGTCGTGGGAAGATGCTGGTTCAGTGCTACTATTGCCATCGGATGCTGATGGATTTGACTCCTGGTAGGCAATACTTTGGTTTTCACCTCAGGGCTGTGGCATAGTTGGGGCGAAATGCAAGAGAGATGGCAACTCCCCGTCCTACCCTCCCATTGGAAGGGCGGAGCTTCAAAACCGTGAAGTCACGGAGGTCACGGAGTGTACACCGTCAAACACACCGTTAGAAGGAAGCCACCCTCACTAGACATACAGCTGGTTGCACAAAACCTAGATAGCCTCAACTAGAGAACAGCCGCTATACAGCTCCTCACTGCGACACCTGCAACACCGCACTAAACATAGGCAACGTGCTGCTAGAATGTAGTGGCCTTGATACTCAAAGGCATTCACTTAATGTCTTCTGCCAAAAAGATGGCACCACACTCTTGCTTCCATCGCTTCTGAGTGACGAACACCCAGCAATCCTCCAGTTGCTATTTGGCTATCTACACGCCACACCAAACTAGCAGGAAAGTTGCACACACCACACCACCAACACGCACTTCAACAAGCACTCCGTTGCGCACTGCATGACAGCGCAAACACTCATAACAAAAACCTATATGGCTGTCCACAAATAGCATCGGACGCACATGAGCCAATTCGCTTGCCCACTCGAAATAAATGGCTACCTTGCGGTGCTGTCGGACGTAGAGCTGAGCTGACATGCTTAAAAAATTAACGTAGCCTAAACCGACCACCAAGAGGTACCATCGGACGTACATGAGCCAAATATCTTTCTAAATTAGCGTAACGTATGACGGTTACCTTACCTAGAGGTACCAACGAATGTAAGTGATCCGAATTGCGAAACACCGCATTAACCTCTCGCACAACCCTGCACGAATGCATGCTGCTACTGACTACTAGCAACAACACACGATAACTGTCGTGATAGGCGATGTGGGATAATATTTCCTTGCCCGCACGATAAAGATCCATTGGTGTTTCTCTGAAAGAGTAGGCGAATGTCGGCACTCTGGACAATTCCACTTTATGATCATCCCTCCCCCACCCCAACTACGAATTATCTCGCGGAGGATTAACGTTAGTAAAACGTTAAACATCTGGGAGACGTGCCCCGCCCACCCCTGCCTTCAGCACCTTAAGTTCAATTGCGCTTTGACGTAAGATTCATTTCGCATAAACGTACAGCTGCCTTACGCTTGCTTGTAAAAACCAATCGCATCAAAGGTGGTGCAACTGACCTCTATGATCCGACACACCTCTGTGACCCCCCCCCCCCCCAGGTCAGAGAAACAGAGAGGGAGATTGGGGGGGGGGTGTCACGGGCGTGACCGTGGAAAATTTCGATGCAATGACCTTTTTGTGTTCGGCCTTCGACGAGTTAGTCTTACTCTTCAGTGAGGTGTTGCAGCAGCCGCCCGATCCTGCCCGTTCATTAGTAGTGCCTTAGCCATTTCAAGGGATCACTTGGACACATCGGTCACTTCACGCGATGTGTTCAGCAAAGCCACCATGTGTTATGTCCACAGCAGTACGCTTCCAGACCAGGTCGGTCAATCGAGACCTCCCTCCTTCTCAGACACCGTCATTGGTGTAAGATTCGCATTGATGGCGACATGAAAGCGACCCTGGTGACGGCTGACGCATCGAAGGCCTTCGACAGCCCGGGGCATGGCCGTGCCAGAAAGAAACCATCAGCTGGTGCGATCTTGATGTGAAGTAGTTTAGGTCCTGCCTTAAAGATTACGCTCATTGCCCTACAAATAGCTTGAACTTGTCAGCGTCACACCGGGTGTTTGAGGAACCCTTCCATGGACCCTGGTGGTTCGACACCCGCACCGATCGGGACATTTTCCAATCCCGCGGCCCACCGGCGAAACAGTGTGGGCGGTGCCATTAGCCGTGAATGTGCATAAAGTGCGCCGTGAACCACCCAATAAGCAACCATGGACCCTCGTCGTTTTTGTTATTTGCCAAAGACATGCCACAAAATCCACCGTCCTGAAAAACAACAATGTGTGGTTATGACTGTCAGCTAATTGGCCCTGAATTTGTGTCCAAAGTACCTCCAACACAGTGTCTCTATCGGCTTGGCGATGCTCACATAGTGTTGTCAAATCACATTAAAGTAGAGTGTGTCACACTGGAATCGACCTGGACCTGGAGCATTCATACTTAATGCGCCCTGCGCCGATCCCACCTAATCTGCATAGCACTGGCTAGATTGCAACATCGCATGCAATTCTGTACTAAAGACCGTATCATTGAAGCCCTGATGCTTCCCGTGCACTATCTTGCATAGGTTTATTGGCAGCTGTTGTTCAACCCACCGCGTACGCGTTCAAGCATGCGTCAACTTTGGTGCACGCGTAGCAAGTAGTGTGTCATAGCTGGAGCATAGTTCGGCGGCAGTGTCTGAGTTAGGCCAGCTGACGGTGGACAAGATAATGACGGGACGACGCGTGGGTGCCAACCTGCTGGTGGTCATTGAAACGGGAAGTTCAGTACCAGTCTGTGCACAAACAACCGCAATGCGCCGTGCTGTGCAATGATTAAAATAATTAATTATATACCTGGATTTTAGTCGCCAGTAGTCACTAGTTGCAACTTTTTGTGTTACTAACGATTTGGTTTTTTATTAGCTTTCTCTTGAGTACTTCAGTGCTTAATTCCTTTGCCGTCTATCAATTGGCTTTCTTGGTTTGTGAGGTTCGTGATGCTTGTTTAAGTGTCATTGTCTTCATAATCGACGAATATGTCTGAGATCTCATTTTGTAGTAGATCTCGCATCATTGATGGATTGATTGATTGATCGAAGCCTAAGTTATTGTCCACTGTATGACGTACATCCCAGTAATTTGAAAGCCAGAGAAGTGCACGAAGCTTCATGACTAAAATTTATGGGCTTCTATTTCATATGCCCTTTTCAACTGCAGCGCTCCTGGACGGTTTGTGTCCCTCCCAGATTAATGCCTCGACCCGTGCCTTACGTACACCGTCTAGGGCAGTCAAACCCCACCCGCGCGGAGCCTCACATACTGCACGAATTTGTCCCCCGGCGGCGCCGCGGCACCTCTGGCGTCAGCCGCTCTACTGCCCTGCCGAAACCGAGCCTAAAGCACCGACAGCGGTGACCCAAGCCACACTTAGCACGTCCCCGGTGGCGCGGCATTGCGGCGTCAATTGCTCTGACATGGGATCGTTGACCAGTACAAAGGCGTGCATACCGGGCAGGGTCCGACGAGCGGTGGCCATTGCATCGGCTGTGCAATGACATATTGGCAGCGTCATCAGCCCCGCCTGCCGCGGAATGCCATTAACGTGGCGCGTCGTCGAGCGAAACGGCTTCAAAAGAGCCCACTATCGAAAGCGATTGTCTCCCCGTTTCAGCTATGCGTGGTTATTGGTAGCAATGTCACAGAGTGCACTTTGCACTTTCGAAGCATTGCTGTGGCCAACGAGGAGGACTCTTAGTAGTTTACTAGGAGTAGGTTTCAGAAATCGCTCACCCGTCGGCAACACACACGCACACATGCACATACACATACACGTATTTATAGATAAACATTTATATATATATATATATATATATATATATATATATATATATATATATATATATATATATATATATATATATATATATATATATATATATATATGTATATATATGTATATATATATATATATATATATATATATATATGTGTGTGTAAATATTTGCATATATGTGTATAGCTCGACATTCAAATTTGCGATAAATTAACTTGTAAAAACGATCTTTTCAAGCGCACGATAAGGTTGACTTCCATATAAGACATTTGCTCAAATTTGGACTTCGAAGCTACAACGGTTATTCCGCGATGAGTATTTTATAACATTCATGTGAATTGCTTTGACATATCCAGCAGCTGTGATAATTGCCTCCTCGAGAGAGCACGTGTCATCATGCCTTGGTTTCTTGTGTTTGTGTTGGTGCTAATGAGACTCAAGTGGGCTTTTGAAGTGTCGGCTTGTGTTTGTTCATGCATCGAGTTTTGAAGATGGAAGGGAAACATGAGCTTTTAATTAGAGCACAAGTGTAAGTATTCCCTCAACCACGCCCGCCATTGGTTGGGTTGAAGGATCACTGAAGAGCACTGGAATTGCAGTGCAGTAGTGCATTTGGCCATAGCAGTGTGCCAATGCACTTAAATTGCCGTGTGCCAGTGCATTATAGCCGCAATGTACCAATGAAATGGAATTGCACTTTGGCACTGCACTGGAACTGCAGTATTCAAACACACTGAAAATTGGCAGGCCCAGAGGCTGCCGTGTGATATTTTATTTTCAGCACAGGCGGTTTTCAGACTTGGGCATATTTCGGGCCTTTCTTTTCGGTCGCACCGGCTACGACCTGAATTCTCTTAATTTATATATTAGAAGAAGCATCCACAGGCTAATTTCTAGCTTACGGGTGCTATTACTTCCAACACACGGGGTACGAGTAGCCTAGGGGTAAGTTGCTCGTCCCACAATCGAAAGGTTGTGGGTTCGAGTCTCACCCGTCGCTACTCTTCGCCCGCGACCAATCGGCGTGAGAGATTGGCGACGCTACATGAATCAACGGTCGATGTGTCGTAAAAAACCAATAACCAACCAACCAACCAACACACGCAGACATATAGCCATACAAAAACACATTGGAAGAGGTCATAGAGAAGTAGTACGCAGGAAATGAATGTCTGTTTGTATGAGAAGGGATCAAAAGGATTGCACGTTGCAGAGGTTTAGAGGAATGTTGCATTCCGGCAACAATCTCTGACTCCGCGAGCGGAGGACTAGCTACATCAGACCCACGTTCCACATTAAGGTTAATATCGAAAGTGTTGTCAAAATCAGCTTTGAGGAAATTATGGCATGCCGATATTTGAGATTGAGCAGTGTTCTGAGACCGCCACGAATGCGCAGCATGTGTTCAGAATCCAAAGGAAGCTTCGGGAACTTTGAGCTGGCGAGGAGCTTTGAAAATTGGAAATCTGAGACGGCTGCAGAAAGCATGGAACTCTCCGCGTACCCGAAGTCGTGAGCCCTGATGTCGTTCGAGTACGAGGACCGGTCAATGAGAAGCTTTGAGTCGTAAGGACACAGCATGATGCTTAGTTGTGAATCTTTCCATCACCAGTGTCACTGAATGCGAAGTATAATATAAACATTGAGGAAAGTATGACTACTCAGAGACTGCTGACGTACCGAGACACAGAATACCGGGCATTAACTATATCATAAAGATTTTAAACGTCCAAGGGAATTGTACTGGTGAGTAGCGCTACGCCGATGTTGATTGTCGGCTGGCCGGAGCGTAGCGTGAAAATTCCCCTAGGTATGGGGACTGGAGCAAAACAATTTCAACAGTAGGTGAACAACATGCACAAAGCCTTAGTATGGGGCCGAACATATTGTAAACATGTTTTGGATAAAAGCAGAAGGGGAATGAGCGCTACATGATCAATGTAGCCGATGCGCCCTAAAATCCTAATAACTAACCAAGGCAGAAAGGGTGTTCCAAGGGTCCTCCTTGGGAAATTTTATGCCAGAACTAATTGGTTTTTAGTTGAAATCCTGGCAAAGTTAAATGCGACGTGGTATTGCATAAAATTCGTATATGGATATGGAAGGAGTACAATTCTGACATAATATTTTTAGCGTATTCCAACTGAACTACACGTGCGGCCAGCTCGGTGCATATGAGAGGTGAGTGCCAACATCAAACCTCGCGGCACCTCTGAATCCCGAGATCAGTTGTTGGTCAGACTTCGCCAGCCGACCGCCCTCGAGCATTCCCGGCCTACTTCAGACTACCCCACATGTCCCGAATCTACTTGAAGTTGGGTGAGTAGCGTCACTAGCTCACGTAATTGATTTGCACTTCCTCGAAGAGTTTGATGGCTTCAGCAGCGTATTAAGCATGGCGGAGCCAACGTGGCCCTAACAGATCTATCCCGGTAGAACTTTCCGTCACTCGTGGCTATGCTCTTGTGGAGCGTTGGCTTAGTTATCCCTCGGAGGCTTATGGTCATTCAGGCCCGACAATTGTTGCTGGGACAGCCCTCGGGTATTAGTCTAACCTGATCTGGAATGTCACCGCCAGGCCTGCGCTCCACGTGGCCCAGCATCTCACTCCCAGTGTAGATGAGATAGACATCGTCGTCCATAACGACCTTGCATTCATTCCCAGCGAGCACGGATTTATGGAAGAGGTGGTGGCTCCTGGTTGTCTGTAACTTACTTCGCTTGGCTGTTTCTTACGTGTTTTTTTGTCTCTTCCAGTACGCGAGACCAGCTTCTTCAAGCACTTCGAATAACAGTCTGGCTGCACCCGTATCTTCCGGAAAGGGTCCTCTGAGATGCACACATCTTGTGCTTCACCGCTTTCACCAATATCCTCGTTCGTGCTTCGGTCATTTTAACAGCATGTTTTCCTTCCCCATGTGCTTAGCACCTTCCCTTCTCTCGCACGCTTCATTGCATCGGAAAATGTGCTCCTTGCACGCCCGGATTATTCTGCAATGTTTTTTACACGCGCACGTCCGTGGGGGGAGATATCTGCCCCCTCCCCCCACTGCGTTTTTCTAATTTTCCGCCATACTAAACGAGTTCGCAAGACCAAACCTCGCATGGCTGCTCATTAGTCTTTTCCGCATATCCTCATACATTTTTAACCCTGGGTCGTCTTAGGGCAGGTCACCAGATCAGGCGAAGTGACCCAACTACACTCGGAGTTCTAGGTGGCATAACCTTCACAATGATTGGGCGATTGATTTCAAACTTATAACACGTCATGATCTCATCAGGTACCATAATATATATATTTTTCGTAGCATTGACCTGAGGTCAGGTCGCGGCCATGGCTTCCCCATAATAGGGTTATGGTAAAATATACAAATGTTTCCTGGTTACATATTTGCTATCAGAATGATCTCACAACGGTTGTGGCGTGTAGGTGGAAGCTATGCTCAATGCTACCGCTGACATTTTTGTTATGTGACCTCATCAGGGTCATCTAAGGTCACCTGAGATCATTACACATTTCTGCGCATTGTATCGCCAATACGTGTCGATTTATACATTACATGGCCTCCCTAGGCTACTTCATGACCTTCACCTGATGTCACAGTTTCGGTTGACCTGACCTTAAATCACATCGCCTATTGTCGATAGCACATTTCGAGGACTGTCGAATAGCGTTCGCCGTTTGTTTCTATCTATTACAGGTCTTGAGATATGTGTGAATATCTGATGGTCTCACCCGATCTGGTCGAATTTAACCTATGATGACCCAGTGACCTGAATATTGACCCGAGCGAAAAAATGACTAAACCACTTTCGATAGAGCCTGTCACGAGCTATCCAACGCCGTTTTCCGTTGGTCGCTAGCTAGCATAGTTCTAGAGATTTTAGGGGGCAGACATATGCTACCCCCGGACATGCGAAGTTGGCGCGGACCGCCAAACGCGCGAGTGTTAATGACTGCAGTAGATCCGGATATTTTCAAATATTTCGATCGTGCACCTTGTCTGGCATGTCGCAATTTCCACGGTGACATCCATTTATCCCAAATAGCCAAGTGGTCGTTGACGGGCCCTTAGATTACTTCTGGTCTAATGCGGGATTTTCCCTCCTGTCCCGTTTCCGGCCCAGATATACAAACTTAAAGGACGTCCGGATTTCAAGTAATCACCTGTTAGCAGGAAGCGAAGAAACCCTGGCGTTGTAGCCACGCGGCCTTTTGATTCCCATCCGTGTGTGGTTGGAAATCGGGTAGGGATAAGACACCGATTACTTTGAATGGTGGGCAAAGGAAAAAGTGTTGACGTAGGGAATTTTCGTAAACCAATAAGAATCTAACCTTTCCAGGCAGCCTCGCTTCATGGATTTGTAGCAACGCTCGTTGTTCTGCTGTGGTTAACTTTAATTTTGAAGTGATGACCTCTAATTGCATCGTTTCTGTTAAATTCAAACATTTCCCCAAGATATCCCCTCACCAGACCATGGAAAAATTTTAAGACATCGATGAGATCTCCTATCAGACTTCTATATCTAAGTGAGAACATATTCAATTTCTTCAATCTTTCCTCATATGCGAGGTTGCTTATACCATTAACCATTTTTGTAGCCCTCTTTTGTACTCTCTCCAAAAGCCAACAATCTTTTTCATAGCTAGGAGACCAAGCTTGGATATCGTATTTCTTCCAGCTTGTTTTTGCATAACGTTTGTTAGTTTGCGGCATTCATAACCCGGCACACATAATATTATCACTCCTTGTCTAAAACGCGCTCTCTGATATGGGTGCTAAAAGTAGCCCTGGAAAGATACACGTATCAAGGTTTATCACCGGTTGCACCACAGCAAAAGCAATTCAATTAACATACGACACCTGGATGTGTTTTGAATTTTTCACAAAGCTTATATGCAATGGCTTATGTTCTTATATATTACATTTTCTTCAAGCTTATATTCATTGCTAGATTATATTCATATAAGCTAATTCAAGCTTATATTCAATGGCTTTGAATGGCTCACAAAGCTTCAATGGTAGGTACTAAATCACTAAGATCATCTTGTAGGATTATCAGGCATTATGGAACATTTCGTAGGTATTCAAATTGGTGCTTTGTGTAACATCCGCTACTAGATGTTAAGTTAGATATATTTGGAGTTGCCAAGCTGAAGCTAGCTTCAGAGCAAGCATCTTTGCAACACAATGAATCAATGCTTCTACCGGTACGATGTGTATGAACCATTATCTCATCCGGTGCGATATGCATGCGAGAAGGCAGCCACATAAAATACCGAGACCAACAGGCGTGAGGACGTCGACATTTTTTATTTTGGATTGAAAGCCTAATAACGATGAAAGAATCAAAAGTGTAGCTGGAAACCAGAAACAGCATCCGAGAAAGTCACGTTTGACAACAAGAATCAACTCGCATTGATATGTACCTCATGGAGTTACATGAACAAACGCAACACCACCGAGTTCCAACCCAGCAACCGATCGGGAGAGAGCCTCACCTTCTTCTGGCAGGTCCAGACCAGTGCAGCTGCTGCCGCCAAAGTAAAGGAAGATGGCGACGATGCTCACCACGTTCGCCTGAAACGCAGAAGCAAGCTACCATTAGCACCATATTGCGGGTAAACTGCTTGGTATAAGAGATCAGCAATGCTCTTCTGGCTGATAAGATGGCGTCTCTGAACACCCGAACAAGATTGGTGCCCAACATATTCGCCAGGGAAGTAGTCTTCATTGTAGGATAGTGAAACTGCTGCGTATAGTTGTAGACCTTGACTCGGATATTCCCATATTTGATGGGATCCCTAATAGGTCCCGGGGTGTCCCACACCTGTTGTGAGCTGTTTCATCGGAACTCTTCCTGAGCGTATGGTGTTCGATGTGGATTGTCCTGAGATCGGTATCTCACCTGCTCTGAACTGTTTCAGCAGAAATTTTACCAGTTGGGTTGTCATATCTTGGAAATAAATTGCTGAGCAAGGACTTTCAATACTGGGTCGACCTGCAAATGGTCTCTCGCACCACTCTCATACAATGAACGTTTTTGGGTGTCCCGATGTTGCATTAAATACGTGTGGTCTCCGTGTGACAATGCTTAGTTGTATGTTGTGCCAATGCTGCGCTAAGTTAACTGTAATAACATGGAGTTGATACATGTCGCCAATAGACCACACCAAGGAGTCGTCAAGAAAAAGTATAGCCGGAAATGAAATTGGGAGAAGCTTATGGAATATTGCTAAGCTTTGTGAAGAAAGCAATTGTATAAAGCATGCACGGATTAAGTAGAATGTCGAGTTATGCCTTGCATTATGGCGTTGTAATTATATTGATTGACAGGAAAGAGTCAAGACTGTTATAGAGCAGAGCATACTTCGCACACCATGAACGTTTTGAAGGCACATGGAATTGGCGATTGAAAATAGATATTGGGTCAGTGGATCGACATAGCCTAAGTCTGATATATGTAGAAGCCGGATGCATGTTTCCACTGTTAAGCCTTACAATACAAAACTTCTGTGGGAAATATTTCAGGTAGGACCAACCATGTAGCTGAGTTGCATTTGCGGATGGAATCATCCATATGCGAGCTGATTAAATGGCTTGTATATGGTGTTCTCCAAAAGTAGCAATGTTATCCCTGGGCATTTGCAAACAATGCATGCTTTAAAAAAGCGTGCCCATTGTGCTGGTGTCAGAGTCAAAGTCAGAGCCTTGATAGTGTGACCTAATTAGTCGTAAATTGCACACGGCTACACACGAATGGTGGTTATCAACAATCGTATTACCTAAGTAACCTGCGAACATCCATCTCTCCGGGACCTTGAAGAATGACGGTGAATGATGTAAAGCAATATTATACATCTGCAACAGCTTTGCTCCCTGCACCTATACACTTACTGCACCACTTTCAGAACATTTGGCTCAATGCAACATGTAGCGATACCGAGAAAACGATCCGGCCGTTTTTCTGTAACATGGAGCCGCGTCATCACGAAGCCAGCATATATAACTGGATAAATGTTTGCCAGGTCGGATGCATCTAGCTAGATGGAAACAAATCGAACCGTTTTCTGAAGAAACTCGTGGCCCCATAAACATGGTTGCCATCGATACAAATTTGCTTTCTTGGGCATTCTTATGATGTAACTCAGATAAAAATAGGAAGTATGCTAGCATGAAACTAGCATGAAACCAGTGCACGTTTATGGAGGTAGTTGGTTATTTATCGTGCAGCAGTGTGCAGTGCTTATACAGAAAC
The DNA here is from genome assembly GCA_034440575.1 of Imbricaverruca yamaguchii. NCBI lineage: Eukaryota > Metazoa > Arthropoda > Thecostraca > Neoverrucidae > Imbricaverruca > Imbricaverruca yamaguchii. The sequence continues at coordinate 725,796 of JAOTOL010001407.1, forward strand.
GAAAGGAAAATGAATTTGGTTGACGTGTACTGCTTTTAGCTGCAAGTTTGCTCACTTAGCACAATCCTGTTTCAGTGATATTTCAGCATTAGCCAACATGTAATGAACAGGACAACCGACCAGCAGTTAGCTACATTCGTCTTCCACACAGCAAGGTGTCCTAGCTGGGTCCCAACTGATTCCCAACTGGGTGTCAGCTGGGTCCTAACCGGGTCCACCTTAGGCATTGCTAAGACAATACATTGCAACTAAATTGCATGTATCCGTTGGGGTGGGCATTCTTTGACGAATTCAGAATCCATCAGATTCCCATGTGACATGATGAACACTTCATTGTCAACCACTTCGCGTACTTGGCGGCGCTTTCACCATGCAGCGCGACTCGGCCGTGCCACAACTGTAGCGTCTCCGCGACCGCTGCGTCGCAGGCACATCTCCACGCGAGTGCACACCCAGGCCTGATGCCTGCTGGCCGCCGTGGCCATCATCTCGGCCATGATGGCCATCATCTCGGCCATGATGGCCATCATCTCGGCCGCGATGGCCATCATCTCGGCCATGATGGCCATCATCTCGGCCATGATGGCCATCATCTCGGCCGCGATGGCCATCATCTCGGCCACGATGACCATCATCTCGGCCACGATGACCATCATCTCGGCCACGATGACCATCATCTCGGCCGCGATGGCCATCATCTCGGCCACGATGGCCATCATCTCGGCCGCGATGACCATCATCTCGGCCGCGATGGCCATCATCTCGGCCACGATGACCATCATCTCGGCCGCGATGGCCATCATCTCGGCCGCGATGGCCATCATCTCGGCCGCGATGTCCATCATCTCGGCCGCGATGGCCATCATCTCGGCCATGATGACCATCATCTCGGCCATGATGACCATCATCTCGGCCGCGATGACCATCATCTCGGCCGCGATGGCCATCATCTCGGCCGCGATGGCCATCATCTCGGCCGCGATGGCCATCATCTCGGCCACGATGACCATCATCTGGGCCACGATGACCATCATCTGGGCCATGATGGCTCCTGGCACAGCCAGGCAGACTCGGATGCCGGGGCTAATGCCGCGACATCACTCTGCGGCCGGCCGGCCGCCGCCGAGAGGCGGGCCGCGAGGAAAGGTCGCGATAACGTATGCCTGACCGTCGGTCGTCCAGGTTAACTGACCGCGTGAATAGCGCGCCGACGACGTCCTCGCGCCACTAAACGTCGCCGCTCGGTCAGCTGTCGCCGGCGGCCGGCACTGTCGTTCGCCACCGTCAGCGCCGGGCCGGTGAGCGGCAGTGTCGGCATTCCTCAGGGCCGGCGCCGGCCGGCGGCGAATGGCGGCTCGTCTGTTCGCTGTCCGCCGAGTACACCGCCGCCTGGCCGACAGCTGGCATGCATACTGCTTTTATTCCGGAATAAAAGTGTCCAATGCACCGAAAATTATCTATGTTTCTAGTCCATTTTAATGCAATGTGACACAAATATCGTGCACTGCTAGTAGTTCATGGACCCTCATTTCAGCAAAAAGCCTACTGTGTAGAGTTGTTCGTTGTTGATGAAGTGGACCTTGCATATTGTTATATGCAAGGTCCACTCCATCAAGCTTCATAGCCCTTCGTGGCACTTCGTAGCACCGTCATTATAATGGGCGTCACAATGACAAGGGACATGAGACGCATTGCCTCAAGTCTCGTGAAATTAAGCACTACGCCTTATGGTGCTCGATAAAATAAGTCAACCATATGCCACTGGTCGCTCCCCAACCCTCCGCCCCCTTCACAACAAACAGCTCATATCCAGCACAAATTCGTGCACGACAATCGCTGGTCAGGTAACCGGCTTTTGGAAATACTGGATACTGATACAGCACAATACTTACATATCATGATACTCGACTATCGATGGTTTTCTGCCGAACGGTTCTCTGTGCCACTCCGCGATAATGTGGGCTGATGATGCGACGTTGGTTCCCGCGCCCCGTGGTAATGTGGGCTGATGATGCGACGTTGGTTCCCTGTGCCACTCGGCGATAATATGGGCTGATGATGCGGCGTTGGTTCCCCTGCCCCTCCCGGTAAGTGGGCTGATGATGCGACATTGGTTCCCCACTCCGCGCAATAATGTGGGCTGATGATGCGACGTTGGTTCCCTGCGCCCCCCCCGGGAAAATGGGGGTTTATGATGCGACGTTGGTTCTCTGTGCCACTCCGCGATAATGTGGGCTGATGATGCGACGTTAGTTCCCTGTGCCACTCCGGCACCGGCTGGCGGATCAGTTATCAAGATGCAGAACTATGTACACTGTGCAAAAAAAAATTGTCGACCTGTATCTTCAGCGGAAAATTATATTTTTGAAAAAGCATGACGGCAGCACGACCCTCTGCTATGGCGTTGCCAGAGGAGGAGCCTATGGCCTTTGCTCTGACGTCGCTGCCGATTCGTACCCGGAGCTGGTCAGCGAGAGCTGGAAATATTTATGGATGGAAAAAGCCACGGTAGTGTATCAACGCGAGCGATAGAAGCTTCCTTCAGCGCACGACACGCAACACAAACACCCCACACTATTTCCACAATTGCACACATCTGCGCCGCAGCTCAGCGAATTAAAGTGCACTTCCAGAAATTGTGTGAGCGTAGGTTCTGGAATGTTTGCCGTTGCAGTCCTGCTAGCCTCATGGCGGCGGCTGTTTCCACCCCGGCCGGCCTGCGCCGGTAGCTGCCCGCCAACGGGCCTAATTCGTCCGCCAGCTTGCCGGCCATGATGGTCCACTTCCGAGCTCCGGCCTGATTGGTTTCTGCGCCGCCAAATCGACACCGGGGCCCGTCAGCAAATTACGGGGGCCGGCGAGGTCAACGCCGATCGTGAATTCCGACCCCTGCGGGCACAGCCCGGGTCATGTCTGGAGCGCACAGCAGCCGATAGATAGTTTTTAGCGCGAACAGCAAGAAGCTATGGCAGCATTACGAGTAGCATGGCTGGTGCTTAGAGGAAGGCCAAAGGCTTGAGGTTGGTTTGGCGAGCATGACTTGACTGACTCTCGTGCTTCTCTGGGTGGTGATCAAGGATTTCGCCACTATTATGGTTGAGATGGACATACCCCTCAATAATGTAGATATGCAACATTACACCTATTAGCGTTGTATGGAAAGAAGAAACCTAAAAGCGGGAGCATCCCGCTCGTCATATTGTCCTGGCGGATTCGATGATGGTGGCAACACTACGTTGTTTTGTCGGACGTTATAATAGCATTTCCACAATATTTTTGTAATATCGGAATCGAGCGGTGCATGGTCGTTAAATCGACCCGCTTTATATATATATATATATATATATATATATATATTTTTTATTATATATATATATATATATATATATATATATATATATATATATATTACTGAGAGTTTTTGACAATACTGAACATGATGATTCCGTAGAAAGTCAATAGTCAAATCACTGGCAAATCCCAGGCATTAGAAAGGGGAGGTGGGTTTTGCATAATGGGCGAATTCGGGAAAGTGGTACGTTTTCTTGATTTATATATATATATATATATATATATATATATATATTACTGAGAGTTTTTGACAATACTGAACATGATGATTCCGTAGAAAGTCAATAGTCAAATCACTGAATCTTATATTTCGGGGTTCAGTGCTGCTCAAGCCCCAGATGAAAAGTGCAGCTAACGATTTACAAACTTATTGCATTGTTTCGACAGTTCGACGGGCGTCAATGTCTTTCAGGCCCTTGAACTCCGCCAATGCGATGAACGCCCACTTTAGGTTAGCTGTCCTAAAAAGCAAATGCTTCATCATTGTGGAACTCCTAACATGTTATCCCGCCAATAGTTCTTGATAAGGTCACTTGATAATATGCCTCAGCTAGGAAACCAATCAGCGATCTGTTTTCTGTTGAGTCGGGTTTGTCTGTTAGGCTCGCGTGCACAATTGAAATAACGACGGTCAAAGGAGGGGGGGTGACGAAAGCTGCACTGAAGATTGCCACTTACCAGGGGATAATCCGCCCGCTTCCTGTGGTTCTTCCACGACAGCCGAAGAACAGTGCACGGACACCCGCTCGAGCACGATGCACGTTTTCGTGCATTAATGTCGAAGGTATTGAATAAAGCGTCTTGGTCAGGTCGTTCAATTCTGATCTCAGGTCAGTGAAGCTGATCTGCGGCCGAATAAATGAGGCTACCTAAAGAAAAATCAAGAAAACGTACCACTTTCCCGAATTCGCCCATTATGCAAAACCCACCTCCCCTTTCTAATGCCTGGGAAACTGCAGCTACTATGCCAGTGTTTTATATGTCGTTGCGTTTCTGCAAGTTGTTAAAGGCGATCGACTGCATATTTTCTGAATGCACGTCCTAAAAACAAATAGAAAATCATTGCACATGCAGGCGACACAGACACGAGGCGGCGAAGAGTGGGTGCCGCCGCTCGCATCATGTGTCACCCGCCACAACCGGCCTGACACAGGCGACACAGGTGGGCTGACACATCAGTGGAGACCCAACGGCCGTCGAATGGATCCGATTCCCACTGCGGACAAAGGTGAGGCATGTGCAGAGACATCGCAAAGGTTTGTGCCCTGTAGACCATGGTGCGTACGTGTGATCGATTTGTCAGTTAATTTCACTCGCTCTTGGCTGGAGGCGAATGTTCATTGAAACAGTTTCACGTTAACATCTCCCGTATCCAGAACTGGCAGATTCGCAACTGGAATATTTCCAAAATGCGTGGAGGAACTGAGATGAGTCGTCGGCAAATTCGCAGTTTCAATTGAGTACAAACAAGAATAAGTAACATCTGAGCCTAGCTGGGAAATAAAAAAGCAAGTGAATGATGCGCGGAAATCCTTGCCGTGTCCAGGACTGAATGCTAGCCGATGTGGCCTACAGAACAGCCACCCACCAGTAGCACCTGAAGTCGCAACAGATGGGTGTGCCCGGCACCGTATTGGTATTCAGCCCAAAGCAGCCTGACGTAGTTGTTTTGTTGGTGCAGGCCGCGTCAGACGATGTCTTAAACAAGGGCAGGGAATTGGTAGCCCGTCCACGGAGCATTCGATAGCCGTATCTTTCAGCTCGTCGTGGGGTGTTGTCCAGCAGTCCTTGTTGGCGCTCAATTGAAGCTGCCTGTGATGAAAACCCCAGGGGCCATACGATTCAAGTGCATGATAAGTGCGCTACAAAGCTCCAAGCAACAAAGAGCAAGACATGTTCCCTCCAAATGTTGTCTATTTTCACTCTTTGGACACATTGCAGATTAATGAATTTTCTTAGGTATTCTATTAATCAATAGTTATTTCCAGCCCAGTGAATGCGACTGTCAATTCAGTGATTTTCATTATGTGAACAGCTATGAATAAATTGGAAGCAGTGTTGGAATATTAATTCTAGTTCATCAGGATTTAGACAACGGGGAAATAGTTGCTGATATTAGCATTCAAAACAACCGTTCATTTGGAGACTATATGAGGAGCGGATGTAAAGGTAGATATAGTGAGTTACATTTGAACACAAATTATTTTGAATAGGCTGCAATAAAAGTCATCATGCTCTCATGTTAGAAGGCTAGATGACGTAATATTCCACAAATTCATTATCAGCGAAGGGTCGGTGGCCTGCCTTTGTGGCTGCGCGTTTGCTCGTTGAGATTATGACAAGCCGTGCGTCCAAGTGTGTTTGATATCGGTGTGCATTTCATTTGTTTCGGTCACGCTCAATTTTGTTCGTGATGCAAGGCTCCAAGTTCGAAGCAATCGTCAATTAGGCAATCAAGCAATCAAGCAGCATTCAATAAATCGTTATCAGTGCAAAGAAACACATGTCTAGCTAAAGCTACTTCTAAATGCAACTGCAGGATGCCCGAGCGGTGGCATTAAAGTGGCCCCAGTCAACTGCCATAGAATGTCTGAACACTGTATAATTAACGCGAATCATACTGTGTTCCACAACGGGTGTATTTCTATTCCAAGCACGATGGTCCTACCACAACCGGAGCTGCGTCTAGTAGAAAATGACTTCATTTAACACCCTGAGGAGAAAAGGATCCGGACTTCGCTAGCTATGTCATAAAATTATATTAAACCTTTTAAATAGGTAGTGAACATCGTATTCAGCGGGTACATCTACCGCAATTGCAAATTATTATATTTCTGATTGGTCAGTCAGACCGCAAAAGTCCGACCATTACCAACAACGCCAACGAATTCGTGCAATACATGGGAACTAACGGTAGTTCGCGCGTAGTCATCTACATGAAAATGCCTGTCATCTACACTTGCATAAATAAGCAATGTTTCAGCCGTCAAGTCCTCAGTCGCGGTTGCGATCAAGCTGGCAAAAGGCTGCTGCCGTGTACATTGTTTTGTACATTGAAGAACCAGGCACTTCGTGTTGGAACAGGCGTCAAATGATACCCGTATTTTATAATCTCACCAGCGAGTCGAACAAAACCCGATTCGAACGCCGCGCGAAGTAACATTGTTGAGTCTTTTAAGCCATGCAGCATTCGGACGTCATATGTTCTTTACATCGATCGATCTTTCGATCGATGTGTTGCTTACTCGATGTTTAACGAGTCATTGGTCACTCTCCACATCATGTGCGTGCATTGCACAACATGGATTAGAGTACCATACACTAAAAAGTGGCGTATCGCCGGAACCAAACCAAATTAGGTGTCGTAAATGGTCTATCGCGTGGACACACTGAAAAGACGTGAATACGCCAGTGACTAACTGTAAATAAGCGAACTCACCACGAAGCGCTTAGGCCGCAGCCAGCAGAATAGCGAGGAGCAGCGAGCCAGCGTAGCTCTTTATACGGGTTGGCGAGGAGCAGCGAGCCTGCGTCGCTCTTTACACGAGCGAGCGAGAAGCAGCGAGTCAACGTAGCTCTTTACACGGGCGGGCGAGCAGCAGCGAGCCAGCGTAGCTCTTTACACTGGCGGGCGAAGAGCAGCGAGTCGGCGTAGCTCTTTACACGGGGGAGGAGCAGCGGGTCAGCTACGCGGGCCAGCGTAGCTCTTTGCACAGACGTTCGGATTCACTTCCGCCCCAATCCGCCGGCCGCGCAGAAGCCGCATGAAGCTGCAAATACTGGTGGGGTCTCCACGACCCACGGAGGTCTCATGATTGTAAATAGTAGGCTCCATCATGTGCCATGACATAGCATATCCGATTTTCAAAGAAGATAGATGATCATAAATGTGCGTTGCGACCAGATAGGTCCATTAATTCACATCAGAATCACGTTGGGCAGGTCGTAGCGTCCCAGCACTACGGTTCATGGTGTTTATCGCCCACTCGATTACTCCACAGAGGACGGCAAGGCTTTCCTGGTCGAGGAGAACATATCCATATATCATTACTGGTCTAACCTGGTCGGAAAAGCCAGCTGTTGATCTCGGTTGCTTCAGTAACTTGTGAGTTATGGCTCTCCAATGTTGACTGTGATGTATGCAAGATAATAACGAAGATGTCTTTATATGTATGCAGAAAAAAGCAAGCGTACAAAATGACAAGGTTTGACCTTCGCAAAATCCTAAATCCTATTTATCCTATTTTAAGTATTGACGAACTCTCTCTCTCTCTCTCTCTCTCTCTCTCTCTCTCTCTCTCTCTCTCTCTCTCTCTCTCTCTCTCTCTCTCTCTCTCTCTCTCTCTCTCTCTCTCTCTCTCTCTCTCTCTCTCTCTCCATTTCTCTCTCTTCCTATATCTCTATATCTCTAATTAAGTGAGTCTTACCTTCTAGTGAATGTGACGCCAAGATGCTGAATGTGGGGCTGGGCGAGATACATCTCCTGGATGATTAGTGTCTTAAGTCTTACTTTGCTCCTCCGCAAGATAATTTGTAGTTCGGCGGGGAAAGGTTGGCGAGAAAGTTGGTTTTACAGGGGTGCCGGCATCAGCCTATTCTTGTCCGAGAGCACCGAGGGATCTTGGCCGTACGAATAAGGAGGTGATTGTCCGCACCTCCTATCACGCCGGCTACCTCGTGATACTTGTTGGAAGTTGGTTCGTAGAAGTATGTTTTCATGCAGTGTTGTGTGTGAGGTTAGTACGGTATTTTGCAATTCGGCTCATCTATGTCCACTTTACATCCGGGTTGTCGTCTTAGGTAATGAATAGTAAGGCAAATCGGCTAATCTCCGTCGAATGGGACCTCTGGGGAAGTAGCTTACGCTTTGTTAATTTGCAATGGAAGTCGGCTCATCTACGTTCGACGGCACCGTTAGGTGGGCATTTATTTCGAGTGGGAAGGTGAATCGACTTATGTACGTTCGATGCCATTCGGGGTCGGTTATGTGCCTGATTCCCACGAGTGAAAGTGCGAGCATGCAGTGCATATTACAGTGGGTGGTGCAATGCGTGTTGAAGTGCGTGGTGGTGTTGTGGTGTCTGCAATGTTCCTGCTAGTTTGAAGGTGTACAGATCGCCAAATAGTAATTGGATGAATTCCGGGTGTCTGTCGGCAAGACGCGATGGAACTAAGAGGGTGATGCCATCTGTTTGGCTAGTACCAACCAACGTTTCGCTTGTCCTGGCCATGATGCCATTCATAAACACCAAGACGAAGCCTTGCTCCCTCCTCACCTGCCTTCCCAGTGCGCACCGCACAGGGCTAACGATCATCGTTTGAGTCAGGTTGTTGCATCCAGTGCGTGCCGAAGAAGATAGAAGGGGTGCGAGTGATGCGCCAAGTACTTTCGGCTCATTGCTGTTCGGCCAAAATCTCAGTCGGAGTCAGGGTGCCAAAAAGGACATGTGCATGACATTGCCCTCCTGTGTATCCGTGGATCCTCACCGGCGCAAGGGGCCTAATGAAGAACCCTCACGCAGCCTGCATCTACAATCAAGGCAAAAACTGATGCCATGACAAATGAAGGCGTCATGTCAGATTGCTGAACTGTGAAGTCGTAATTACTAGCATGTGAGGCTGTTCTTAGTCAAAATATCAAATTATCAGCAATGTCTGAGATGATTGCCACTGTTGGATGTGATATCGTAATTAAAAACTCAGCTTACTTGTTTATACATACACCGTTAACCTTTCTATGGTCATGCTAGATGTATGCTCCAACTTATCCTTGGATGATCTTTTCTGGTGTTTGTGTGTGTTACTGTACAGCTAATTTGACCGCACAAACAATTTTAGCGTTCATTTTTGTCTCTGGATGGATGACCACAGTCTTCGGCTTCCATCTATCATATCGGCTTCGAACTGAATATGGAGCTTCAGCTTCGCGAACAACCTTTCAGCTGTGAGTACCATTCATAGTGACTAAGGCACGAACAAATCAGAACTACATTAACAGCTGCTTTTCTGTATGCGTCACATGCGCCACAAACGCCTTACACAATCACGGATGGGGGAGCTGGCAGATTCACTTTCACAATCCATTCACATTCACAATCCATCTCTATTAACACGCGCCCTGGAGGGCCTCTGAAAATTACGCGCACTGGAGAGGACTGATCCCCCCCCCGTAAGATCTCGGCTTCTATCAAAGCTGAAGTCACAAAATTCGCAGGGCTGATGGATACGGTGGTGAACTCTATTTTGTACAAATTCCATGACATTAAGCCGATATCTTCGAGGTCAAATGATGTCAAAATATTAAACATTTTGTAGTTTTGCGTTGCTTGGCTTGTCATTGTTATGGATCGCTGTGATTGTGTTCAAATGCTCCAAAATGGACATCAATGATGTTTTGGACATTACTAATGATGCAATGCAGATGGTAGACCCGGCATTTGACCTCAGGACACCCATATAAGAGCACTTTATCAGGTCACTACCTGCCCCAGTTAACGAAACCGGGCCACCCGCCCGACTACTTCGACAACAATGACAAACAATACTTTTCAGGATGTGTAGGGAGCAACATGCAAGGTGACATCAATCGCATGACAGTCATTTGCATTTATGACAACATTCCAGTTGACCAAGTTTGGTTCCACTAACCTGCCATGAACTTGACCTGACTTGACCTCGGTGTCCTAACATGACTTTGAAGCTATAAAGCAAAGCAATATACAGCAAGCAAGTTGTTAGTGCTGCCAAGAACACTTACCTTTTGCCAATATACGGGAAGCACATCAGCGCCGATTTTGTGGTCTGGCGCTTTTATTTCTTCACTTTAACGACCCCTAACTCGACAAATTTTCGGCCGATTTTCGTTTTTCTTGCTTTGAACAACTCGCCGGTCATTTCTAAGCAGGTACGCAAACAATGGCGTGTATTGCCTGAATAATCTGGAGTTATGTACGAAAAACCGGAGGGACGGGCGGATTTCGCCCCCCCCCCCCCCCTCCAGGGCGCGTGTTAAGTTGTAAGTCGATATCTTTCCAGCGGTTTCCAATTTTCTGAACCATTTTAAGCTGAAAGGTGTGGGTACTATGAAGAGCAGCTTCGACGCCTAGACAGTCCTTCAGCTGCGATGGATTGCCATGGCAACGATTCTTCTTCGCTGTGAGACAATGGCAGTTGGATATTTACGGGATCAGACGGGATGCAAATCGCTCGCAGATATATGGCAGATGGCTTCGGACATCACCGATTCTTCTACATTTTCACCGGCGTTTCGCCCATTGATATTGCCGTCCGTTGCGTGATATCCTAACCGCGCCAAGCTCGTGTAAATAAATAACCATCAAACAAAGCGTTGAAGACCATCAGTACTAAACAGCGGCTCATCCATGTTCCAGTCAAAGTGCAACATACAACACAATGAATGATGCTGTATTTCGTGTTTTCTTCTGAGCATCGCGTTGAATAAATGTTGGTTGGCTACTTTCTAAAACGTACGCCTCCGTCCGACACCACGTAATACTGAGAGTTTTTTAGCTAAAAAGTTAGACATTACCTTTCCAAAATGTGAGCAAGATACGCACTTCAATATGACGGGCTAATGGTGGGGAACGATTAACCTCAATACGGGAGTGCTGGGCTGTGAAGTAGTCGAGCGAGGGAAAGAAAATGGTGTCCCTCTCCCTTAAGTACTTTGGGCCCCAGCTGCATTGTTGACATTGTATCTTAGCCCTTAATTAGGTGCACATACAATGTCGTAAATGGCTCAGCGAATGAGAGTCGGGCTCCACCCTGTCCTTCCCAGCGAGGCTTGTCGCGTGTATGGGTTTCTCGGGTACGCCTGGGTACACCGGTGTGCATTTGCTTTGCCTCGCAGGCCGGATCCAGCCAGCGTTCTTCATGCATGGCCAGTGGAGCACCTTCTATGGGGGGGGGAGTATGGGTGAGGCCTAGCAAGTTGCAGCCCGTCAGATGTGTAGGCGGTTTGGGAAATTTGTCTATGCTTTCTTCTTCCTGTCCAGTATTTTGCGCCAAATGGAAAGATTATATTGAGCCATTGGAGTTAGGTGGGCTGTGTAATGGCACAACACATGCAACAATACACTCCATCTCATCGCATCGTATCTTACCGCACAGAAGCCGGTAGTATGACACCGTACGAGAAGCTTGTGTGCCTCGCTACATGTGACGCACGATCTACAAAAAATGTTGCTGGATAAATGCAAAGAAAGTTCAAAGTCCAATGGAAAATGAGATTGGTGGATAATGAAATGAGCCAGAATGTCGTGAATTTAAATGTAGAACCCTAGGGAATGAAGTTGCATGCCCACGCTCACTCCATACTTTCCGGGTACGTAGTTCGGATGATACGAACCACTCAAAAGCTATATGGCCGGTCGGCCGTGCAAGGTTGCTCGTTTTTTTTTTTGCTTGGTGACGAAGAGCCCACTCCGCTTGCGACCTTCCTCGTTTTTAGCAAGCATTCCAATATCCTTAGCCACTCCGGCATCATACAAGTCGCTGAACCCTGGCAATTTATGTTGCTGTCCCACTGCGACGCTGTTGAATGGCCATATTAGGGTATACCGGACCAGTGAGTAATCATTGAAAGGTCGGAAAGATTCGCTCAGGTTATTGGTCCACAGAACCAGTAGAGTACCGCTTCCGCCAGCTTTGTCCTCGATTCATGCCTGTACTGTGTTCAATTTCATTTTATGATATCCATAATTTATGTCGCAAGTCTAGACCATGATATTGTCTGTCTAGGCTTGTGTAAGAGCTAAATATGCGCTTCAGGGAAACAATACATTAACACCTATGGTCTGCTGCAGCCTTTCGGCATTCACCTACACCGGGAACAACACCTCGCTTTCAGAATGCACGAACGTACGATTTTCACTCCGAAGTAAAAGTCATATTAGCATTCCATCTTCAAAAACAACTTGATAAATTGACGACATCCGTTATGCATAGTAGGCGTAAGTATGGTCGCCAATATAGCTCAGATGGTTAGAGTGCCTTCCCGCATTGATCTTCCAGATCCCGACAAGACAAGATTCGAGTAACTTCACGAGCTCGCATAGGTCCCAGCTGGAAAAGCCAGTCGACAACTGGTCCGATCTGACATGGGACGAGGCACTAGGCGGCTGTGTCGGTGCGTTGTAGTCATATAAATCTCCAGACAATATTCTGTCTTTCAACTGGAATCATCGGATTGAGTGGTGAGGTCAGGGTTCAAGCGACCAGCTTTGCTTAGCACATGACCCTGACCCGTAAACGCACCCCAGAAAGTGTGTTTCACGACGCACTTCATGCACGCTCGCGGCTAATGGTGACCCCAGGAGGAATTTAAATAAAACATAAATAACAAAGTATAGTTACATAACACTTGTTTTATGCTTGCTTTATCCTCTAAATGGGGCAGCCCAGCAGCACTAGGGCTGTAATATGTACATGTATGCTTGCTATGAGGCAGGCACCTCAACGAAGCAGGATTCGACGCCACCCCTGCTTCGCTCTTAATTATGCCCCATAGGCGGCCGGTGCACCATAGAACCCCAATAGCAGCAGCAATGAGGCGCGCGTAGCAACGAGGTTAATGATGTACTTTTACGGCATGCACATGCACGATAGAAATACAGCCGGGTTATGAGGTTCCGCATCCGCCGCGATGACTTGGTCGGCATAATATTGACGTTGCGTGTGTCACCCGCAACAGCGGAGCTCTGTGCCTGCATTCGCGTCCGGAGTGTTGCTGGACGAGCTACCGACCTGGACGAACTACAGCTGGCGCACAGCGACCTGGAAGCACGCTGGATATGGGCGGATTCCTGTTCAAGTATCCAGCGAAAGTCCGTGTTTGTTCGATCAGCCGATATGTGTGCATTTACCATAGTAACTGTAGCATGACATTTTTACCTTCAACGTAAGTGATATACTTATCGCCCAGTAAAGGGCGGATGCAAGGGAAGCACTGCGGGTGTCCCCCTTCCCCAAGGGAGGGGATGCTCCTCCAGCCGGGAAGCAGCATCCCTCTGAGAAGCCTGGAGTGCATCCCTTCCTGTTTTTTCTTCTCTACAAGAGGCGCCCCACTGAAAGGAAAAAGCACCCTGTGAAGGAACACCTCGCCTCAGAGAAGGTTTGAGTCTACCCCCATTCCCTCTTATATTGCTAAGCCAGAGGCGCCACTCGGAAGGCTCGGAAGGCAAAGGCACCCTCCAGGTGCTTTCGCAGTGGCGCCTCTGCAGATTTGCGCCTCCCATGACAATCCCTGGATCCGCTCTTGTACCCCGTGCCCTAATCAGTGATTCCGTTATTGCATGCAACACGAAGTCAACATATAATTCAGGCTACAACAGCGCGCACACCTAATTGTGTCTGAATGGACACCAGATCGGTGTGTTTTATGACAGGCGGTGGACTAAACCGAGTTAAGTCCCACCACTATGTCAATGCACGGACACGGCTTGAGTCAGGCTCAGTGTTGTTGGGCCTGGCCGGCCTGGCGAAGTCCGGGGAGCCCGTGACCAGCACTGACGCGGCTCTGCGTCGTGAGGTCCGGGGAGACCATGGCCAGCACTGGGGCGGCTCTGCGTTATGAGGTCCGGGGAGACCATGGCCAGCACTGACGCAGGCTCTGCGCTGAAGGTCCGGGGAGCCCATGGCCAGCACTGGGGCGGCTCTGCGTTATGAGGTCCGGGGAGACCATGGCCAGCACTGGGGCGGCTCTGCGTTATGAGGTCCGGGGAGCCCATGACCAGCACTGGGGCGGCTCTGCGTTATGAGGTCCGGGGAGACCATGGCCAGTACTGGGGCGGCTCTGCGTTATGAGGTCCGGGGAGCCCATGGCCAGCACTGGGGCGGCTCTGCGTTATGAGGTCCGGGGAGCCCATGACCAGCACTGACGCAGGCTCTGCGCTGAAGGTCCGGGGAGCCCATGGCCAGCACTGGGGCGGCTCTGCGTTATGAGGTCCGGGGAGCCCATGACCAGCACTGGGGCGGCTCTGCGTTATGAGGTCCGGGGAGCCCATGGCCAGCACTGGGGCGGCTCTGCGTTATGAGGTCCGGGTAGCCCATGACCAGCACTGGGGCGGCTCTGCGTTATGAGGTCCGGGGAGACCATGGCCAGTACTGGGGCGGCTCTGCGTCGTGAGGTCCGGGGAGACCATGGCCAGCACTGGGGCGGCTCTGCGTTATGAGGTCCGGGGAGACCATGGCCAGCACTGGGGCGGCTCTGCGTTGTGAGGTCCGGGGAGCCCATGACCAGCACTGGGGCGGTCGTTATGAGGTCCGGGGAGACCATGGCCAGCACTGGGGCGGCTCTGCGTCGTGAGGTCCGGGGAGCCCATGACCAGTTTCGCAGGCTCTGCGTCGTGAGGTCCGGGGAGCCCATGACCAGCACTGGGGCGGCTCTGCGTTATGAGGTCCGGGGAGACCATGGCCAGCACTGACGCGGCTCTGCGTCGTGGGGTCCGGGGAGCCCATGACCAGCATTGACGCAGGCTCTGCGCTGAAGGTCCGGGGAGCCCATGACCAGCACTGGGGCGGCTCTGCGTCGTGAGGTCCGGGGAGCCCATGACCAGCACTGGGGCGGCTCTGCGTTATGAGGTCCGGGGAGACCATGGCCAGCACTGGGGCGGCTCTGCGTCGTGAGGTCCGGGGAGCCCATGACCAGCATTGACGCAGGCTCTGCGTCGTGAGGTCCGGGGAGCCCATGACCAGCACTGGGACGGTTTTGCGCTGTGTAAATATGACGGCTCAGTCGAGCCGACAGCTAGCTGTGACCTAGGTACCTAGGCAGATACCTAGCTAGGTGCCTATGTTCGGACGCATTTTGTCCTCTACCTTCATTGTGAAGTGAAATTAACGGTAGGAGGAACAATTCGACAGCTATGCTATTCATCATCTAAATTCTGATAAAACGAGTCATACTGGCCTGCCACTGTGTCTGAACGCGTCTCTTACTTCCATGTTTTTCTCAGAAATATATTATTCATTGTGAGGAGGCATATTTCTTCGTTTCGTATGATGATCCTTCAAATCGCATGCGAACATTCATCATATCGTATGCGAGCATTTCAGAAATCGTATGCGACTTCCGAAACTTAAATCAGTCTCTTGGTGTGTACCTGTTCAAAGTCATGCGAACATTGTCGTGTAGGCTAGAGACGTACAGAACTGTCCGCGGGTCTCCAGATGTTTCGTTTGACCCGTGTTGTCATTGATCTTGTATTGGAGTTGCATACAACGCCTTTGTGACGAGAGTAAAAAAATATGTACCTAATGTTAGACAATTATCTAGAACATAGGTTAAAACTGGACACCTTAACGAGTTGCTTATTTTAGTGTGCCGTTTGTACCAGGTGGCGATTTTCCGCCGTTGGTACCGGGTGGCGATGTTCCACCGTTGGTACCGGGTGGCGATGTTCCACCGTTGGTACCGGGTGGCGATGTTCCACCGTTGGTACCGGGTGGCGATGTTCCACCGTTGGTACCGGGTGGCGATGTTCCACCGTTGGTACCGGGTGGCGATGTTCCACCGTTGGTACCGGGTGGCAATGTTCCGCCTTTGCTACTGGTTATAAAACAGCGAACATAATTCTGCCACGGTTAACCTTTGTTGTGCTTTTCGCGAGGTAGGCTATGCGTTGCACCGGTGCTTATTAAACCATCCAGCCTTAGCTCGATACAGCGCAATCTACCTCGGCTCAGCTTTGTAAAGCATAGTTGATTAAATGGCTGTTATAATGAGAAAATGTGGGAAAGTCCGGGTGTATTACAGGCTTTGGGTTGGGGGATGCGTTCATGCGTGTGTGGAAATGGTTTGGATAATACGTGGTGGATCCATGACATATGCTGAAAGCATCTGAAGCGACACCATATTGCTGATTGCCGCGACGTTGCAACGCATTAGCTTGAATGAAGAAGTAATCACCCCATCTTCACACTGTGTCCACACACATGTAGCAGTTGCTGCCCAAGCTCTTAAGTTGACTGTGCGTGTCAGCATTTGCACAATTCCAGGACTACTTAATTCTTGATCGGCACTAGTTGAAGAAGTTCTGCAAGCCACGATGCTCGAGGAATGAAAAGGACCTCAGCCGCACGTCAAGCCAGAAGTGACCCGTTTGCTGAATGCCAATATTGCAGCAGGTGGGGGTCTGCATTATAGAAGCCACAAACAACAAAGTTGAAAGTCATTTGTATCAAAGCCATTCGAATAAGTTGAAGATGTCTAATTCTATGCATTTTCTACTGGCACAAGTAAATAATCGACCGTGAGTTTTTGAATACGAATGCGGCCTAATTATCACCCGATGACAGGAAAAGTTCCCTTAAATCAGACACAGTTTGGAATTCCGAAGGCATACTGAATGGCAACTAATTGCGGGAGCTTCCACTTGACTCGATGCCAGCCGTCACGCCACCAGGCGGTACAATGCTCACATCGCCAGAAAGGCTGCGGCCACACCGTCTTCGAGCACGCTATACGGACTACTCTTCGGCTTTCCAAAGTGTCAACCATAAGCTGTTACTATACAAGCTCGAAAATGCATATCATGTTTCAGACAACATGCTCTCTCTGATTCGCTCATACCGGACTGGTCGCCGGCAGCGGGTGGTCTCTGACTGGGCTGACGTCACTTCCGGTGTACCGGAAGGGAGCTTTCTGGCTCCTCTGTTATTTGCCCTGTTTGTGAACGACCTGCCATCCAGTATTGACTCGGAATGTCTGATGTTTGCTGATGACGTCAAATTTTTTTAGGAGGGTAGCGTCTGTGGACGACGCGACACGCTTGCAGAGGGATATTGATTCCCTCTGTAAGTGGTCCGCAGACTGGATGCTATCCTTGCACCCTCTAAAATGTAAATAATTCACAATGACTCCTCGCCGTACTCCTGTGTGCTTCGAATATAAGGTACACAATGCAACGCTGCAGCGTGAGACTGTGATGCGAGACCTGGGTGTCTACCTAGACAGCAAATCGACTTTCGCACAACATGTGGCAAAAACTGTGTCATCTGCGAACCGAGCTTTCGGAATTTTTATTAGATCAATGCAAGCAGGGGTTTCTGGTAGACAATTCTCGAAAATTGCTCTGTTGACGGCATATAACGCGAACATTAGGTCTCGCCTTGAGTATTGCTCCGGCATCTGGGCAGGCGCAGCCTCAACACATCTCATCAGGATTGATAGGGTAGAACATACATTTTTAATGTGGCTTACCCAACACTGTAGCGCCACACCTCGACCGGAATCTCTACAATATCAGGACCTTCTTCGCTTTTATAACATGACATCTGTGTCCACTCGTCGCGTACAATCCGACATCATTTTCTTACGAAATGTTTTATTTGGCAGGACGGACTCATGTGTGTTATTGCAAAACTTTGGATGGAGTGTCCAAGTCAGGAGAAATAGGCAACCTGTTTTATTCCATGTACCGTATGCACGTGTAGAAACCATTAGGTGTGGCTTGTTTGACAGATTTTTGAGAGTAGCGAACGCATTTTTAGCGATGACAACGAGTGCGGACATCTTCACGGACCCGCTGAATGCATTTAAGACACAGGTGGTGAGATACTGTGCTGCGTCACACGCTCACATCTGAGACGCGGAGCCATCGAACATCCACGAGTTCTGACGGCCGTTTGCCTGTTTGAACTGAAAACTATTCACCTGTTCTGTGTACGTTTTTAGCTACTGACTTCTCCTGTAAAGGGCACAATATGCTGTTGGAGATTGTGGACAATAAACAAATAAACAAATACACACACACACCCAGACACCCACACACCCAAACTTGAGGAACTTTGGTAAAGTATATGAACTGATATCTTACATTTCCTATGAATAATAATAATGTGCGTGACATGTAAATACACTGGCAACACCCACAGAAACACCTTCCTAAGCATTTCGCACGCACATGCGAAGTAGGTTTATCGAAATTTGCGCAAAGTCGCAGATCTGCTAGGACTTGTCGACCCCTCTCCTACCATGTCTAAGTGACCTGCAATAACCATGATTTTTTATCAATGCATGCTCAAGGAATTTCCATCTTGATATGCTCATCATCAGGTATTCCAAAGATCATAGCTCTATTTTATGCGGTTTGGCGTTCATAGCTTAAAAACTGACCCGTGTGATATCCACTCCCACCCAGCCACCCACTCGTCCGTGGAGTAATGTTAAATAGATGCTAAGCTGGAACATGCTGATAATATAAATACGACACTCGAACATTCTCCCCGCGATCTGGCGGTACCCGAACGGAATTTCTCCGAGAACAAACTACTGTATTATACCTTGCTTGTATTTTGCATGACACCTCAGAGTTCGAATTGTCATCAAATGGTTGACGACTCCTATATGAATATAAAAGTGCAATGTACAGTGTGCACGCCTGCATGTTTCGAAGCGCGTCAGTGTGATGGTCGTGTCATCCTATTGCTCTGTAAAATATCACATCTATAGATGTGAATTAACAGGGCCTAGTCGCCCGCACGCTCACCTTTTCGCTCAAACTTGTCGATCATTACGTTTTACACGCATGTTGGCATCGTCTCCGGATTACGCTCAGCGTGTTCCGATAGTACAGTCAGCAGCCAACTGGAGGAGCTTAATCGGCAAAGACCGGCTGGAACAGCTATGTTCACCTACGGCGCGTATAATTCCATTAGCGGAAATTCCGAGCCGACGGCATCGGGCACGCCATTCGCAGACACCGCCAACGCCATACTTATTACTTGGTTGCTGGTTTCGCGCTGGCCAGGAAGCACGCATGTTTGTCACCAGAAAAACAGCTCCTGGCAACAGCGCTACGACGTGAATCGTACGCGATTTTACTTTTGTTGAAAGAACTTTCACGACTATAAACGTTTTCTGTAAAACTTGTAAGTGAACATTTGGCTCCAAACCGCTGCATTCCTTAGAGGTCAAAAAAGGTCAGTGCAGTTGTCAGAGGTCAGTACACAACAAGAATAGTCTAGATTATGCGGTTTGCGTGATAAGCCAATATAGGTGCGCTATTCTCCCACTACAACAGTATTTGCTGAAGAATTGGGTCGTTTGTGTAGACTACTTATGGTTGCTAATCTCTAATTTGAGGGATGTGAAGTCAGCGCAATTCCCCTCACCTCATTCGTTCGGACCATGCGCCAATGGAAATCTACCTCAGCTTAGCCCCACTGAATGACCACCAGTTGAGCACCATAGATTGAAGAATTCGCAGCATTGCACTGAGTTTTGCTAATGATATGGTCGGAATAATTTTCGACATCATGCCCATTATAACTGAAGGAGATAAGCTGGGCTAAAATATACTGCATGTTTCGGCGGCGTGTGTCTTTTAAGAGTGATAGTTTGAAGATAAGAAAATAAAAAGCACAAAATGGCATGGAACGTGTCACAGCATACATTCTAAAATCTAATGATCTCTCACCCTGTGGAATCCGTTCGACATGGCTTGATTTTGAAACATGATGTGGTGTGATATGAATACAATTTACATACTAGGCCGGGTATTCTACGAATTAACAAGAAACTGGAAACACTTATCACATCATATACCTACACGCACCATCGCGCCGAAAAATAGCCTTCGGCTGCGACGAACGTGATCCTAGTGTGTGGCTATGTGATGTGCTGTGATCAGTAGCCTGTGCTCCCCGTGTATGGGCATCGCTTGTTTGGTGCGTTTGGTCGAACGTTATTCTGACGTCATTAACGATGTTCATTGCAGTGCTGCATCATCTTCAATCTTATGAGCCTAAATACGACCGCCGTGAAACACCAATTAAATACAGCAAAAGTGCAGAAAAGTAGCGTCAGTGCATGGAGTGTATAAACTTTCTACAGCAATGCAGACTTACAGATGTGGTACAGAAGTTTATCCTGGATTGCTCGGCAAAAGCAAACTGCATGTTGAGAGATTCCGCTGGAGTCCAGAAGATTAAAGGAACATTTTACTGCAAAAGGTTAAACCAGAGCACGAAGACATCCTTCCGCGCGGAATATTTTTATAACGTCATCACCACAGGCTCCTAGTCGAATTACCGTTTCATACTGTTTCCATAGCTACAAGAACAGGTGAGCTATATACGCAGAGACCATCAAAGGTGGGGGGGGGGGACCAACTAACGAAAACGTTTGAGCGCTCACGCTCTCAGCATCTCGGTGTATCTGTACAGCCAACAAAAGACACAGAGACACAACAGGGGGAGCAGCAAGCAGAGGAGGGACGGCGGCCCGTGTATGCAGCACCCGGGGACATACAGCACCATCATCCGGAGACACACAGCATCAACACCCGGGGGCATATAGCACCAGCACCCGGGGACACACAGCACCAGCACACGGGGACATACAGCATCAACACCCGGGGGCATATAGCACCAGCACCCGGGGACATACAGCACCCTGGGACATACAGCACCAGCACACGGGGACACACAGCACCAGCACCCGGGGACATACAGCACCCTGGGACATACAGCACCCGGGCCATACAGCACCATCATCCGGGGTCACATAGCACCAGCACCCGGGAGCATACAGCACCCTGGGACATACAGCACCCGGGCCATACAGCACCATCATCCGGGGACACATAGCACCAGCACCCTGGGACATACAGCACCCGGGGATATACAGCACCATCATCCGGGGACACACAGCACCAGCACCTGGGGACGTACAGCACCATCATCCGAGGACACATAGCACCAGCACCCGGGAACACACAGCACCAGCACCCGGGGATATACAGAACCATCATCCGGGGACACACAGCACCAGCACCCGGGGGCATACAGCACCAGCACCCGGGGACATACAGCACCATCATCCGGGGACATACAGCACCATCATCCGTGGACATACAGCACCAGCACCCGGGGACATATAGCACCAGCACCCGGGGACACACAGCACCAGCACCCGGGGACACACAGCACTAGCACCCGCTGACATACAGCACCAGCACCCGGGGACAGGCGTCACCAGCGATGTGGCGCCGCCTGACACTTGGCCGGAGTACAGCCAATAACGAGAACAAATAACGGGCGGGGGTGCAGCAGGCAGAGGAGGTTCGGCGGCCCGTGAATGCAGCACACCAGCATATCCGGACAAGCGTAGCCACCGAGACGGCACCGCCTGACACCTGGTCGTCACCATGTGTACATGGGAAGCAGCCGATCCCGTCGGAGCAGGAAGATATGGAAGCATGGTGGAATGCTTTGTCACAATGTGATTACATCAATTCCTGTGGTGTCAACTCAGGCAGGGCGCACAGGCAAAATCCTCAACAATGTCCCTAGAACCGAATGTGGCCAAAACAATGTGAACAGACAATGTGAGCAGACGGGTAGAACAGCGTGCAGCTGCAGCGTCTCGGCACACAGGAGCGGCGGCTTCCGCCGGAGATGCTGCACGGCACACCACCTTACCGACACGTGCGCATGGATAGGGAAGTGGCGAGTCTTCTACGTAGCTGTAATTTTCGCCGCAATGAGACGAGTTGGCAAGGCACTGTGAGTGCCCATATATAGCGCACCCGTTCGGTCGCTGAGGATCACGAGATGGTTGACATTGACAGTGTACAGACTGATCCTGACGTGATACTGACGCCGGCGGTCGACCATGTGGAGACGTTGGGACCCCTTTTTTACACCAATCCTCTGTAGGTTTGCTGGGTACTTTTCGGCGTGATGGAGTGTGTAGGTATATGATGCGATAAGTGCTTCCAGTTTCTTGTTAATTCCTAGTACCCAGCCTAACATGTTAATTGTACTTATATCATGTCCTACCATGTTTTAAAATCATGCCATGTCAAACGGATTCCACTATTCGCTGGATGTTCCGTGCGAAGTTTTGTATTTGTATGCAGCTTATCTGCCAAGGCACGCTGAACTGATCTATGATATCGAGAAGCTGTTCGTGAGATGTTGACCTGGTAGACACAAGTTTTGCAGAGCAAGACAAGAGCTAGGGAAGTTGGAGAGCTTTATCTAACAGGATGTGGAGTAACTCAGAACCAGCGAGGGTTTTCGTACAGCGCCGCGGTCGCTGGAAACTGGCTACCACCAGCCGCCAGACGCCTGATGCACCAAACTTACTGGCAATACCGGTGTCAAACATCCCTCGAAATGTGTTCCGGAAAATCGTCTACCAATGGAACAGTTCCTTCAGCACACAGCCGACATCATATTCCAGCATTTAAATGACAACCGGGGAGAACCTGTCCATTACTAGTCACCAATAACCAGTGCAATGGTATTGATATTCGTGGCGTTTGGAAACTGTGCCGTATTCATGTCCTCATGCATTCTGTATCGGAGCAATGCTATCGCTTTATGGGATAATGTTGCGTCATGGAAGGCGCCAGGGAACGTAATGATCCGTATGGAGCGTCGGGCCATTTAGTAAGCAATTTCAACGTCTACATATTGTATTCTGGCCACAAATTAATCTAGCCCGTAGGGGTGTCATCCATTGAAATTGGCTTCGCTACGAACTTAGATCCAGCCTCAGATCAAGTTAACAAGGGAAAAGGCCGTGGAAGACTGTGTGCTTGTCTTTGTGCATCGGACGTTGTTGGTGTTGGTGCTGTGGATATGGTCGCCCGTAGCAAACGTTGATGTAATTGTTCATGTCTGGGTGTGTGGTGATCAGTTTTGATCTGAACGTACAAAATTTGGGTGTATTTTGTGAGGTCGACAGGCGGCTTTGTTGTGAACTTTGTTATTGAAATGATTTCACTGTGCATTGCGATGGTCACGGTAGCTCGGTCGATAGAGCATTCGACTGTTGGTCGTACGTGGGATCGTCGGTTAGAATCACACAACCAGCGGGATTACCAAGTTCACACGAGGTCAACCAGCGGGATTGCCAAGTCCACACGAGATGAACCAACGTGGGAGACTAGCGATGATTCATGGTCGACCTGTCGAATGTGTCGCAAGGGAGCCCAAGGTTCTTCTCGTTGGTTGGGAACGCGACAATACCACGTCATGTTTCGTTGCAGCACGATTTCGGGGGCTGTTGATGAGCGCTGCGCCGTCTATATAATGCTAAACACGACCAATGCGCCGTCTTTACCGTCTCTTGTGGCGGGCTGAATTTGGCGCCGACTTTTTATTGCAGATTCCAGTTTTTGCTTCATCTGAGGAGGCAGAATATTTTATGTCTGGAATTACTGCCAACTTAATGTCATGTTGATCGCAGACTGCGAATGATTGCTTGTTTGTTCAGGAAGCCGTAGTCCTTTGAGGCATGCTCTGTTTAGTGACATTTACGACGATATTTCGTCTTCGTGGTTTGATGCATTCGTCCCTGACAGACGACGAGCATCTCTTTGTTTTTATAGCTTGATGTATCCATCCCTGACGGACAAGAGTCCCCTTGTTCCTCCTGGTTTGGTGCATCCGTTTCTGATTGGCGACCAGCGTCTCCTTGTTTCTCATGGCTTGATGCGTCGTACCTGACGCCCTGGCGGACCACCAGAGCCTGCTGATTTACTATGGCTTGATGCATCTTCCCCGACGGACGACGAACGTCTCTTTGTTTCTCGCCACACGTTATAGAATGAGAAGTGCTCAATTACCGGAACCAATCTTGCAAACAGTCGCAGTGGTTGCACAGCGGTGGTTGTGTCCTAACCCAATACGAAATTTTGGCAAATATCGCAAATGTTAAACCAAATTGTACCCCGAACATCTTGTCATGTGTACGCACGATGAAAATTTTGGGGGACTGCTTCTGCCTAGCAAATTGTGATCCATTGTGAGGCGCAGTGTATACCACTAAGCTGCGTTTGTAAGTGTTCACCGCGACTGACTGCCAGCAGGCGAATGCTGTGTCATTGTGCCATGAATGCCGTGTCATTGTGTCATGAATGCTGTGTCATTGTGTCATGAATGCTGTGTCATTGTGTCATGAATGCTGTGTCATTGTGCCATGAATGCTGTGTCATTGTGTCATGACACCGCCGGGAGTCATTGTGCTGGGTCGCCAGTGTGACACCAGTATCAATATTGTGCCATGCAGTGTATGTGGGGCGTGTCTGGTGTGCTACGATCGACCCTCCCTTCGCGGTGGGGTGCAATAGGTGATGCCGGCCAGTGATAGGCAGGGCCCTGGCCGGCTAGCCCCCGTGAGAACCGGTTCCCTTTCTCGCGCGCGGCTCGGTAGACGCGAGTCAGCGGTTGAAGAGGTGAAATATAGTCTAGTGGGTAAAGGTGAGCAGACGTGTAGACGCTGGACGGTTGTCCGTCAGGGTCGTCTGGCGATTTGGAGACACAAACTTAGAAGGGAACTCGCTGGTTTTGACTGTTGCGCAAGTTGTCGCCGTACTGTTTATTGATCAGACCGGTCAATGCAGGTGCATTAACGGCTGGTGATACGTTGTTGGGTTCGAATAAGTTGAAGTTGAGAACAGTTATCGCGCAAGCGAGGCAAACCCTAAACTATCACTGCCAGGCGAATTAAAGTTGCCTACAGAACCATCGATGCTCCAGCCATACATATGTGTCCTGTTTGTACACTCCATGCACGCTCCGTTGCGTACCGTCCTGGTACCTAAGGTACCTAAGGGCAGAAACATGAAATGCATTGATGTAGTTGTGGTTGAACAGCCTACAATCTCCAGAACAGCATAGGGGGATTTATCTTTTCAACCGGCTGGTGAGTAAGCGAATGATTGGCAAGAAGGCATGAGTAGGCCTGAAAGCGAGTGCACACGTAATGTGTTGAATGACGCGTCATGTATCGGACTGTTGGCACCGTTTTGAGCTGCACGTGGAAAATGCAGGGAATCTTTTATTGAAGTCCTATGGTATTTCACAGGCATGTGCCACGGTGCTCAGCGTGAAGTTTCTAGTTCAAATGCTGGAGCCGTTTGGTGGCATTTAACACGAATGGACATATACCAGTGTAGCTGTTTTTCGTTTTCTTTGTCTTCGTTTGTTTTTCGTTTGGCTATAACACCGATGTGCAAGTCAAAGCCATGTAAAAATATTGAAATTCGAAAACTGGATGGTTGTATGAAATAATGGCTGCAATATTTTCGTTTGTGTATTTCGAGTGCATTCCTTTAAGCAGACATCTTTCGTCACGTTTGATGGGGGAAAATACCATGATGTCTAGTAATGCCGTGAATCGTATCCCTATGGACATCTATACATAGGGGTATACACTGATATGCTACGCTACGTTGCGATACGCTGATCTTTCGAAAGGTCCTACGTCAAAATACCGAGGCCGCGGTAGCTCAGTCGGTAAGAAGTTGGACTGCCGAGGGATTTCCAAGTCTATCTGCGATAAACGTGCATGAGAGACTGGCGACGCTATATTACCCAGCAGTCGGATGTGCCATAAAGGAACACAAGTACCTACGTCAAGATACGGCTTATGCATTCCTTGTTTTGACTAGCGCAAGTCGTTCCATATTGTATATATTTACAAGCATTGCTCTTGCTTACAGGGCACACCCCAGTTGCTGGAAAACGAGCACTGATCGGACGCATGATAATTTGGTCTTGTCATCCCAGCTGCTTGCGAGGGAGCAACTCACAAATGTATTCCACAATAAGCGTTTGCGGAGGAAGTGCCCGTCAACAAGATATATTGTACTAGTCCTCCAAGCTACTTGCCGAAGGAGGACCCAGACGTCGACGACGGTCCAAAGGTGGAGCAGATGAGGTAAGGTCTCCTCACTGGCGAGGTGTGTCCTTCTGCTCCTTGCAAAGCAAGCCCCCTCAACGGATTTGATTTGTATAGGAATACGTGCGACGTCAACAGGTGATACGCTACCGTTCCACGGTATTCGTTACCATGCCACCATGTCGCGGTGATCGTCACAGCAAAATTATTCAGATCACATACGTGCATCAGTGAAATATAGTTGGGGCTCCACCCATATTAACAGAATTTACTAGCGTGAAATTCATTATTGAGCTCGCAAGTGAAATATACAAGCAAGACATTATCATAGTAATTCCTCACATGTTGTTTGTGACAACTGATGGTCGTGATAATCAGTGGTGTTCACGTGATGTGACTAGTTTCTGTTTAATTGTTGACTGATTACGTGGGCTGGAAGAAAAAACTCGATTGCAGTTAAAAAGGAGATTCCAAGCCATCAACACGCTTAAATTATACTATGTGATCCAGTTTTTTAACCTATCCAACACATATTTTACTTAAGGACGCTTTTGCAAAGCATATTTAGAGGAGGCACGCAGAAAGCCGTACTTCGCGTATGTTCCTCAGTTGTAAAAAAGCAATATGTACCATTCTATGGAACCACAATGTAGCCTCCCACTGTTGAAAATTTATATTTACTAGAACCAGCACTACTGCCGGTGGAGACGTTGCTGGTTCTAAGCCGATACTTATATATCCAAGCTGGTATGATGCGGAGTTGGTGCCAGTTGGTTTCATTTTGTAGCTATGATCGTAAGCCAGATGCAGTCAGCTAATGAATGTGTCCATCGGTACGCGTGTCATCGTTCTTGTTCCGCTGAGATTAATGACATGTTCTGTCATGCTCCCGTTTCCATCTCCCGTCTTCATCCTATCAAGCCACTGACGAAGTCGCAAAGCACGGTTTGCACACCGTGAGCATGTCTGTGATATATCAGCTCTGGTTGGACTAGATTCGTACTTTTCAGCTGGAAAGCTTTATGCTGAAAACCCTCTCGGAACGGCGTAACATGATCTGGAGACAAAATAATTGAATGTGTGGGATGCATTCCGATGCTACCCTGTTCTGTACAAACCAGGATATACAGGCTTGCAAATAATAATTATAGTATCAAATCCATGTTTGCAGCTAGCAGTTCCTTGCCGACCACGTCCCCCCCCCATTGGATATAGCCTGGCGCGTGCTTTGCTGATACGCTGCATTGAATCTCACTTTGGATCAACGAGTTTTTTTCCTATGGAGTGTGTCAGCAAGAGAACGTAATCTTGTGGATGAGAACAGCGTAGACTTAATCTAGGTTGTTTTGCTTGTGTTTCAATTTTTTCGTTCCCGACACTGGCTTTTTGAATTTACATGTTAAAGTAATTGTAAATTGAAACATAATTTAAATAATTCTGGAATGCTGTAATATTTCCAGTTTCCGAGATAGTATGCAATATAGCCAAATTATTCCTATCCGTGTTCACAGTTCTTGTCGCTCGAAAAGTGATGGCGTCTTCTCTGAATTGGCTTAGGCACGTTAAGGAACGTTAGAAATGTGCAGCTCGGTATATAACCAGACCTTTCGATTCAGGTTTGCGCCGGGATCACCAGTATGAAAGTGCCCGACACCACAGGCCGACGGGAACTGGAACTCGCCCGCCAGGTCAACCTTCGCCAAGGTTCTGGCTAATGTCAAGGAAAAGGCGGACTGTTTAACTGGTAGTAAGTGTGTTAACCATTATGAATTTATATGCTAAAGGATTTTTGTTGAACAGTAATAGATGTATTCCGCACCTTGGTCTCAGGCCAGCGACGATGGCACGCTGAATGCTCTAAATCCAGTGCGCCATCTACCGCGCGGCGCCTACGATGAAGCTGGCCAGCCTGGTTGCGCTACCAGCAATGTTCGTATTTCAGCTGGTTAGATTATTGTCTGCCATGTGCCGATTTTGGCCGGTTTAAGCCGGTTTTTTTCATCAGATATATTACATTTAATAAAATGTAGAATTATAAAGATAGTTGTGGTGGAAATGTTGGTGATGAAGAAATATAAATTACTTCATGCAAACAACTGGTGCTGGGTATTTACAAATTAGCATTCTTTGTTGCACGTTAATGGATAGGAATGATGAGTGTGGGACTGTACATCCTGTAGTGCGTAATATTTTATGAATTAAGCATTTGCATAACGTTGGCCATCTATTTGCATTTTTATGTTCATCTGCACACTTTTCAGCAAGTCTCTCCCAGCTCCTAAGCCTAAACCTCTCCAAAGGAAGTCGCTGAAGCCACGACCACCACCAGCCCAACTTCGGTTTGCACGCACTTTGGCGCCTTGTCAATGGCGAAGTAGTAGCATATTGCTGTATAATACCACCGGTTGAGTGCCCACGCCTCTTGAACCTCCACCTCTGCTATTGCGTTTGTAGACATCAAGCAGCAGTTTGCCGTCAGGCGCGGGCCCCTTACCGCGCTTTCCGGCCGAACAGCCGTAATACAAATGCAGTTAATGGTGCTTCAAATACCCAATGCTAAGCATCTACCTGCTACATGCGTTCTTAGTACAATCATCACAACATCCACATTTGCGTACTGGTCGCACTGGTCTCATGTATGGCTGATTTACTGATGATAGTTATAAAATGCTTTCCGATATGACATTCGTCCTTATACTTATTAAGCTATTCTTATTCATTTTCTTAATATTGTTGAAGATGACGTAATCCTGCTCACGGGGTGAAGTGACTCGGGTCACGTGACTAATTCAGGATCGATATTTATGGTTTCATTTGAATCTCGGGATGTTTATACCATGATTGACATCTCCAATGACTACTGAAGTGACTTTACTCCCGTGCATATTATACACAAGTTCACGGTCGTCGCGCTCCTAGAGACTCAATAACTGTAGTGTTGCAATGTTTGGTGTTATGAGTTCTTCACTCCGATTCAGATGTTCCTTTTTAATTTATGCTTGTACTATTTTAATCCCAGTATTCTCCATAAAAAAGTTAGCTTTGTTCAAGGAAAGAGTATTCCGGTGGTGTTTCCGCTGACAAGCAACTTTGAACAGCAATCCACAGTGTAGTGCAACGTGTCAAGTTCCGATTTGCTCACCCAGGGTTAAATCTGCCCTTTTCATGTGGATATTTACCATCCTCCAGCACTGATATTTTCCAACCTCCAGCTCATCCAAAATATTTTAATTACGTGTTGTTAGGAAAGGGTTTGTAGCGACATTCCAGGACACGGCCAGCTTGTCGTTGATTTCGAACTGAGACCGGCGATTGCCATTCATTCACAGTGGCAAAGTGGTATCGTGGTTCATTAGTATTCTCTGAGTCAAGTTACGCTGATAGGTGATACTATTTAAGTTGACTTTTAGCGATGCATGAACGCTGTTTTTCTATGCTGTCGGAGCGCCATTAAACTACGGTTACAAACCTTTAGTAATGCAATCTGGTGAATGCATCGCATCCGAAATCATCTTAACCCTGCATGCAAGCTTGGTGCTGCGTTGCTCCGCAGGGCACATGTTAATGCGCCTATGGGATACATGGAAACTCGACTTACCCACGCCTTTGGCATTTGCCACCTCTCGAATTGTTGCCTCGCCGCTGTAGGTGCCTTGTGCTGATATTACTTCTGATAGTGAATCATTACTTCTGACACTGATTCATCACTTCTGATGCTGATTCTTGATTTCATTGTTTCTAGATGATGTTATAGACCAACTTCTTCATCAGGCGCAAGACACCCAGGCGTTCTTGGTGCCCACGGATCGTGGACACGCACTAACGAGAACTTGCTGCTCGTCAAAGGCGACCGAGCGGTGCAAGTTAAGAACTTGGCCGTGAGAGTCGACCGCCTGATGACGTGGTGGCAAGCATCACGCTTTTTGCACAGCCGCTGTCTCACCACGCGGTGAAAATAGCGTCATATATACTATGTTGTCTGGTCCTCGACACCGGTACCTCCCCGCCACCAAGAGAGTGGGGGCGGATCAAGGAGTAGGTCAAAGACTGTGTCTGAACACGCGTGCGCCCGGCTGGGGCCGCACACCGCCCGGACACGACCGGACAGTGCGACCGTCGGCCGGACCGACTCCACTCGAGATATTACAGGAATGCTGCTCTATGTTCTGATTATTTTGTCGCAGAGTCTGAGACAAGCATACCTCACTGGGCTCAAGGACGCTTCTCCGGGGAGCAACATTGCACAGCTGTACTCACGCCTGTTCACCACGATCAAGGCGAGTTGACAACCACCCACTGAGGCGGCGTGGATATCAAACAGACGTTACTCATCGCCGGTGGCTACTTTTTACCAGTAGCCCATCAAGAAGGGGTCGATCCTCATAATATAACCTGCGCATCGCGGGTAAATATACGGCAGTAACCCGCTGACGGACGGTCAGCTCTATGTGCTAGCACGACTGTATCTCCGACCTGAGTTTACCCGCCAAACATGGGCCTTGGCAATGTGCTGCCAGCCATAAGTGGACTACATAAATACGGGTTTGCTAGTCAGCAGTGGATATGAAAGGGTGGGCTGTCCATTAATTGTGGATAAAATGGCCTGACCTGCCGGACATAGACAACCTTTACGGACACGCTTTACCTGCTTGTAGAGTCGTCAAAATGTCTGTGCGTCAGGTGGATGGTTTACTCACTATGTATGTGTAAGCCAGCGTCCGGTGGGTAAAGTTGTCTTCAGTATGGCACCCTGTGCTTATGTTACTCACTTTATGACGGTATGATGATACACATTTATAATCGTAGGACTTTGTGTGTAACATGACATATATCAGTCCGATATATGGACCGACTGCACAGGTACTGCCCGTCTATACGACGTGCTGCATGGTAACAGCATAGTCTAGTACTGATTGGTTGCATCAATGTAGTCGCGAATCATTCCAACCAGAGCATCTCTGTTCATACAAAGCTTTCCGGGAAGCTGCTAAGTTATTTGGGCTTTAGGGCGCACCGACCATAATGATTATAAAGTGCCAAATTTGTAAAATTTGAGTAGCTAGTGTAGCTCAGTCAGCGCTCAAGACATGCTTTCTATATTATGACATTCAAGATATATTTGTTATGTCTGTTTCGGAAACATTCTTTCTTTATCTTGCGATGCTTGGTTTCCGTTTGCCCGGTCACAGTCTTCTGGAAGTTGTTCCACTACATGCTGATTGCCCTGTACATCTCATATATATTGAACGATCAGTGGCTGGTTATCTGAAGTAACTGTTCACAAATGCTCGGGGATGACTTCAGCATGAGTTGCATAAAACGATAGATTTTAATGCGATCGGCAACAGTTTTTACTCCTAAGATTATGCCGTGAAAAAAGTGTTATTTCGAGTTCCAACCATGATTTGAGGGGAAAGGTAAGTGTTTAATACGTGCACGGGGTGAAGCATGCCATGGGCATGGGAAAATGTGTCAGAATGAAGCTTTCATATTTCCTTTCCCATTTTTCCTTTACATCTGTCGAAGTGAACGATCTGTCAGGAGCCGACATCTCATTATCGTCCACGGGCGCCATACATGGTACAATAAACACTGATGATTAACTACGAATGATGCAATATGGAATGGCGGCTTGCCTACCAAAGCATGCGTCATGTCTGCAGGTAGGAAAGGCTACTTGAAGAAAGACGCCTTAACTGCGTTTTTGATCGCATGTAATACATATATATATATACATATATATATATATATATATATATATATATATATATATATATATATATATATATATATATATATGCATATATGTGCCGCTCGGGACATTTCCCAATCCTACGGCCCACCGGTGAAACAGTGTGGGCGGCGCCATTAGCCGTGAATGTGCATAAAGTGCGTCGTGAAACACCAAATAAACAATGACAGCATATATGCATTCAGCTTTCTCGAATGCCTTCCATGGCAATTTTCGTGGGACGTGGGAGATGGGAGTATCTCGCACCAGAGCGCGAGAACGACAGACTGAGAGCAGTCCCGGATCGGCCGTCGACCGCCGGACAGCCGGCCGACGACCAGCTCTCACCTGCCGCCGCATGCTGCCGCCGCGCCGTCCGTGGAGTGCCGCCGTCGCCGCCGTCGCCGCCGTCGCCGCCGTCGCCGTCCGTCGCGCCCCGTCCGCCGACGTTAAATACGCCCCGTCGGCGGCGACGCGGCGACGGCATGCGGCGCGGCCGGCGACGTTCCGTGCCGACGCGTCGTCCGGTGTCGGCGCGTCGCCCACGCCGCCAGGGCTCGAATGCAGTCGCGTGTCGGCCCGGCGCGACCGCGACTGAGTGGAGGGCGCCGCCGACACCTGCCCGCCGACACCTGCCCAGCCGCCCGCCGACACCTGCCCGCCGTCACCTGCCCGCCGGTACCTGCCCGCCGACACCTGCCCGCCGGTACCTGCCCGCCGGCACCTGCCCGCCGACACCTGCCCAGCCGCCCGCCGACACCTGCCCGCCGACACCTGCCCGCCGGTACGTGCCCACCGACACCTGCCCGCCGACACCTGCCCAGCCGCCCGCCGACACCTGCCCGCCGTCACCTGCCCGCCGGTACCTGCCCGCCGACACCTGCCCGCCTACACCTGCCCGCCGGTACCTGCCCACCGACACCTGCCCGCCGACACCTGCCCAGCCGCCCGCCGACACCTGCCCGCCGTCACCTGCCCGCCGGTACCTGCCCGCCGGCACCTGCCCGCCGGTACCTGCCCGCCGGCACCTGCCCGCCGACACCTGCCCAGCCGCCCGCCGACACCTGCCCGCCGGTACCTGCCCGCCGGTACCTGCCCGCCGACACCTGCCCGCCGACACCTGCCCCCCGGTACCTGCCCACCGACACCTGCCCGCCGGCACCTGCCCGCCGGTACCTGCCCGCCGCCACCCGCCGGCACCTGCCCGCCGGTATCTGCCCGCCGGCACCTGCCCGCCGCCGGGCCGGCACCTGCCCGCCGGCACCTGCCCGCCGCCCGCCGGCACCTGCCCGCCGCCCGCCGACACCTGCCCGCCGGCACCTGCCCGCCGACACCTGCCCGCCGACACCTGCCCGCCGACACCTGCCCGCCGACACCTGCCCGCCGGCACCTGCCCGCCGACACCTGCCCGCCGACACCTGCCCGCCGACACCTGCCCGCCGACACCTGCCCGCCGACACCTGCCCGCCGGCACCTGCTCGCCGACACCTGCCCGCCGCCCGCCGGCGGTGCACGGTCAGCCGGCCTCATACCGTGGCCGGCTGCGGCTCCGGCTAGCAACACCTTAAAGTGTGGAGCCTGTATCGCGACACCGATATGGCAGCAACTCCACCGTTTAGCAGCGCCCTGTGTAGTAACTGCACGCCGAGTTGCCAACGCCTTTCCCGGATGTCATGAAAACCGCATGCCTGCAGCAAATCGTAGAGATCCTCAAGAGAAATGTGCGCATCATTTCGAGTTGCAACTTGCATTAACAACACTAAGACCACGACCCACAATGCAGCATGCAATATTGCCGAAAACCATAAAACGGAACGATTCGTCATTATGGAAACTGAGCAGCCCATGTTCAATACACACACAGTGCCATGGAAGCGTTCATTAACACGCCCACTGGTGACCTCTCATATGGCACGGGAAGGAAGGGGAACGAGAGAACCTCGACCCCAAGCTACTGGAAGCTTGCTAAGCTGAGAAGACAGATGTGTATGGGGTGGTAAAGTCGTCGAAAACGCCGACGATGTGAAACTGATGGCTCGGAGCTACATATTTAACATATGCAAGGTCGCATGAGGTCAAGTACATGAAGTTTGTTATTGTTTCGTGGTCTACAGCTCCTCGGATCATATCTATGCGCATATATATGGGAATTACGTTCCAGATTTTGACATGTGTTAATTACCTCATATAGGATAAACATGAAAGATATACTGCGTAGTTCCTAAAATTCATGACAAGGTTCCGAAAGATTCACAATTTCTGGCAACGAAATTGCTTGACAACATATATGTTGTATGTCAGATCATTTATATGGAGGTTGCCTAGAAATATACATATGTAATGCCCGATAACCACTTACGTGCAATACGACCAACAAAACATCTTTTTTAATCTGGTCGGCGAATATTTTTCATCAGTGCATATTTATCCAGGTTCAAACGGCGAACAAACTTCAGCTGGCTTTGTTGTTTTCGAGCTCGGCTCATTTTGCCGACAGTCAGTTCGAGCTGGTCGCTCGAAGGTTAAATACCTTTCGTAGGCAGATTGATGTTCGTTTGCAGCTCAGTTTCATGTCATGCAATACATCTTTGTTTAGTGTATGTACTCATTTCTCTTCATTGTTTTCAGTTGTCCCTCCTATATGTAGCAAAGCTTCCTGTGGGGGACACTTGGAACACAGAAATCCCCCCGTTCATGTAGCGGCAGGTACCGCGACGGAAGTCCTCGTCGCTGCTAACTCGGCAATCACCGCCAGCCGGGCTGTCGAGGCCAGTGTCTATCGTGACCCCTCCCCTCTGATCAAGTAACCCCGGCGCCGTCGACCGTCGCGGACGCCGCTGTCTCTGATGTCTGACGGAAGGCGACGTGTCAGTGTCTGACGGTCGGATGTGGCCGTCATGGGTGTATGATGATGTGACAGCTTGTTCTGAGCCGTAGCGCCACGAACTACCGGCTGTCTGTGGCAGCGCGGTTTCAGCTTATGTAAACATGTTATGGGTTAATGTGTCTGTCGCCAGTCGTAGAGTCGGCCGACCGGGGCCGAGGCTCAGAGGTGTCTGAGCTGACGGAATGTCTGATACAGTCTGACACGCTGCTGTAGTGCATCGAGTCCGGGCATTGCTCTGGTTAGTTCAGAGCAGCGTGACGATGACGTGTCTCCTGGCGTGTGGCCAGGGGCGGATCCCCTGAAGCTATATAGCCGCCGAGCGAGACGTATCGCTCTCTGTTTGGACCTCACCTGACTCTCTCTCTCTCTCTCTCTGTCGCTCACTCTGGGTGGACGCCGCAGGGCGGCTGGCTGTGGTCAGCCGCCCCGGGCTAACTACTGCAGGTATGTCTGGAACTAACTGTTTGTAACCGCTGTATAACTGTCGAAATGTAAGCTTGTAAGATGGGAGTAGTATGTTTGAACATCGATTTGTGTACAAGTTGGAGATTGTTTGTGAACGGTGCTAACAAGAAATTGAGATGATATCAGACTGAGTATATATGAAGACCTGGATGCAGATATGTGTGAGACGGCTCAGAGCTCTGAGATGGAGATTCAGAATTATGGACATTATAACCGGGTTCACAAAATCGCGAACGTCGAGGTCCTGTAGACTATTTCACGTGCCTATAGAAGTTTATGTCAGACAACGTTGGAAATGTCTGAGAAAGCTCTGGGGAGCAAAACTTCGTTACATATACGACAAATCATTCGCGATTTAGACGACCTGACCACAGCACGATTTAGACGACCTGAACACAGCACAATTCAAATGACCTGAACACGACATGATTCAAGCGACCTGAACAAAGCACGATTCGGCTTCGGGTGACTGGGCCCAAGGGTCGCGCCGCCTCGGGCCGCGACACGGACCCGACGAAACAGATGGAAGCGGCCGGTGGCTGGTCGGTCGACTCCCTCCACAGTCCCTATCTGTATTAACCGATTTTGAGAATGCACCCTACAACGTAAAACTCCCTCAACGTAAATATACTTTCCTCAGCTTTGCTTCCAAAACGCACTCGTTTAAAAGGCGACGCAAATGACCTTTATCTCCAAGAATTTCTCTCCAACCCCCTCCCCCTCCCCAGAATGCTCTTTTCATCCGATGTGCCGAAAGCCAACAAAGTCACAACATTCGGTTGTCGCATCCTCATCCGTTTTAGACGTCCTTGAAAAGAACTGCATAAGTGAGTAGATTCCTCCCACCGCACTTCTGATGTTTTGATTCATGCATAAGCTGTTTTTTTTCTCTCTCTCAAGAACGCCACTGTTTGGTGTACGCATACGGTTTCCTTCAAATCCGTGACCGCTTGGCAACTCGGGCTGTAGTCCAGCCGCATTGCAGCGCACCTGCCACATCGATACCTCAGAAGGTTGTATGCCTCAATGTGTCTGAGTTATGACCTGTGGTCACGACCGACCGAGTCACACCTCACTGGCGAGTGGCCACCGCCGGGAGTGCTCAAGGCCACAGCCGGAAGTGCAGCCGCGTCCAGAGCCCCTTCTCTGGTGGTTGGTTGGTTGGTTATTTGGGCTTAGGGACGCATTGGTCGCACTTCGCCCTCTGGTGCTGTCTTCAGTGCTTCAGCTTCAGTGTTGTCAGTTCGTAAGCGAATGAGAACGACTTCAGTCGATCGCAACATATTTTCATAAATAATTGGGAGAGCACTTGAGCGCTGGAAAAACATTCACAAGACCACGCATCGCACTCGCTTACTCAGCACGCGCTGCATTTTCATCCGCATGCGGTTCGAATCTGATTATTCTAGCCTTTTCAAAAAGCTGGGAAAACCTGTATTCAGGAAGAGATTGGAACGTGGATGGGGGTTAGAGGTCTGCAGGCATCCACAATAAGAAGTTGGCGAGGTTCGAATTAACTTGGAATGGCTTCAGAGCAACGCCGTGTGACATGGTCAGATCACTCCAACTACGAGGTACTAAAGACACCTGACATCTGCTTCAGGCTAAGTTGTCTCAACATCAATTATCGGAATCGTATCGCGTATATAACACACCAGACGGCTGTACGTATCTACGACATATTTAGTCTTTCAATGACGCTTTCCGATACCTGAAGTGCCGCGTGGCCAACGTTAGGTCCAGAACGCATTTCCCCGGATGTACCCTATGAAGCTTAACACTCGCACGTCCGGTGGTCCGTGCCAACTTCGCCGGTCCTGGGGGGGGGGGGGCAGATGTCTGCTCTCTAAGATCTCTAGAAATATGCTAGCTAGCGACAAACGGAAAACGGCGTTGGATAGCTGGTGACAGGCTTTATCGAAAGTGTCTTTGCTATTTTTCGCTCAAGTCAATATTCAGGTCACTGGGCCATCATAGGTCAAATTCGACCAGATCGGGTGGGACTCTCAGATATTGACACATATTTCAGGACCCGTAACAGATAGAAGCAAACGGCGAACGATATTCGATTTACAAAGGACAATCGAGGCGTCAACTACGTGCCCAGGCAGGAATACTACTTACTCCGAAACTATGACCTCAGGTCAAGGTCATGAAGGACCCTAAGGATGGCATGTAATGTATCAATGGACCCGTCTTGGTGATACAAGCACAATGCCGGTAATTTCAACCTTCTAGCTCAATGCAGTGCGATATAATGCACAGAAATGTGCTTGTGATCTCAGGTGACCTCAGATGGCCTTGGTGAGGTCACTGAAAACAAAATGTCAGCGGTAACATTGAGCATAGCTTCCAACTACACGCCACAACCGTTGTGAGGTCATTCCAAGAGCAAATATGTAACCAGGAAACATTTGTATATTTTACCATAGCCCTATAATGGGGGAAGCCATGTCCGCGATCTGACCTCAGGTAAATACTACAAAAAAAAACCAAGATATATATTATGGTCCCTGATGAGATCATGACGTGCTATAAGTTTGAAATCAATCGCCCAATTATCGTGGAAGTTATGCCACCTAGAACTCCGAGGATGTTCGGTCACTTCGCCTGACCTGTTGACCTGCCTGAGATGGTCCAGAGTTAAAAAAAAGTATGAGGATGTGCGGCAAAGACGAATTAGCAGTCATGCGAGGTTTGGCCTTGGTAACCCGATTAGTATGGCGGCAAATTAGGAACAACCGCAGGGGGCAGATATCTCCCCTCCCCGGACGTGCGCGTGTTAATGCTGGTTGCATGTGTCACGCGTCCAGACAGACATTGTCTATGCATGCTCGGTGGCAACAACTTGTCCTCAATTGGCGCCAGTATAATGTCCCATATCGGGTGCTCGACGAGCAGAGGCAAGAGGAGTGCTAAGGAGTTTCCTTGTTGCAGCCAAAGGATCAGGCACCCGACCTCCGCAGTGAGCATGGGCCAGCCGCCATTGCACTCTTTCGATAGCACGTGAAACACACCCTGCTCCGTTCAACTTTCGCGCAATTGCAGGAATTTCATAAATAGATGCATCAAATCGGCATAGCGGATCCCAATTTTGGATGTGCACCCGATATTCGTGGAGGCGCCGGACGGCGTAAACAGTGCTTGCAGTTTCGGTATGCCTGACAGGCTGCAATCTTCCCGAAGTTGGCCTTATCCGCCAAATATTATGAACGCGCTTCAAACATAATCCTCTCCGAACAGGCTGACAAATCCACCTTCTCCGGGCTGGGGAGGGGATCTTCCATGCTGGGACAATACGTCGATTCATGAAATGATCACTTTAGTCTTGTATTAAGTACACACTGCTTACAAAGCAAGTCCAAAGAAAGGTTGAATTAGGTCAAGCAAGGTTAGATCACATAATGCCAGGTCATTCC
This sequence comes from Imbricaverruca yamaguchii, assembly GCA_034440575.1. Taxonomy (NCBI): domain Eukaryota; kingdom Metazoa; phylum Arthropoda; class Thecostraca; family Neoverrucidae; genus Imbricaverruca; species Imbricaverruca yamaguchii. The sequence continues at coordinate 764,306 of JAOTOL010001407.1, forward strand.
AGGTTATTGGCTGGCTATCCAATGTCATAGCTCCTGATTTAGGCGGCGCAGATATACATAATTAAGTGGCTTTACGAGGAACAGCAACAATCTGTAGAATATACGTAGATGGCATGGTGTAGAATATACGTGATGATTATCTCGCAACTCAGTGACACAATTTAGAGAATGTTCTCCCCCAAGCACACCCAATAAATACACGAGAAAAACTCTAGAGATAGCAAAACATTGCTGGTAGCTGCCTGTTGGCATCAAGCGTCATCGAGAAAAGGGGAGGATGACAGGACCGGAAGCCCCTTTACTATACGAACATGGCAGATTAAATTTCCCGCAAGCAATGAAAAGGTCTCAATAATATAATTATATTATACACTAAAAGCATAACAACATTGTTGATCGTATGATAAAAACCAGTTCACGGGACCCCAGTTGCAGGGTTCGATATTGGACCAAATTCGGTCCTTAGTCATTACCAACGGCTTGACGCAGGAAGTACCGTACTAAATGATTCCCATACACGCTCAGGATATTTCGATTCTTCACGTCGACTTGCCCTCACAAATTTGAAACACCGAGTAGAGAGGGAGAGTCCGTCGCATCTGGCCGGTTGGAGCATCCGAGAGCACTCTTCTAATTGTTCCGCCCAGTGGTAACTGTGGCGCCCAGGGCGTCACATGTGGAGATGTGACGCCCCCTGGATTTGGGTAGAGGTGCACCTCGCGACACATACTGCATGCAATTCGCGATAGCCTGACACGTGATAGCCTGAGACTATCGCGGGATAGCCTGAGGCAGGCTATCCAGCGGCACGCGATAGCCTGACACGCGATAGCCTGAGGCAGGCTATCCCGCGTTACGCGATAGCCTGAGTCACTGAGAACTAATCTCACAAACGCTGCTTGAGATGTGATGTGCGCCGATGACATGATCGCTGGGATGACATTATGGTGTCATTTAGGAAGCTGGGAGAAGCATCCGCTCTTGAGCTGATATGCGAGCACATAATTGCCCGATCCGGGATATATTTTCGTTCATCTCGAGGAATAGCTGAAAGCCAACTACAACTCCCACAGACACTCACAGAGACAGCATATCGTTACTCCATGTGCCGTGCCCTTACCAGCGGGAATTTCCTGGCTGTAATAATGATATGTTGCTTATGCCTGCGATAGTGCATAATATGCTGTTGCTCTGACATTATTCAAAAATGTTATCAATGGCATTTGCCTGGACATTTTCACATAATACCTCAACAGCAGACAGCGGGCTGTAACAGCGAACAATAGGCTCTCAATTAAAAATATTTCAGCAGGTGGGTCCGAAAGATTCATACTAGGGCTATTGACTTCCTTATCGCATGTAAATTGCTCTCCTATTTTAAGCCCTCCTTTGCTTTTTGTTGTGCGCTGCTGCAGTAAATATTTTGATTGAGCATGATGCTTCCTGTTAGTAAAAAACGAGATATTTCACTTTGTATCGTACCGGCTTACATATGAATTTATCTTTAAACTAGGAAGCAATCTATCAGATATACAATTATCGAACATATAATTTTCCTCATAATATACAACTTAATGATGCTAAGTTGAAGAAAACCAACAATTGGTGTTTCTAGGTGCTTCTCATTTTCATTAAAATATAAGTTTCCCCCAATATCCAAAGGCTAGCAAAGATCAGAAGCAAGCAGCATTGGTGCAATTAGTGAATTTTCATGTCAGATATTATATAGCTAAAACGCCTTTTGAATCTGACACAGGTGTTAGATTCTACCATATGTATAGTGTGTTGTCCTATCAGGTTAATAAATTATTACTCAGCATTAAGCAGGTGAAGTTTGCAAAAAGGGCGGTTAGGTCAATAGAATGCTGCCAATGGTGCAGCCCCAATGAGGGGCGTATCCCGTATTTTCTTAAGGGAGCCCCCCCCCGTACACACACAAAATGTGAGGAAATGCTAAACGTTCTGCTTCTCTCGCCGAAAATGTATGGAATCGTGGCGGAAAATGGAATGCATGTGATCACGTCGTGAAAATCTAAAAATGTATAGTTTGATCAAGAGTTTTTGTTGTAACGCTTCCCTCCTACCAAACGTCCCCCTCCCCCCATCGTATCGAAAATCAGTTGTTTTTTATGCAAATTTGTCCAAGGTGCAGATGCAGATGTCCTTTCCTTTAGACACAGGGGTTGGCTACAGAACTCGAACATGTGATCATTTTCATGAAACGTTTACTTATCAGAAATGCAAACAGTTTTTGTAGTTCAGATGATTATAGGCTATGGTGGAATGAAATTGTTTAAGCAATATTTGCTTTGAAATGCCAGGGTTAAAATAAAACATACAATGTTCCTTCCATGAGGCGTTTACCTTGGCTGATCACACTTCATGCTTGAAGATTATATATCACGATTCAATGAAGTAATATTCAACTACACTTAGACAATCTAAGACAAACTCAGCCGATAAAAGACAGACGTCTTTAACCCGCGCCTTCTCGGGAGGGGTCTTTAACACACCCCTTAGGTTTTTGGTAGATAGTGAAAGAACAGCGCGCGGCTGCGCGCCGAAATTTGGCATACCTTTTCCCACATCAATTTGGCATGTTGTGTCATACGTTTTAAGTCAGGTCATCTAAGGTCAACGAGTTAGTCTAGTCTAAGTGAGGTAACCGAAAAAAAATTCAACCAGCCGTCACGCTATAACGGATGCAAATATTGTAATGAAATTTGCAGGGTTTGCATATTAGTATCGCATTAGCATCAGTGTTGCATATTTGCCAATAAGAGGTCAAATCGAAGATTCTGGCTAAAGTAAACATTTTTATTAGTGCAAGTTAACTTCGAACAACGTTTTTCGGTCTGCTTTATCCTTAGAAAAGGCAAATTAAACGAAACTTGAAAACTGAAAATTTGGAAATTTGGAAAACATAAAATTGTTATTTTGGGTTAGCTAAATAATTGCATGGTTCTGGTTGAGTTCGCTGTCCTTTTCTGATACCAAATGTTTTTTCCCTCTCTCAAATATCTCCCAGTATGAACTCCCCAGAGCCAAAAACATGATGAAAGTCGCGAAAATCTAGACCCATTGGTGACGTCACTTTTCGGAGAAACTCTTGTGGGGGGTGGTGTTGGACCCTACTCGTCAAGCGCTTTCCGATGACACCTCTTTCGTTTTCGTGCGGCGCTTAGTGTGGATATTAGAAGGGCTTACTATCAACCCCCCATCCCCCCCTCTGAAACGGGGTGTGAGGATCTGACCGGAGAGATCACGATAACAGCTATGATAAGTGTAGGCCTATCATGGAGTCTAGAGATGGAGAAATTGCATATACATAAAGACATAAAGACATAAAAGATCAGTGCAACTCTGAGCCACAAGGGCCCTTCTTGGTTGCACTCTGTACACTGAACCAGTTGCCTACCAAATCTGCCAATCAGCCCTCCCTGTAATACTGAAAAGCAAGCCCTCTATTCTTATAATGATTGTCTATGCTGTTTTTAAAGATGTTCAATGTTCTGCTACTGACGATGTTTTCTGGCAGCTGGTTCCAGTGTTCCACTACCCTGTTGGTGAAGAAAGTTTGCCTTAACCTTGTTCTGCTGTGGTTAATTTTAATTTTGAATTTATGACCTCTAATTGCATCATTTCTGTTAAATTCAAACATTTCCCCAAGGTATCCCCTCTCCAGACGATTGACAAATTTAAAGACCTCGATGAGATCTCCTCTCAGCCTTCTATATCTAAGTGAAAACATATTCAATTTCTTCAATCTTTCCTCATATGCCAGATTGCTTATGCCATTAACCATTTTTGTAGCCCTCTTTTGTACTCTCTCTAAAAGCCAACAATCTTTTCATAGCTAGGAGACCAAGCTTGGATGCAGTATTCCAAATGTGGCCTAACGTATGCACAGTAAAGCTTCCTGATCACTTCCTCACTTCTGTATGATACATTCCTATTTATTGCCCCGAGCATTCTCAGTGCCTTCTTCCTGGCTTCCTTGGTCTGTTCTGATGCCCCCAATTTTGTGTTTAGAATAACACCTAAATCCTTCTCCTGTTGAGTCACTGATAGCACTTGGCCACCCATCAAGTATGGAGCCTTCATATGCTGCTTACCTACATGCATTATTTTGCACTTATCAAAGTTAAATTTCATTTGCCATTCTTCGGACCACTTCACAAGTTCGTCTAAGTTTTTTGCAGCGAGATATGCTCATCCTGACCTGTTATTGCCCTAAAGACCTTCAAATCATCTGCAAATTTCAAAACTTTACTGCTTAGGCCACTTTCAATGTTATTTACAAATATAATGAACAGTAATGGCCCTAGTACTAACCACTGGGGGACTCCACTAAGAACATTTTGCCATGATGACTTTGTACCATTTAGCATCACTCTTTGCTGTCTATCTGAAAGCCACAACTCTATCCATTTTAAGATGCTACCTGCAATACCATGGGACTGAAGCTGTATCATTAACCGTTTATGAGGTACCTTGTCAAAGGCCTTACTAAAGTCAAGATATGCTACATCAACCTGATTTCCTGATCAAATTGTTCTGTGGCGAAGTTCAAAAAGTCCAAGAGGTTTGTGAGACACGATCGTCCTTTTCTAAATCCATGTTGAGTATCTTGAATCAATCTGCTACCTTCCAGATAACTAACTATTCTATCCTTGATAATTGATTCGAGTACCTTGCAGACTAGGGATGTGAGACTTATTGGCCTATAGTTTTCAACTTTCCTCTTTCTCCTTTCTTGAAAATAGGAACTACATTTGCCCTTTTCCAATCGGTTGGAATTTCATTATGTGAAACTGATCTACAAAATATTATACTAAGTGGAAATGCCAGTTCCTTTTCAGTTTCCCGCAACACCCTAGCATAAATATCATCAGGTCCTGCTGCCTTATTTGGCTTTATTTTCCTGATATGATTGTAAACAACATCACTACCAATGAAATCAACATCATTTGTCAGATCCCATGTATCTGAACTATGGTGTACGGTCGGCAGATTGGTCATATCTTCCAATGTAAACACTGATTTGAACTGCTTGCTCAGCTCCTCAACCATCTCACTATCCTCACCCAATGTAGTCCCGTTTACTTCCAGTGGACCAATTGTGTTAGAAACTTTACTCAGCTTGTAGAAACTAAAGAACTTTTTACTGTCCCCATTACAGTTTCTAGCTAAATCCAGTTCCTTTGCTCGCTTTGCTGCTCTGGTTTTTTGCTTCACAGTGTCTCTAGCTTTTCGATACGCCTTTAGATTAATGACATTTGAGGCTTCTTTAAAAACTCTAAATGCAGTTTTCTTAGCCCTAATTGCTTTTATCACGTCTGGTGTAAGCCATGCTGGCTTTCCTACCCTTCTTTGCGTCTTTGCTTTTGGGGGACATGTCTAATCTGAGTTTCCTTTAAGTAAGATTTGAACTTTTTCCACATTTCACAGGCATTTAAATTGGAGAATTCTTCTTCCCATCTGATGGCACTTAAAGCCGCTCTCATGCCGTTAAAGTCTGCTCTGTTGAAATTTGGAACCTTTACCAAATTATCCTTGATAGTTTCCCTACATGTGCCTTGAATCTAACTATGTTATGGTCACTTTTTCCCAGAGTTTCGCCTACAGTCAAGTCTTGAACCAAGTCACTTTCCATATACAATGGAAAGTGGTGGACAAGTGCTATTGAAGACGAGAAACGTTTCTGAGGTTTCAAGTTTCAAGGGACTTTCCATCAGAAAAAGCAGATTATTTCAGCTAATAACACGGTAATTAGAATGCTAGGAATAAACAATATAAATGTTAAATGTAAGGCAAGGAATATGTGTCAAAACAATTCTCAAAACAAAAAGCCCACAACAGTGCATGACATGGCATGATGTGCATTCTTGCAATGCTCCAGCGAACGGCGATGACTCGACCCCCCTCCAACTACGCCACGACACCCCCCGGACCATCGCCTTCAAATCATCCACACCGACGTAATCAGCCGATATCACCTGACGGTGTCAGGCTGGTAGACTTCAATATACATACATACATACAAATATGTTGCAATCAGGCGATGGGGGAATACATGCGCAGGATGACCGGGGAATTGGCGCACTTTACAAGTGTAGCGCATCCCGAGCATTTCGCGACGGAGCGAGAGTGGTGGCTAGTGGGCTTGAGCCAGAAGGCTCACAAAAGGTGAAGGGCGGAAAGCACCATTCACAATTCGTAGCGCCGAATGGTGTATCACATTCAGTGATCGCTTGCTGGTCGTACTAGCGCTGTCGTATATAAAGCATGCGAAGTCCAGTTTTGAACAGACGACAAAACGGTGCAACAGAAGCATAGTTTTCCTGTATTCTCCGTAGGACGTGTGCGCAACCATCTTCAGTAGGTTTAGCGATGCAATACAATTGTCTCGAAGTATTTTAAAGTGTTACTTGTAACTGAGTCGGGCGTCAAGCATAACTCGTAAAAACCTGGCAGCGCGCTGAGAGGGAATTGGCTCCCCATAAAGTTGGAGAGCAGGGTCTGGGCAACCTCGGCGGTGCCGGCAGAAATACATCCAGACAGTTTGTGAGATAGAAAACCGAAACCCGTTCTTGGAGCTCCACCTCTCCAAGCATGATACGTCAACTGCAGTTGCCGTGATATTGACAGTGCACTGGATGTGCAGTACCAAACCCCGACGTCATCTACGAACAGTGATCTGCCAGCATTTCGTGGAAGGGACTGGCAGATTTCATTGGTCATGATGGCGAACAACGCCACGCTTAACACACTCCCCCGTGGTACCCCTTCCGTTTGTGGATACATATAGGACGGCAGTTGAAATGCACTCTTACTGCGACGGCTTGCAGACTGGCGTGCAGAACCAATCTTTGCGCCGCCACACTGTGGTGGACGGCCAGCAGTGCCACCGTGCGCCACGGTGTCGGAGCGCGTGCCCTTTCGAAACACAGTAACATTTTAGGCTATAAAAGTAGTCCGGGGTCACCTTTGTTTCTTGGAGACAGATGGCCACCGGACACTGGCGGTTTGACAGCACCTGGAGGTCTTCTGTGCTGGTTCTCAGCCCCTCCCCCATGTAATTCCCTTGTAAAATGGCCCGTAGTTGAACCATTTAAACGGGCTAAATAGGTATGGAACAATATCACCAATATCGTAGCTCACACACTCTTGCAGTCCCAATGTCTACTGTAAAACTCGAGTCCACAAAATGCATATAAAACATGCCACACTATGAACGTGAATCAGGTGTCTTCTCACCCGGTGACCTCTGGTAGGATCTTTGACCTCCCCCCTGGCGGCGATAGCGTCCACGAAGATAGCCGCTTGCGTCCAGTCGCCGGGGTGGTCGGGTCTCTCGTCATCTCGCCACCGCGGGGTGGTATGGGAGGTGGACCCACTATGTTCCCTGTCTCTGCCGTTGACGTGTGACTGGCACGGGAAGCTGGTGATGGCGGGGCTATCGCATTGGGGGACAGTCCAACCCGTGCGCTCGGCGAGGAGTCTCTGGATCCGGACCGAGCTGCCCGGCCAAACGCCCCTATGTCGGGACGTCTCTGGTGGACCTGAACACTGGGCCCTGGTCTGGTCGCCGAGGATGCTCCGACGGGAAGTAACAAAGTTTCTCTTGAGGAGATTGGCGGGGTGGACGGGTAGAAGTGGTTTCGGAAGGTTCAGGGATGGAGTGGGTGGCGATGTTGCCGGTTGAGGTTGATGGTAAGGATTGCAGGTTGGCGTTGGAGTGCTCGCCGGGCCGCTTGGTCCGCCGGACAAGACTCCACTCCTCCGGAGCTCGCTCTACGACTGGCTTCGGAGCAGTCGCTTGAGGAACCCGTGATAGTGAAGCACCGCGTCATACATCCTCGGAAGGGGGTGCAGGCTGCGATTTCCTCGTTAGGGAGGAGACAAGCACGCCTGGAGAGCGGAGAAGAGCACTCAGCTGTACGGTCAGTTGTTCAGTGTTGTCTCCCGGAGCCTGTTGTTGGACTGATGTAGCATTTGTAATTTTCGAGGCGTACGATGCTTTAAGGTAAGTTTCTTTTTGTATAAATCCCGAGCTTCGCGGAACGTGACATTTGGTAAGTACCTGATGGAAAAAAAAGTATTTTTTATTTCGAGTAGCTAGGACAGGTGGGGTTAAGCGAAGTGTGGGGATCATGTCCTCTGCTACAGTTCACACATAAAGACATAAAAGACATAAAGACATAAAAGGTCAATGTAACTATGAGCCATTGTAACTATGGGCCCTTCATTGGTTGTAATCTGAACTGAACCAGCTACCCACCAAATCCGTCAATCAGCCCTCCCTGGAATACCGAAAAGCAGGACATCTATTCTTATAATGATTGTCTATGCTGTTTTTAAAGATGTGTGCTGCTACTGACAATGTTTTCTAGCTGCTAATTCCAGTGTTCCACTGCACTATTTGTGAAGAAAGACCGTCTTAACCTTGTCCTGCTGTGATTAACTTTGCTTTTTAATTGATGGTATCTAATTGCATCATTTCTGTTAAATTAAAAGATTTCCCTGAGATATCCCTGTTCCTGACCATGAACAAATGCAAAGACCTCGATGTGATCCCCTCTCAGCCTTCTATTTTTGCGCAGAAGAGTATCTCGGTGGTGCACACACTGCTCGCCTGTATGGTCGGGAGAAGCACACATGCCGCACAAAAGGGGGTTCCGACAAAGTTGGTTTGTGTGAGCACATCTCTGACTCCTGAAGCTACACATGGGGCTGAGGATGAAAGGTCGCACCTTAACACAAATGTAACACACCTGTACCTGAGAAGGCAAATCCGTCCTATTGAAAGTCAATGATATTGTTCGTCGAAATTAATTATCCACCTCTTCTCACCTTCATCTTCTCCGCCGCAGTCACTCCCAATTCTTATAGCCCATCCACTATCTCATCTTGCTTTATGTCCCTAAGGTCAAAGCAGTTTATGAGTGCTCTCGAAGTGTTCTTTGTTTCGTGTAGTTCAACTGTAATTGGAAGTTCCACGTGGTGTGCTACGTTTCCTTTGCGCACACTGTAAACTAGTTCGGAACTGCTTAACGCCTTTTCGCCTGCTCAGGTACCGCAAACTCGACTTTGAGTCCACCATCTTTCAATTTCTGGCATCGAACAATATCGCCAAATCTATCGCATGCGTTCTGCCTTTGAACGATAGATGTTGATACTATTTATGCATGCTCCAATGTTTTTTTTCACTTTGATGCTTATTTATCCAATAATTTAAGTGCATAGCCAGTGAGAAAATTGCCTTAGATACATTATTGCCCATTGCAATGAACTACCAAATCAAGATTGATAAATTGGATACTTTAAACAGCATATACAAGGGCCTGTGTAGTTCGCACAATTGGAACTACCGGTCTTTTTGCCAACTTATGTCAAAACCTAGACATGACTGATGAAATGTCCACCTCAGATCGTGTAGCTGAGACCCCAGCGGATAAGTAACAGACAAGAAAATAAACGGTGGAAAAAAATTGACTCGGGTTTTGACCATGTTAAAATGTAGACACGATGTCAAAATAAGTCGATTTTCCAAAACTACATTGTTTATGAAAAATTGTCCCCCTTGAAGGGGGGCACAATTTTCGTATCTCTGTGCCCCTTGAAGGGGAACAGAGATATGAACGCCTTCACTTGACCCCGAAAAACTAGCACTCGGGGCCTCGGTGATGAGTTGGCCTAGATTCTTCCTGTGCTGAAAGGACACTGGCCCCCGATAGGGGAGCGGATATTCTGTCCACTGAGCGAGTAACCAATAATTAATTTTGTTGTGGTTTGTCATGTAGTTGTGATTATTATTCAGCCCTGCGGACGTCCAACCACGCTGGGACCATACTGGGGGATACCTGTGTCCCGAGAACGGGAGGACGCCAGACGTCCGCGGAGCTATACGGGGCAGGCGACGCCGCCACCCGACCAGAAGAGAGAGAGAGACTCACCACCCCGACCGGGATCCAGCGCCGCCCATCCCTTTACCCCAACCACCCGGACTGGCAGATCCCAGGCTCCCAGCCCAAGGCGACTCATCACTTAGGCCATATGGGGCCCTACGGACCCGCTCGGCCTCCGGGACATCGGGACCAAAGGGGAGTGTTGGTCCCCCGTCACAACCAACACCGTGCGACGGGGAAACTCAGCCTCCAAGACTCCGTCAACCCCGGGGGCGGTCAAAAGGAGCGCGATGACCACGATAAAACTGTACTGGCGGGCAGGACCGGGGACATTTCTCCACCTGCTCATATCAGGCATAGTTGGTGTTGCAGGGCCAGGTGAAGGACATGGATGTTGAGATGAGATGGGCATTGACATGTGAGCTTATGGATGGAAGGACGAGTCAGGCACTCTTAGTCTGTCCCCTCACAGGTAAGATAGGAGCCGGATCATTGGGGGCACACAATCCCTCCTCCCCATCCCACTATCACCACCACCATGGAAAGGTGGCGCCTCGTCGGGGAGGGAGCCCTTCGTTGGAATGGGACATTTATATGTTAGAAAGAGTGATAGTTACAAGCTAATAGGGTTTGACAGCGGACTAGGCAATTTGCAATATGAAGACAGACATATGGCATGAGATATGTGAACACCCAAGCATAGGATGTAAACGGTTTTGATTAAGATCTTTAAGGGAGTTAAATGGATAGATTATACAAATCTGAATAATGCTCTTCAATTTAGGGATCACATAAGAATGTTCAATTCAGAACAGACAAGCCAAGGTGTATGACAGTTAAACCTCATGAGGTTTTCGGTTAAAGGGCGATCGATTAATCGAATATGTTGTCTGGTGATAAGTCCGCAGCCTCTCGCTGAATGTGCTCTGTGAATGTGCTCTGTGAATGTGTTCTGTGAATGTGTTCTGTAAATGTGTTCTGTGAATGTGTTCTGTGAATGTGTTCTGTGATTGTGTTCTGTGAATGTGTTCTGCGAATGTGTTCTGCGAATGTGTTCTGCGAATGTGTTCTGCGAATGTGTTCTGCGAATGTGTTCTGCGAATGTGTTCTGCGAATGTGTTCTGCGAATGTGTTCTGTGAATGTGTTCTGTGCCGGGCCGGCGTGGGCGGATCAGCCCGGCAGTCCAGACTCGTAGATGGAGCCGAGTTGAGCGTCTGGTGGCGGAGCGTGGCGTCGCCAGTGCGTGTAAGACCGTGAACAGCGAGCTGGGGCTGCCGACAGTGCGCCACATGTTTGTGGCCAGGTCAGTGGTCTCCAGCCACGCCATCCGTCCTTCTGACGTCAGACATGTGGAGCTACAAAGTACAGGCTAGCGTCCACACAGACGGCCTTCCGCTATCGTGCTGCGGTTGCGCGAAACCAACTGCTACGGCGGTTGCGTCGAACCGTCTTTACGTCCAGTCATTGGATGTGCCTCGCTGTCAGCTTTTAAGTAATCTCAAGGGTTGCAAAGCATAATGTACGTACCGTGTGTCTGGTATGTTAGGTTTTTAGGGGTGGTATTTATTCCATTTAACGTACACATCTTTTAATATGTTCGATCATTGTTCAAGTCTAGTCAATATTGTGCTAAGTGTAATTGACCTGAATCCATAATTGTCATCTCCATGGAAGGATGTTAGATGCAATGCATATACACATGCTGACGGTGGATTCAGAACATTCTCTTCTGGAATGCGATGTTGAAGATTTTGACCATTGCAGCACAAGTGGACCATAGTTTCATTAAAACTGAGGATAAACAATTGTGTCGGTGTCGCGTTTTTACCGTTATCCTTCCTTTATAGCTTGAAGTTAGATTGGACCATGTGGCTCATATTAAGCCAAACCTTGATCGTCTTGATATAGGATGTCTGATCACACAACCGGCATGCGGAAGTCAATGCAAACGGTTACTATTTTCGGCATATTTTGCTGTGTTTGTTTTGTTGATTTATTATGTTGTTATCCGTTGTTGTTGTTTTTTTTTGTCTTCACGTCTCCTCACTGGTACATATACCCACTTTTCGTTTGCTATTCATTAGCGTCTTGCTTCTAATTGCATCTTTTCAATTCTTTATCTCTTTCCTTGTTAATTTATCCTTGTTAAACTACTTCTTGTAATATATTTTCATCATCCCTCTCCATCTCTCTACCTCTCTATATCCAAGAAGCAGTAGCTGTGGTTTGATATTAGCGCTGAACACTCACTGCAGAGGAACACTTTATTTTCTGTGCATCTTCTACCAGCATAAGGTTCCATTAGAGGCTCAGTATACAGGCCACGCCTCCGCTAGTATTAAGTGTGCAGTGTAGTGTGAATGAGCAATGCCGATTGTTGAAAGTCTTCGTGTTTAGTAGAGTTTGTGTGCAAGCGCTCTTCGGTGTCTGAACGATGATTTGAGTGGTGTGCCTGTTGTTGGTGAAGTGTGACGAGGTCAATATTTGGCGTCGTGTCTGTGCGAGAGTGAAGGGAGACGCGTGTGACAATGTGCTGAGGCTCAGTTCATGTACGCCCCACCGGTAAGGTGTCACTTCTTACCGAAATATATATATATATATATATATATATATATATATATATATATATATATATATATATATATATATATATATATATCCGGATTCGTTGGACCTGCGGGCCGAGCTTTCGGCCTTTGGTTCCTGCCCTAGTCGCATTAGTCCAGAACAGTGGGTTCGGCATCGTTAGGTTTCCTCCAGAGGCAACAATCAGGTGGGAGACATAGAACTTGGAGACTTGAGTGTTGGACGTGTGAGTGATGTTCCTTCTAGAGTAGCAGGAGTATTCGTCTTGTCCCTGCTTGGATCTCTTGGATAGCCTTAGGCTTTCGATTGTTGTCTTCTTACTTCATGTCTTGATCCTGATCTCTGCTTGGCTTCACTTCTACTGTTGCTTCAGATTCTTTTCTTTCGAAAACCTGGACCTTTTTGGAGCGCTTTTTTTCGCCTCCCTACGGAACAACATACCCGGCATGTTTGTTGTAGCCATCCAGAACACAAGAGCTTAAACGCGGGCTTAATATCCGAGCGCCACATTCGCCTCCACTGCCAGCTTGATTGTCACCTCGCGGACTGCGGCGTAGCACCGTCTGACGACTGCCTCGGCCCCGGTTTGTCAGCGCCGCCACTGGGGAGGCCCTCCAGTGTGCTGCAGTGGCAGCGGCGATCAGCCACCCGTGCCGTTGCCGACAGGCGCGCCGCCGATGACTTGTGCTCGGCCCGCCCTGAACAGCAACAGGGATGTGCGCGCGCGTCGGGGTCTCGGCCTCTCGGGCCCGCTAAGTGGCTGTACGACGTGATCGTGTCGCGCTTAGGGCCGACTGGCACGTCGACGCCGAGTGGCTTCACGGCTTAATCCCCCGGCTGATGAGTTGTCTGACTGACATCAACAGAGGTACGCCGGTAACGAGATGAGAGGATGTGCGCACCAGGCAGGCGTCCGGAGCCCCAGGGGCGTTTTCTCCTTCGTTCAATCACTCAATTTTGTTTCATGTACGCTCACGACTTTCTAATATAAGTGGTTAAATGTAACCGCTATAACTGAGTCCCTTGTGACTCTATTGTATCATAGATGCACATAGGTGCGTGCATGCTAAAACTCGCAGGTCCTGCAATTTCTTTCGAAACTCTTTTTGCTGACACACATTTTGTGGTAAATTTTTTTCCTCGGGGTCCATTCCATTCATCAGCCCACGCTTGTGTATGGTATTTTGCAACGCCCTCCAGTGTAGGACTGTGTTGCGTCCGTCAGGCCTTTCAATACCAGCGACATGTAACAACGCTGGCAACATAGCATAACAATCGCATGTTGCGTGTGGGAAGATGAGATCGCCACCTGAGTTTTGTACTGCTGATTACTGGTGGACATCTCAGGCCAGTGAAAAGTAAATCCTTCGCAAAAAAGCAAGAAGTTTCAAGGCTAATCGCTACCTGTGTTAGAACGCTCAGAATTACTCATTGGAAATATTCTACATAGTATTCGTAGTATCCAGGGAAATTAATAGCATGACATTTGCTATGTTTTATTTTATAGCTCAAGAGCATGATGAGGTCAAGTGGTTCATTTCATTTTCGGAACTTCCTCAGCGGTGCCTTGAAGCACATTTGGTAATATCTAAGCTGTGACGTGAATGTCAAATTCAGTTTCAGCATCGACATTAATCCGGAAGGGACCAATTCGTTAAAAAACGTGTCCCCCGTATGGTTGATGGTCACGAAAAACCTTGAAAAGGCCTTTGACCTACTAAAACAGCCATGCTGAAATAGTCACTGCATCATCCGTGCATTCATCATTTGGAGTTAATATTTGTAGTTAGTCGCCGACAATTCGCCATTTCGGAACGAACTGCCGATCAGTTCCCATGTGTGTCATCACAAGTTGGTGATCTAGCCTGACGTCTTCCTTTTTCATGTACCAGAAGATCAGCAAAGGATGGTCCATCAGATACGTGAATTGGTACCTCCTCCCCTGCCAATAATGCTTAAGCACTGGAAAATATTGCCTGGTTATGTTGTACTCAAGTGCTACGTTCATGAGTGTGAGAGAGCGGGCTTCGGTTCAAAACTGGCGGAAGAGGTCTTACCCAGATTCCGTTGGAGGTTTGGGGTTGATCGATTTTGTGTCATTTGATAAACAGTCGAAATCCTCTGCAGAGAGCAAATAAAATCGTAGTATAATATGCATGCATTCCTTAAGCATGTATTAATGTCACTATTTCTTCCGTCGAAATATTTCTTTCCTTGGTTGTTATTGCCAAATAAATGGTTTGTTATTTCCTGGTCTTTTTAGTACTGTTGGACCTTGATAGGTTTTCTCGTATTAACTACGCTAGCGCGAAGTTCCTCATTTTCACACGTATTTCATCATATATATGTATATATATATATATATATATATATATATATATATATATATATATATATATTATATATATATGTATATATATATATATACACATATATATCATAGTCACAGATTTAGCCTTCTTCCCTGCTCGTTCTATTTCTGTCATGGCGTGCCAATTTTAGCATCGTACCGCCCTGGATTGGGGGGGGGGGCCGAAATCCGCCCACCCCCTCCGGTTTTTCGTAGATAACTGTCGATTTTACCGGCCGATATATGCAATTGTTTGCATACCTGCTCATAAATGACTGGCACGCTGTTTGAAGCAAGAAAAACGAAAATAAACAGAAAATGTATCGAGTTAGGGGTCGGCAAATTAAAAAGAAAATTATCCGTGCCAGACCACAAGTATCGGCGCTGATACGCTTCTCGTATATTGGCAAAAAGGAAGTGTTCTTGGCAACACTAACGACTTGTTTGATGTATATTGTTATGCTACATTGTTTCAAAGTCATTTCAGGTCACCGAGGTGAAGTCAGGTCAAGTTAATGACAGGTTAACACACGCCCTGGAGGGGTGGAGGGCGAAATGCGCCCACCCCTACGATTTGTCGTATATAACTCCATAGTGCACCGGCCGATACACGCCGTTAAGGTGCCGTTAAAGTGTATTAAATTCGAGCGCCAGACCACAAAAATCGCCGCTGATGCGCTTCCCGTATATTGGCAAAAGTGGAGTGTTCGTGACGAGACTAGCGACTTGTTTGATACATATTGTTATGCTATATAATGTAAAAGTCATGTTAGGTCGCCGATGTCATCATGACAGGCTAATGAAACCAAACTTGGTCAACTGGAGTGTTGTCATAAATGGAAATGACTGCCATGCGATTAATGTCACTTTGCATGCTACTCCTTACACATCCGGGAATCTACTGTTTGTCATTGTGTGCCTAAGCATTTCTATACTTTATTCATGTATTTCACTCCTTTCTTTGCGAAGCCGATTGTGCCGAGCCGCCCAACAGAGCAGTCAGGTGGGCAGCCCGGTTCCGGTAACTGGAGCAGGTAATGACCTGATAAAGTGCTCCTATATAGGTGACCTGAGGTCAAATGTTATCTGGTATATGCATTGCATCATTAGTAATGTCCAAAACATCATTGATGCCCATTTTGGAGCATTGAAGCACAATCACAGCGATCGGTAACAATGACAAGCCAAGCCACGCAAAACGATAAAAATTTGCTATTTTTACCTCATTTGACCTTGAAGATATTGACCTAAGGTCACGAAATTTGTATCCAATAGAGATAACTAGCGTGCCCATCCACTCTGCGAATTTCGTTGATCTAGCCTTAATGGGAGCCGAGATCTTAGGGGGCGGATTCCGCCCCCCTCCAGTGCGCATAATTTTCAGAGACCCTCCAGGACGCGTGCTAGGTCAGAAGGTTCATTCCGTTTGCCTATTTGGTACCGACTGAACTTCCCACAAACGTGAGTGCGCGTCTGGTGGTATTTCCTGTCGTTGCTTCAGCAGTTTGCCACCGCTGGCCAGGGCCGTGAGCCCTCTACATGGGGCACCGCCTCATCAGCAGCTGGACATGTATCGCCCCACGCTCAACAGCCCAGCACAAATACCCGCATATCGAGCGTGCGCTGTGTTTGCAAACGCATGCGACACGAAAGCCGTGCATGACAGCACGACCTTGGGGGTCATGCATGGTGTGCATGACACATAAGTGTACAGTGCTGTGTTCACGCCACGCCTGTCTGCCGCGGCACAGGGTCGGCTGTGGTACATTCCAGGGTCGGCCGTGGCACCAGGGTCGGCCGTGGCACCAGGGTCGGCCGCGGCACAGGGTCGGCCGTGGTACATTCCAGGGTCGGCCGTGGTACATGCCAGGGTCGGCCGTGGCACCAGGGTCGGCCGTGGCACCAGGGTCGGCCGTGGTACATTCCAGGGTCGGCCGTGGCACCAGGGTCGGCCGTGGTACATTACCAGGGTCGGCCGTGGTACATTCCAGGGTCGGCCGTGGTACCAGGGTCGGCCGTGGTACCAGGGTCGGCCGTGGTACCAGGGTCGGCCGTGGTACATTCCAGGGTCGGCCGTGGCACCAGGGTCTGACGGCACCAGGGTCGTCTGGTGAGGCCATGCAGCATGCCTTGTCACGAGGCATGCTGTCGGATCAGATACATATCTCACTAGATCTAATGCTGAACGCTAGAGTGAGATCCGGTGCATCCCTGTATCAGATCCCTGCATGCTGCAATCTAGTGGAAATATTCGCCTTGGTGTTATATTCCGGCAGACCCCGGCTACATTTGTCTCAGTTTCCGACAGCGGACGGTCTCCCATCCACTTGGGAGACGCTCGAGCGCAGCTGCCGGCTAATCCAGTCGAGTGACATCAGCATCCGCGAGCAAGCCCCGGTCACTTTTTTACTCCTCCAGAGGTGTCGCGCCTCGTGTGGTCCCGGCTCCGCCGGGTACGCCGAGGCACTCATCAGACGATCAATTTGTCAACGTGCCGGCAGCCGCCTTCGGCGGGGACGGCAGGAGCGACCATGGCGCGCCCACCTTTGATGCCGCCCGAATCCGCCGCGCGCAATTTGGTAATGCTGCTTCGTGCGGGACTGGGAACAAACGACATATATCGGCCGGCCGCTCTCACTGGAGGCTGGTTGTCACGTTCGCAGATGCTGTTCAATTCTGCAGCGAAACTCAATACGACCGTGACGCGGATGCTCCCCGGTGGGGCACGTGCGCTCTTCATTCTAGCCAGGCCGGATGCTGGCGTGGATGCGTCATCTGCTCGTGCTCAAACCGAGCCTCCGTTGCAGTACGTACTATGATTCGCTTGGAAGAATACTATTTGGGTAGCCCATCATTCTGGTATAATATTGGATTAAACACTCATCTATCATGGCTATGGATAATTCGAGCCTATGTAGTGCACAGGACGGGGGGATAGTGTAAAGAGAAATATAACTGAGATGGGATGTGGAGCGAGGTAGGATTTGTGGACGCGGTTGGGATCATCGTTTGTGGGAATTAGCGACCATGCCGGCGTCACCAGCACTGTGTTGATGTTATCCTCCATCACCACGCTTGTTTTTCATTGCAACTACTACTAACAGGCCGACAAATCCGAAAATAGATCTGAATCTGGCTTATGTTTCCGCAGGACCCTCACCTACATAACAAACTGCCGGTCTGCCTGTTGGCTGCCACACTGCCGGTCTGCCTGTTGGCTGCCACCCTGCAGGTCTGTCAGTTGGCTGCCACACTGCCGGTCTGCCTGTTGGCTGCCACACTGCGGGTCTGCCTGTTGGCTGCCACACTGCAGGTCTGCCTGTTGGCTGCCACACTGCAGGTCTGCCTGTTGGCTGCCACCCTGCAGGTCTGTCAGTTGGCTGCCACACTGCCGGTCTGCCTGTTGGCTGCCACACTGCCGGTCTGCCTGTTGGCTGCCACACTGCCGGTCTGCCTGTTGGCTGCCACACTGCGGGTCTGCCTGTTGGCTGCCACACTGCAGGTCTGTCAGTTGGCTGCCACACTACCGGCATTCCAGCCATCACGCATTGGTTCGCAGAACTTGTGGCATCTGTGTGTGCGTGGGGTTTGGCTGATTGTAAGCGCTGGGTGGACGTATTTATTTGCTGTGAGAATGTTTTCTTCTGAGAATGAATGAGAGAATGTTTGAAGGCTGTATATCAAATGAAGGGCATGAATGTCGACCATGGCGGACTGCGTGTTACGGCTGGGATAGCAGCTAGAAGTAGTTTTGGTTACACCTATGTACGACTATGTGATACCGATTGTCTCGTCTAGCGCGTACTGACGTCTCGTCTAGCGCGACTGACAATGATGTAATGCGTGCAGCAGGTATATGCAAGTGCTCAGTGACGTCAGGTCATCTCATTTGACATTGACTGGGTAAAATCGCAGGCATCTGGCAAGTGTGGCTGACATCTTAGCCCCACTCACGTTAGTATTCATTCGTACCGTTTTCCATCGCTTTCAAGTTTTAGAGCTAGGTAATGTTTCAGAAATGTTCCGACTATTTGTACTTGGCCTGACCTGTGACCAGGGATGTGGAGCCAGAGCCGGAGCCGGAGCCGCCGGGACCTTTTACTCGGAGCCGGAGTCGGAGCCGGAGCCGTCAAAAACATGGCGGCTCCGACTCCGAGGTGTAAATTAAACAAAATTAGCAAACGTGAAATGAACACATTATACCTAGTATGGTATGGTATGGTATGGTATGAAAACGCATTTTAAAAAGCAAAAATGTTTAAATACGAGTAACATGTAGAAATGTCATCAAATAATGGTAGAACAACCAATAACCATATTCTAGCCTCCGTAGCCAATGCAATAGTTCCATTGGTTAGTTAGTTATTAGGGCTTAAGGGCGCATCGACTACATTGGTCATGTAGCGCCCAGCAATAGTTCCATGTTTAGTTTAGTTAAGTTCATTGTTTCCATCGTCAACGAGCTGTTGTACCTTATTAGAGATGAGGTCAAGCATTACAATTTACAACAATGGTGTTCCTTGGACCGTTCGCGGGATGGAGAGTGTTGTTGATTCAACTCTCCCCTCTTCTGATTGCCCCAATACGACACGAAGCGAGCGTCAGTTTACGAGGGCATTACATCGAAAAGTGATTTGAGCGGGGGCGGGTGTTTATTTAAAGATAGATACAGGGTTTATATGGGGAAGTTGCTTATAATTGTCTGAAGTTTGCGCCTCTGAGTGGTCGCGGCTAACTGTTTTTACATCCCCTAGCTCTTACTTAACACTCGCACGTCCGGCGGTCCACGCCAACTTCGCATGTCCGGGGGCAGATATCTGACCCCTAAGATCTCTAGAACTATGCTAGCTAGCGACAAACGGAAAACGGCGTTGGTTAGTTGGTGACAGGCTCTATCGAAAGTGTTTCGGTCATTTTTTCGCTCATGGCAATATTCAGGTCACTGGGCCATCGTGGGCAAAATTCAACCAGATCGGGTGGGATTCTCAGATATTGACACATCTTTCAGGACCTGTAAAAGATAGAAACAAACGGCGAACGCTATTCGACATTCCTTGACATGTCCTATCGACAATATGCGGTGTGATTTAAGGTCAGGTCAACCGAAAATATGGTCTCAGGTCAAGGTCATGAGGTAGCCTATGGAAGTCATGTAATATATCAATCGACACATCTTAGCGATACAAGCACAATGACGATAATTTCAGCCTTCTAGGTCAATGCAGTGTGATATAATGTGCAGAAATGTGTAGTGATCTCCGGTGACCTCAGATGACCTTGGTGAGGTCACTGAGCAAAAATGTCAGCGGTAACATTGAGCATAGCTTCCAACTACATGCCACAACCGTTGTGAGATCATTCCAACAGCAAATATGTAACCAGTAAACATTTGTACATTTTACCATAGCCCTATGATGGGGAATCCATGGCAGCGACCTGACCTAAGGTCAATGCTACAAAAAAAAGCAATATACATATTATGATCCCTAATGAGATCATGACATGTTATAAGTTTGAAATCAATCGCCCAATTATTGTGGAACTTATGCCACCTAGAACCCCGAGTGTAGTTGGGTCACTTCGCCTGACCTGGTGACCTGACCTAAGATGACCCAGGGTTAAAAATGTATGAGGATATGCAGAAAAGACCAATGAGCAGCCATACGAGGTTTGGCCTTGCTAACTCGATTAGTATGGCGGCAAATTAGGGAAAACCCCAGGGGGGAGATATCTGCCCCTCGAATGTGCGCGGGTTAATGGATCGATCACGTTTGTTTATTTGTTTATTTGTTTATTTGTTTATTGTCCACAATCTCCAACAGCATATTGTGCCCTTTACAGGAGAAGTCAGTAGCTAAAAACGTACACAGAACAGGTGAATAGTTTTCAGTTCAAACAGGCAAACGGCTGTCAGAACTCGTCGATGTCCGATGGCTCCGCGTCTCAGATGTGAGCATGTGACGCAGCACAGTATCTCACCACCTGTGTCTTAAATGCATTCAGCGGGTCTGTGAAGATGTCCGCACTCGGTGTCATCGCTAAAAATGCGTTCGCTACTCTAAAAAAACTGTCAGACAAGCCACACCTAATGGTTTCTACACGTGCATACGGTACATGGAATAAAACAGGTTGCCTATTTCTCCTGACTGGGACACTTAATCCAAAGTTTTGCAATAACACTGATGAGTCCGTCCTGCCACATAAAACATTTCGTACGAACATGATGTCGGATTGTATGCGACGAGTGGACACAGATGGCATGTTATAAAAGCGAAGAATGTCCTAATATTGTAGAAATTCTGGTCGAGGTGTGGCACTACAGTGTTGGGCAAGCCACATTAAAAATTTATGTTCTACCCTATCAATCCTGGTGAGATGTGTTGAGGCTGCGCCTGCCCAGATGACGGAGCAATACTCAAGGCGATACCTAATGTTCGCGTTATATTCCGCCAACAGAGCAATTTTCGAGAATTTGCTACCAGGAACCCCTGCTTGCATTGATCTAATGCAGTTTTTGCCACATGTGCGAAAGTCAGTTTGCTGTCCAGGTACACACCCAGGTCTCGCATCACAGTCCCACGCTGCAGCGTTGCATTGTGTACCATATATTCGAAGCACACAGGAGTACGGCGAAGAGTCATTGTGAATGATTTGCATTTTAGAGGGTTCAAGGATAGCATCCAGTCTGCGGACCACTTACAAAGGGAATGAATATCCCTCTGCAAGCGTGTCGCGTCGTCCACAGACGCCACCCTCCTAAAAATTTTGACGTCATCAGCAAACATCAGACATTCCGAGTCAATACTGGATGGCAGGTCGTTCACAAACAGGGAAAATAACAGAGGAGCCAGCAAGCTCCCTTCCGGTACACCGGAAGTGACGTCAGCCCAGTCAGAGACCGCCCCGTTAACTATCACCCGATGCCGGCGACCAGTCAGGTATGAGCGAATCAGAGAGAGCATTTTGTCTGAAACATGATGTGCATTTTCGAGCTTGTATAGTGACAGCTTATGGTTGACACTTTGGAGAGCCGAAGAGTAGTCCGTATAGATTGCATCTGTCTGGCAACCAGCAGCGATGGAATTCCAGGCGTGTCTCAAGAAAACTGCTAGGTTTGAAGCACATGGCCTTTTTGGAATAAAACCGTCAGTGCTGGCAAAATGTGATCACTCAAAACATTGTAGATAGTTTTGTTTTCTAAAATCTTGCCACACAGGCAAAGAAGTGAAATGCCTCGGTAGTTCGTCGGATTTTTCCGGTTGCCTTTCTTATATGTCGGATTTCTCGTGTGATATTTGCCTTTTTTCCACTGGTTGGGAAATTTTCCCTGCCTGATGGAAAGGATGCAAATTTTGTACAGCGGAACGCATAATTGGTCAGCACACTCACTGAGGATTCGGGCACTGATATTATCTGGTCCACATGCTTTATGCGGGTCAAGTCCAATGAGAATCGTGTGGATTTGTTCTAATGAGGACCGAAAGTCTGTGAGATTAGACAGTCCATAGACCTGTAATGGTGGGTACTGGGCTACATCCCGTGCTGTGAACTTGGCTGAAAAGGCTTTGTCCAACGTCATCGCTGATTAACTTGTTTCCGTCTAGCAGAGACGGAACAGAACCACTCCTTTTAAAACATTTAACAAATGACCAGTATCGCTTTGGGTTTGTCTTAAAATCTTCCACTAGTCCCCTCAGATAACTGCAGTAGCTGCGTCCGATCACACGTTTGAAGAAGTCGCGTTTGTCTGTAAATTCACGCCGAATGACACCGTCATTCGGGTGCCTTTTCATTCGACGATGTGCACATTCCTTCGCGGCTAGTGCACGCCTGGCCTCACCGTCAAACCAGGGCGGGAGTCTACGGCGAGGAGTCACGACTGGCACATGATCACGAATAGCAGCTTCGATTAACGAGTAAAACATATCAACAGCATTGTCAACATCTAAGTCATCCAGCATGTTCCACGGTAAAAGTTCCAAACAGCGTCGCAATGAATTAAAATCTGCTCTCTTGTAGTTGTAAGCAGTCGATCTTGTTACGGCTGGTGGTGATGGCCTCGGCAGGAAGAACTTTGCCTGGATCTCGTCATGGTCCGAGTCTATAATTCCCTTCCGAACGAAGGTCTCTGCTGCGATGTTTGGGATGTAAGGAGCCGGAGCCGGAGCCTGAGCCGCCAGAGCCGGTACATTTTGTCCCGAGCCGGAGCCGGAGCCGGAGCCTGAGCCGCCGGAGCCGGTACATTTTGCCCCGAGCCGGAGCCGGAGCCGGAGCCGGAGCCGGGATACTTCCCCGGAGCCGGAGTCGGAGCCGGAGCCGTCAAACATTTTCCCGGCTCCGCATCTCTGCCTGTGACCCAATCGGTGGCCTCGCCATAAACAAACCTCCGACTCGATAAAGTTTGCTCGGTTATTCATTGTACCTGGTTTCTTTCGATCAGTCTATTGGTTCCGGAGTAACTAGGAGGCTACAAAGGCCCCTACTCGTCCCTTTGAATTACTGGTGTATGGGAAAACATGTCCGTGACTACCTTATTAATCAATTATCTTCCCTTAACAAAGAGATGTTACAGAGCCATATTCGTCATTCATATTTTATTCAGTTTCAAAACTTTTTTTGCACTGGCACCAGTATTTTGCCGATGGTCTCTAAAGCAGGAATTTAATTGTCGCTATAACGTATAAAGCATACGTTGCATGCTTAAAGTTGTAGCATAATTTCATGAGTGTAATGGCGGCTATATGATATCGCTATCCACTAAGAGAGGCGCCGTGACTGGCATTGGTATAAGAGTGGGTAACCAACATTGACATATTACTCGGCGCTGTTATTGGTATGGGACTCGATGGCCAGCATTACCGTATGGTTCGGTGCCAAAGCTGCCGAAATCCGAGTTATTTGTGCTAAATGAGAGTATGGAGACGGGGCAGAAGATAACCACCGTCTTACCCTTCTAACTTAAAATCATTCCTGCGCCCCTGGGATTGGACGCGTCTGGAAACTGAAGGTGGTGAGGCCATTGATTCAATCCACTTCATGGATGTTTTAAAATACATTTAATCCGAGTTCTTGTCGGAGTTGCTTTATGCACCAGGGTCCTATTGTTAAGCAGAACTTGTTGCGTGAACCCTAGCCCCACCGCCAGATCCATTAATTCATGTTCAACGGCATAATTTTGACCGAAAGTTTAACGTGCTTTTAATGCACCGAGTCGGCCGTCCGGTAGCTGGTCCCCGGCCCTATCGGGCCAGCTGCCAGTTGACCCTCCAAACCGGGGGCCAAATGCGAGCGCGCGAAGTGACTCGAACTCCGCGTTGCCAGGACCGGTGAGACCAGAGCAGGCTAGCGTTCTATCCAACTGAGCTACCGGGGCGGCAGCTTCAGTGGTGACGTCATTGATGCAATCCACTTAAGCGATTGCAGCTTTGCATCTCATAGTTCGAATTTAAATGATGCCAGAGAGTTTCCGTAATTCTTGACATGCACTTTCGCCAGTTTCTCGCAGTATGAATCGGGTGTTTAGATCGACGC
Organism: Imbricaverruca yamaguchii; assembly: GCA_034440575.1. Classification (NCBI taxonomy): domain Eukaryota; kingdom Metazoa; phylum Arthropoda; class Thecostraca; family Neoverrucidae; genus Imbricaverruca; species Imbricaverruca yamaguchii. The sequence goes on from JAOTOL010001407.1 coordinate 788,685, forward strand.
AAACTTTTGATGGTTTGTTCAGATTTTCTATTGAATTTTGAAGCTCTGCGTGAAAGAGTTGACGGCCAATCTGGCCGTCACGCAGGCCAACGCTGGCTTGTTATCTGTCGGAGCACTCAGTCGGGTGAGAATATGCCGAAGTGTGAGCACGTGCCGCATTCCAGTGCTATCGTGCGTATCTGGCCAGTGGCATGCTCGCTATGACACCGTCCGCAGCTATTGTGCCTGTACCTAAGGGCACAAATATGTGGGCGCCGGATGTTTGATGAGCGAGAGCAAGAGGCGGACGATGGTTCTCCCATGCTCCAGGCACAGGACCTTGCGAAGTGGAGGCAGCACGGCGGCCGGGCTTTCCTGGCAACACGAGAAGACAAACTTCTTATTCGGTGCAATTTTCGTGGAAGTGGAAGAATTTGGGAACGAAGTAAAGCTGATCTCAGCAATTAGGCATGCTGAATTCGAATTTGGGATGTCGTGCTGTATATTAGATAGAGCAAGCCGGCTATGGAAGTAGTACTTCCAATTTCGGCATGTACGTATTGAAAAGCAATCTAATTCAGCTGAAATTGCATGTACTCTTGCCCAAATTGATCTAATTTGCCAAATTTGGCGGCCGTGTCTGGAACTAACCTGTGGCAAGGTGAATCGGGGCGTTGGCTCCACTGCCCTGGTCGCCGGCCGCAGGCACCACCTCAAGAACAAGCCATCGCGCAGACGGAAGGAATGGCAGCGCCATGATGCGAGAGTCACCAGACCATCCGCGGCCATAACACACGAACAAACACACACACTCGGAAACTCTTGGTAGTAAAAGTAGCCACGCAATGCCCCTGGTAGTAAAAGCAACCGCGCCTACCAAACCCGATCAGGTATCATGGTCGGATGACACTGGAGTAAGAATAAACGCCAACTGAATGTTCGTATTTAAAGCATGAGGGTATCGAGCCATCACACCTCAAACACATAGCGAATGGCTTCATCGACGAACGTACATGAGACGCTGACCAACTCGAGGTCGACACCACCGTGGACCGAAGATCCAGTCGGGTGCGATAAGCGCGTTGTGAGTCGCACGGCTCCTCGCGGTATGAGCCGGGCACTCGACACGTTCACGACGTTCGGTAGCGGTGGCGTCGGAAAAGGCTCACGCGCGGCGGGCGGCAACGTCCGGGGCTACGGACGCCCGCACTCCGTCCACCAGATGGAGCGCCGAGCTGCCGCTTGGTGCGTGCAGGCTCACTCTGGGCGGGGCCTCGGCAGCTCACTCTGGGCGGGGCCTCGGCAGCTCACTCTGGGCGGGGCCTCGGCAGCTCACTCTGGGCGGGGCCTCGGTAACCCAGGTCCACCAGCTCCATCACAACAACAACACATTCGTATTCAAACACATATTGGAGCCCTATCCGACTAAGCTTAAACTTTTCCCCCATATTCTGCAATGCCACTAGACGAACCCGAGCTTCTTTTTGTCACACCGTAGTGCTTGGCCTGTAGAGGGCATGGAAGATTAAGTTGGCAGATTCTGTGCCATCTGTAACATTTTCAATAATTGGGCAAAGCACACCGGATCAAGGTAGATCCCGTGTGCCTTGCATTCCCCATACGCCACTCTTTCGTCGCAACTCGAAGCTTGACCTCTCAAAGTCGCAGGTCAAACTAAGGTGATAAACAAGGTCCTTTGCAACGCGCATTGGATCCCTTATAACTTGCGGCCAAACAGAGCTAGATGAATGAAACTTCCGCTAAAATGCATGAATTTAGTCAGACAAACATTACGTCATGCTATTTTTGTGTACGCTGTGCTCGCTGGCCCAAGTTCACATTGTGGCCCAACACTGTTGGTGCAAAATGGCATGGCGATTGAGGTGGAGACAGTTGAGCAGCAGGGCCGCCAGCGCCCTCTCCCGGACGCCGATGACGGCGACGTCGAGGGAGCGGTTGCAGTAGCGTATGACTCCGCGTCTGCGAGCTGCTGCACGACCGCCCCGCCCAGCCCCGCTGGAGAGGCCACTGCGATTGGCCGTCCAGCGCCGTGGGTGGGGGGGGGGGGTCGACGTGCGGCGGCGGCTGCAGGTGGGGTGGCGACCGCCGAACGGGCGCGGCGCGGCACACTCGGTACGGCGCCCATAACTCAGGCAAAGGTCGACATCAGGTGTGGGCGGCCGGCTCGAGGCGATGCGGGGGAGGATGCCGGCGCAGGATGGATGGATATTGTCGAGGTCACAGGCGGTGAGACATAGCCGCGACCGCGTTACCATGGCCTGGCGGGTCGCACTACCACCATCTGTGTCTCGGCCGGAGCCCGGCCCCACAGCTGCGTCTTGGCAGTCACGCCAAGTAGGTCAAGGTCTCACAGCTGTGCTATAACAGTCACGCCAGGTAGGCCATGGCCCCGCAGCTGTGCTATAACAGTCACGTCAGGTAGGCCATAGCCCCGCAGCTGTGCTATAACAGTCACGTCAGGTAGGCCATGGCCCCGCAGCTGTGCTATAACAGTCACGTCAGGTAGGCCATAGTCCCGCAGCTGTCCTATAACAGTCACGCCAGGTAGGCCATGGCCCCGCAGCTGTGCTATAACAGTCACGTCAGGTAGGCCATGGCCCCGCAGCTGTGCTATAACAGTCACGTCAGGTAGGCCATGGCCCCGCAGCTGTGCTATAACAGTCACGTCAGGTAGGCCATAGCCCCGCAGCTGTGCTATAACAGTCACGCCAGGTAGGCCATGGCCCCGCAGCTGTGCTATAACAGTCACGTCAGGTAGGCCATGGCCCCGCAGCTGTGCTATAACAGTCACGTCAGGTAGGCCATAGCCCCGCAGCTGTGCTATAACAGTCACGTCAGGTAGGCCATAGCCCCGCAGCTGTGCTATAACAGTCACGCCAAGTAGGTCAAGGTCTCGCAGCTGTGCTATAACAGTCACGCCAGGTAGGCCATAGCCTCGCACCTGTGCTATAACAGTCACGCCAGGTAGGCCAAAGCCCCGCAAGCTGTACCACAACAATCACCCCAGGTAGGTCGCGGCTCCGCAGCTGTACCACAGCAATCACGCCAGGTAGAACACGGCTCTGCAGGCCGTACGCGGGGAAGTGGTACGTACACTCAGTGGGCGACGGCGTACGTGAAGTACCCAAGTTATGGCGGCAAGTTTGGCGAGCTTGCTCGCGTGGTAGTGCAAAGGATCATCTGGGTGGCCCGACCACCACACCCTCGAAGCGGTAATATCTCCCTTCTCGCGACGTTTTGCGTTCAATTTCTTCGATCAGGCAGGTGTGCATTTTAGTTTTGATTGATTTTGATTGTTACCAATTTATATTCCATTATTCTTCACGAAGCGCTTTGTTCTCTATACTTTTCGAGGCTGGCGACGGCATATCTGCCGATAGGCAACTTCAAACAGTATTTCGAGCTTCCATTTTCCCATTTGGAGCCGGATTTTCGATTTTTAATTTGATATTTACTAACTCCCATTACAATAGTTCTGAAGCAGATTGCCTCAATACGTCTTCAAAGGCATGAATTTTCGGCGGCAATACCGCGAGCGGGCAGCTTACTCTACACCTAACATCATAGCCAGCAATTATCCGCATTTGGTGGCAGGGGGTAACAAAGACATGCCCAGTTTGTGCTCCGGGACAGTGGTACATTTTTTTCGCGAAATCGGGTGGAATATACCACTTACTGAACATTGAACCAACATGCTTCCCAAAAGATTATCGACATCGTATTTCTTGGTGCGTGTTTATAAATAATTCACTCATAGGTACTAACTGTATCCCTTGTACAAGTATCATGATGACAATGTTATCCAACGCCAATCCGGGATCGTGATAACGGACATTCCATTGCGCAATTATAGGTGAAGGGATTACCTGGAACCAGGAACTTGGGGACATGAGTGTTGGCCAGTCAAACAATTATCCACCCAGTCAGCAATTAATGCAATTCTTAAGCTAACATGGCGAAAGTTGAGTTCGATTTCCATCCAAGCTAGCATCAATGCTACTCCATAAACACAACCCCTGATTTCCGGATATTACTATTTTACCACAGCCAACAGAGCAGCCAAATTGTTAGCATGACCATGGTTCTGCAAGCTTCCATGACCACCACTACTCATGCCGGCAATACGTGAACTGGCATGCATACATTTCCTATTTGACCTCTCCGCTGCCAAAACACGCCGGGACACCGCGAGTGTGCGAAGCTTATGGATGTCGCACCAAGGCCACCTCTCAACTTACATTGCACAGGAGGGGCGCATCGACTGCAGTTCTCATGTAGCTAGCGAGCGGAGGGATAGCGGGGTCAACTTGGTGGGTACTGACGGATAGGCCGGAAGCACCTTTCTGCCGGAGGATAGAAGAGACTTAGGGTATAGTGGTGGGATAGTAGGTCAGGGATTGGTTGAGATGTAGACCACCGGGAAACCCGGAAACACAACTGATTTAATGACACGTGGTTAGTCCGATGTCGAATGCAGCTCAATCCTTGGCCAATTCAGTAACTGTCACAACTCATTTGTGAGAAAACCACCTCGGGGAAGCATCGAAGCCTCAAATTCAGTGCAACAGCTAGAAGTCAATATGCAAACACAAATGATAATTCTACAGAATATCTTTAAAGTATGCTCAAGATCAAGGTGTATTCGAGGAGCACTTCCATTCGAAAGGAGCCAAAATCTGAGTTTTTCGAACAATTACGTCAGATTACGAGTGGGAACCAGATCCGACTTTGTTGCATTCATACCTCTGAGCCCAACTTTGCGGAGTTGGACACACTGCAAGACTTGCCGATGCAGTGTCATTTCAATGTTTCAATCAATGACATGTGGGCTTTGTTCTATTCTTTATTACGTCTCAACAACCGACAAAATATGCAATTTATATTGTAGCAATCATGAACCAGCACGCGCGCCGGTCCCGGTATGGGGAATGTGGAATAATGGAGCGCCACGTGTCCCACCAATGACGCGATGATCTATGGCATGACGGGGCGGACTACTGGTACCGACGGCGATGCAGCGAGTCCCACCACGGCACGTCGCAGCACGCCTACCCTGCACCAAGCCTAAACTGCGCTGGCTACAGCAAATTTAAGTACACCCGCTTACACAGGCAATAATCGGACGACCGTCGGCGTGCCCGTGTGCGACGGGCGCCGGCGCCACGCAGGCGGGCTGTCCCCCAGTCAGCAGTCGCGAAGCGCGGGCAGCCCGACTCGCTCCGCCAATCAGAGTCCAGGCGGGACGCACCAGCGTCGGCCACAGCTGACCGGCGCTCTCACCTCGAATGGCATTGCGAGTGGTGACCAAACCGACTACCACCGGCCGGTCAACAACAGTCTGCACCCGACTTGCACCCTGTTGGCTCGGCGCCGCTCACGTCGCCCGCCGTGGACCCGCACTCCGCGCAGTCTGTTCGGGCGCTGCTGACACGCCAGACCGCGGCTCTGCACCCGGCCGACCGACCGTCGACCGGCCAGCACTTCCCACAGCTCGCCACTAAGACAACTACTGGACCACCGATCGCCACTCAGAACTTCCGCGAACACGCCCGCACTCGCACACACGTAACAAGCATCGGGCGGCCGACTCGCCCCGCCCCTCCCGCGACCCCTCGCCGAATAGCCGGCGAGTCAGTGGGTGACGCTCGCGGGGACATCAGCCGCCAGCTGCCGGCGCATCCGGCACTGGTCGGCCACCGACGGCATAGTGGCGCCCAGCAGCGTGGTGGTGGCACGCCACACTCGCTACAGGGGCAAACGCACCGACAGGAATTTACGCACCGACTCAATTCATCCACCCGAACTGAAACCGTCCCACGGTGCATAACTACGCCGGTGAACCGCCGGACCGTTCCCGCAGGTATGTACAATCAATTTCGTAGCCGCTCTAAACAGCAATCACGTTGCCGGTCAGGTCACTTTGATTTGATAGCTGACTAGAGCCGCTATTATGTGACGAGTTGTCGACTACCGCGGTGGGTGGCGACAGCTTGGTGGCGAACGCTGACGCGCGAAGAGCAGCTCCCGGCGCGCCGGTGCTTGAGCCGGCGTCGTCAGCACCACTGACGAGGAATGCTTGCTGCCCGGCCGCCGTCCGCTCGATGGGGACCGCGCCGGCCGGCCAGCCGGCACGCCATCGTCCTGGGCGGCCGGTCGCGGGCGGCGCGTCGACCCCTGCTGCTGCGGCGGCGGCGGCGGCGGCGGCGGGGCGCGGCTACAGCAGGCAGTTGGTGTCCTCCTCGGTGTCGCTGTCGGCGGCGGCGCCGCCGGCCGGCGCCGTCTTGCAGCGCGCCGCCAGGTCGGCGTACGAGCCGTCCGGCGTGAAGCAGACCAGCAGCACGGTCATGTTGTCGCAGCCGAGGCCACCCATCTGGCAGTCGGGCGCCAGACAGCGCGTCATCAGGTCCTCGCACACGTCCTCCGGCTCCATGCCCTGACCGATCCGTGTCCGCACGAACTCCAGCACCTCCTGCCGGCCACCAGACAAAACGCGTCTCACATCACGTGACAACTCCAGCACCTCCTGCCGGCCACCAGACAAAACGCGTCTCACATCACGTGACAACTCCAGCACCTCCTGCCGGCCACCAGACAAAACGCGTCACACATCACGTGACAACTCCAGCACCTCCTGCCGGCCACCAGACAAAACGCGTCACACATCACGTGACAACTCCAGCACCTCCTGCCGGCCACCAGACAAAACGCGTCACACACCACGTGACAACTCCAGCACCTCCTGCCGGCCACTAGACAAAACGCGTCTCACATCACGTGACAACTCCAGCACCTCCTGCCGGCCACCAGACAAAACGCGTCTCACATCACGTGACAACTCCAGCACCTCCTGCCGGCCACCAGACAAAACGCGTCTCACATCACGTGACAACTCCAGCACCTCCTGCCGGCCACCAGACAAAACGCGTCACACACCACGTGACAACTCCAGCACCTCCTGCCGGCCACCAGACAAAACGCGTCACACATCACGTGACAACTCCAGCACCTCCTGCCGGCCACCAGACAAAACGCGTCACACATCACGTGACAACTCCAGCACCTCCTGTCGGTCACCAGACAAAACGCGTCACACATCACGTGACAAGTCCGTCATTTCATGACGGTCACCGGACAATATGCGTCACAGACCACTGCAGCATCTGCTGACGATGGTGATTAATTGATGTTTAGATGCACATCGAAGGAGGGGCGCCACATCTTCATCGTAGGAGGGGGAGGGGATACGTGGCCCCAATTCTGACCTCCACTCTAAATCCGAAAGTGGCACCGGTCGGTGTTTATATACATATACGCATATATATTTTTTTTTATTTATAAATAAATATATATACGTGTATATTTTCATATTTATATACATTTATATATATTAAAACGACTATACAAGAAGCGTGACATCGGAATAGAGGCACTTATTGACGGCCAACATTTCACGATAATCAATACATACTTTATCACCTCCATGCGAATGAAGACGCGTATCTTTAATAACTTCACGAATTAGTAGTGTGGCAACATTTCCTTCTCAATATAATGTGGAGGTAGATTTTACTACCCCCTTATGCTATTTGAAGCTAGCTCCGTTCCGGTAATGGGCATGATGAAGCTCAATCCTTGAAACATTAATTCCTTGGACTTAATGGTTGCGCATCACTTTTAGCTGAGCTTCCAGGACAAATCGAATTAGGATTAATATGACGATCGCACGGGCAAAATTGCCCATTCCCCGGCAGTTCTAGGGTTACGGATGTCTTGAAATTTCAGAATGTCTCAGTTTTCTCCTCCCATATATAAGACATAAAAGTAAGATGTAAATTGTATAAATGTTTGTTTGTTTGTTTATTGGGGCTTAGGGGCGCATCGACTGCAGTGGTCATGCAGCGCCCATAAATTGTATAAATGTAAATTGTCACGAGTTTGAAGCTGTTAGAGAACTATCAGTTTCCAAAACACACTTTGAGGATAGGACAATTGCTGCTCAGTATACATATGCGTCCAAAATACTAACATCCACTCTTCCTAGCTGATTCACCTCTTCACGACCAACGGCGCTCTCCAGTTCATAATGGCGGTCGCATTCGTCCCAACTATCAAAAGATTGACTATCAAAAGATTGTCAACGCCTGGAACATTTACTCAAACAATTATCGTCTCATATCCTTGTTTTGTATGGACAGTAAGTTCTATTTTGTATATCTAGCTCATTTACAAGATAATTTGTCGAAGCACCAGTCATTGCGACTTCGAAACGGAATTGGGTGCAGATTAATCAGTGCATCTATGCACTTCTAGACAATGAGTAGTCATGAAATCACGCCAAAAACAAGCTGTTGGCGTATCGTATCTCATTGCAAACATGCAAGCTTGATGTGCCAAGCAGGCGATGTGCGACAGATGAGGCATAAGGTACCCTAACTCGCTCACTGTTGCTAACAGTGAGGGGGCAGTATACAATCACGTCTCCGTAATTGTTAATGTGCACCAAGATGATATGAGGGTTATCCTCAATAATGTGCGTGAATGAAATTGTATTGGAGATGTCACGGTAAACCACTCGATGTACGCCGATCATGTTGCCTTTTCACCGTCAGCGGCCGGGTTACGAAAGCAAATAGCTGCGTTCGAAAACCTTTGGCTTGGAGATGATATTAAGATATCTTTAAAAAGGTTTGATTTAGGCCCATCACACTAAATTGAAATTCTCATGATTCGTTTATTTCCATTCCCACCGTGACTGCCTACATTAAGTTTATTCTCAAGGAAACTTTGCAAAAATACACTTTGAACGTATTACATCTGATTTTACTAGTGAAGCAGACATGGAACACAAAAACAGGAATATAATTTGTGTCTGGTTAACAGTCATCTGTGTAGTCTCAACGTGCGTAACACATCTATAAGATGCAGGCTGTCAACTTTACTGCACAGCAGGTGATTGTTCTCAGTTTTGGTTCAATTATTCGAAAAGCAGTGAAATACTTTAAAACTACATATCCTAACACGTTAACGAAGGTCCTTGGGTCACCAAGATTGGTCCACCACCAGATTCACGTATGCTCTTATTGGTATTGAGAGTTGTGGGGAACTGACGCGTCTCCTGATACATATAGTTTTTTGGCATGTCGGAACGATCAAAGAACATTATTTGTGCTACCATGACAGCATGTGGGTATGCATGCAGTGTCATTCCAGTTAGTTAGTTATTAGGGCTTTAGTGTCATTCCAGTGTCATTGCAGTGTCATTGCAGAATTTGGAAGTTTAAGATGGGGTGATGTACCTCCATCCCAAAAGGTAAGCTGTGTCTGATGTGGAACACCAGTGCATGATGTGGAATTCCGCTATGTATGCTATGGAGCGTGATATTGTGCGTAAGTGACCACAAATGTAATCTAAGATGACCTAAGTCTGCCATAAATGTTGGTCTGTCTGTCTGTCTGTCTGTCCACATACAGTGAGTGCAAGCTCAGTGGAAAGCTACTCGTCGCAGATACGCCAGTCCGTCGCGCCGTACGAGGCGACATACCTGGTTGGTCAGCACATCCCAGATGCCGTCACAAGCCAGCACGACAAACTCCCAGTCCCTGGTGATCTGCCTCGTCTCGACATCCGGAAACGCTGCAGGCAAGGCCGAGGGTCAAGTGCCGCCAACGCGCGTTCCCATGGACGTCGTGCGGCAGATGTCCACAGACATACATTGGAGCGTGACGCCGTCCGCCCACAGCCGGCCCCAGTCCGCCCACAGCCGGCCCCAGTCCGCCTACATCCCGCCCCAGTCGGCCCACAGCCCGCCCCAGTCCGCCCACAGCCTGCCCCGGTCCGCCCACAGCCGGCCCCAGTCCGCCCACAGCCCGCCCCGGTCCGCCCACAGCCGGCCCCAGTCCGCCCACAGCCGGCCCCAGTCCGCCCACAGCCGGCCCCAGTCCGCCCACAGCCGGCCCCAGCCCGCCCTAGTCCGCCCACAGCTGGCCCCAGTCCGCCCACAGCTGACCCCAGTCCGCCCACAGCTGGCCCCAGTCCGTCCACAGCCGGCCCCAGTCCGCCCACAGCTGGCCCCAGTCCGCCCACAGCCGGCCCCAGTCCACACACACCCCGCCCCAGTCCACCCACAGCCTGCCCCAGTCCGCCCACAGCCTGCCCCAGTCCGCCCACAGCCGGCCCCAGTCCGCCCCAGTCCGCCCACAGCCGGCCCCAGTCCGCCCACAGCCGGCCCCAGTCCGCCCACAGCCGGCCCCAGTCCACCCACAGACCGCCCCCAGTCCACCCACAGACGGCCCCAGTCCGCCCACAGCCGGCCCCAGTCCGCCCACAGCCCGCCCCAGTCCGCCCCAGTCCACCCACAGCCGGCCCCAGTCCACCCACAGCCCGCCCCAGTCCGCCCACAGCCGGCCCCAGTCCGCCCACAGCCGGCCCCAGTCCACCCACAGCCGGCCCCAGTCCACCCACAGCCGGCCCCAGTCCACCCACAGCCGGCCCCAGTCCACCCACAGACCGCCCCCAGTCCACCCACAGACGGCCCCAGTCCACCCACAGCCGGCCCCAGTCCACTCACAGCCGGCCCCAGTCCGCCCACAGCCGGCCCCAGTCCACCCACAGACCGCCCCCAGTCCACCCACAGACGGCCCCAGTCCACCCACAGCCCGCCCCAGTCCGCCCACAGCCCGCCCCAGTCCACCCACAGACCGCCCCAGTCCACCCACAGCCGGCCCCAGTCCACCCACAGACGGCCCCAGTCCACCCACAGCCGGCCCCAGTCCGCCCACAGCCGGCCCCAGTACACCCACAGTCAACCCACAGCCGGCCCCAGTCCACCCACAGCCGCCCACAGCCGCCCCAGTCCGCCCACAGCCGGCCCCAGTCCACCCACAGCCGGCCCCAGCCCGCCCCAGTCCACCCACAGACGGCCCCAGTCCACCCACAGACGGCCCCGGTCCGCCCACAGCCGGCCCCAGTCCGCCCACAGCCGGCCCCAGTCCACCCACAGCCGGCCCCAGTCCGCCCCAGTCCACCCACAGACGGCCCCAGTCCACCCACAGACGGCCCCAGTCCGCCCACAGCCGGCCCCAGTCCACCCACAGACCGCCCCAGTCCACCCACAACCCGCCCCAGTCCGCCCACAGCCGGCCCCAGTCCACCCACAGCCGGCCCAGTCGGCCCACAGCCGGCCCCAGTCCACCCACAGACGGCCCCAGTCCACCCACAGCCGGCCCCAGTCCGCCCCAGTCCACCCACAGACGGCCCCAGTCCACCCACAGACGGCCCCAGTCCGCCCACAGCCGGCCCCAGTCCACCCACAGACCGCCCCAGTCCACCCACAACCCGCCCCAGTCCGCCCACAGCCGGCCCAAGTCCGCCCACAGCCCGCCCTAGTCCACCCACAGCTGGCCCCAGTCCGCCCACAGCCGGCCCCGGTCCGCCCACAGCCGGCCCCAGTCCGCACACAGCCGGCCCCAGTCCACCCACAGCCGGCCCCAGTCCACCCACAGCTGGCCCCAGTCAACCCACAGCCGGCCCCAGTCCGCCCACAGCCGGCCCCAGTCCGCCCACAGCCGGCCCCAGTCCACTCACAGCCGGCCCCAGTCCACCCACAGCCGGCCCCAGCCCGCCCCAGTCCACCCACAGCCGGCCTTGAAGAGCTGGTGCCGTGCAGGGCAGCGTCCACTGCACAGGCGCAGACCGCAGTCACCCGGCGCACGGCGTATGTATCACGACGGTGGTGGATTTTTCTTTAGGGCGCGTCGTCTGTGTTGGCCATTTTGCGCCCAACGTATGTAGCACGGCATTACCACAACTTCCAAACTTCAGCAAGTGCACAGTAACTGTCAGCACGGTACATAACAGTACAGTAATTCATGGTACCACGCGCCAAACAGCAAGTCAACGAGGAGCATAAATCACGCAAAGCTATACTTCAAAGCCGAAGGGTTTGAAGTTTCATTGAAGTTGAAGTTGAAGTTTCGTCGTGGCTGACTCATCAACCAACATTTTCCGAAAGGATAGCGCAACACGCCTACAGCGACGTATTCGCTCAAGGGCAAATGTCGATGACACGGTGCCAATGTATATCGCACTAGGTGGCGCATCGCATCTTTGCAACAACGGCCTCTCGCCACCAATCAAACGGAAATTGAAGTGGAAGGGTGGGGTCGGTATGTGCAGCTATTACACAAGGCACACAAGGTCGCCTGGCTATTTATCATGCTACCTGAAGACGGGATCGGCTCGTCAAGACGCAGCTTGATTACTCTCACCTTGTGCTAACAATTTCCAGCTGGCCTGCTACTTCCCAAAATGAAACCACTTGTATCTGAATGCATGTTCCTGACAAGGACGGTGGTGGATCGTGTCCAGGGAGTGGGTGTAGCATGCGTTGCTCCTGCGTCGGCAGCATCGTTCCCACAAATCCCTCGTCGTTTGGAATCCAACCAAGCACAACCGTTTTAGCTGCGAGGTCGGGGACTCGAGTCGAGATGACTCCATTTGCGATTGGGTTCGGTGGATAAAGCTCTCTCACAATCAATAGGCTGCCCACCGAAGACAGACCGTGTGACATCCTATGTGATATGACATTGTGTGACAGTCTATGGGACATGACATTCTGTGTGACATCCTGTGTGATTGGATTCAGTGGATAAAACCCTCCCACAGCCAACAGTCTACCCAGACAAACGATATTGACTATGTTCAGCGTGTCATCACCATTATCGATAAAACCGTGTGCTTTGTTTATAGCCACATGCTCCCGCGTAAGCACATATTGATGTGACGGCAAGGAAAACATCCTATTCATAGACCCTAATCTCTGTCCCAAATGCACGCTCAACACCAGTGCCATTCACAGTCCATCGATGTACGTGTTGCTGCTTCAGGGTGATTGTGCAAGGATGACATGAGCTGCACTGTTCATAACTTAAGGATTTTTCATACAGTGGGCTCTACCTAACATACGTACCGGGGTTGAGTGCTGTCACCACATGCAGATGTATAGCTGCTGCCTGTCTGAGAGCTGCTGGGATGGGTGGGCAGTATGTAAAAGGTGAAGTTTCTGTCTCTGCTTTGCCGGTGTTCATGCGAAGCCAGTATCGCCCAGATGCAGTGCAAAATTCCTTCTCGAATAAAATATGGGATAAGCCAATTGAATCGCCAACCCGACAAAAGCCAGTCGATACATTACTTTCAATACAAAATGCACAGTAAAATTCAGAACTGAGCTGAAACTTAGGTAATGCAGGCAAGATGTAAAAAGACAGGTGATACAGAAGCATTCCAAGAAGACAGTATCCTCCCCGCCACACCCAGACTTACACTTATACCCAGATCCAGATCCAGATCCAGATCCAGACCCGCCAATCGCTGCAGCACTGACCAGTAACGACCTGCTCCTCGGGCGACTTCTCCTCGTTGCGCTTGAAGACGAAGTCGCCGAGCGCGCGTGACAGCGCCAGGTTGCCGTTGACGCGGTTGTACTCGACCCAGCCGCCGCCGGCCGTGATCCTGTCCACCTCGGTCTTGTTGTTGGGCTTGTGGTCGAACGAAAGCACCTCGAGACGGCCCGCCACGCTGGCGATGGCGCGCGAGTCGCCCACGTTCGCCTGCCGGCGCCAGCCACATGGGTCACCGGCTGGTGGGGCGCCACTGGTCTGGGCGGCCGGGCAGACAGTCTGGGCGGTCAGGCAGACAGTCTGGGCGGTCAGGCAGACAGTCTGGGAGGTCAGGCAGACAGTCTGGGCGGCCGGGCAGACAGTCCGGGCGGTCAGGCAGACAGTCTGGGCGGTCAGGCAGACAGTCTGGGCGGTCAGGCAGACAGTCTGGGCGGTCAGGCAGACAGTCTGGGTGGCCGGGCAGACAGTCCGGGCGGTCAGGCAGACAGTCTGGGCGGTCAGGCAGACAGTCCGGGCGGCCAGGCAGACAGTCTGGGCGGTCAGGCAGACAGTCTGGGCTGTCAGGCAGACAGTCTGGGCGGCCAGGCAGACAGTCTGGGCGGGCAGGCACAGTCTGGGCGGTCAGGCAGACAGTCTGGGCGGTCAGGCAGACAGTCTGGGCGGTCAGGCAGACAGTCTGGGCGGTCAGGCAGACAGTCTGGGCGGCCAGGCAGACAGTCTGGGCGGTCAGGCAGACAGTCTGGGCGGTCAGGCAGACAGTCTGGGCGGCCAGGCAGACAGTCTGGGCGGTCAGGCAGACAGTCCGGACGCTACGGCCGACAGTCCCCACGGGCGCCACGGCCGACAGTCAGAGCAACAGGGTCGGAAATTCTTGGGACCTGGTAGACAGCCTGAGCGCTACGGCCGCCACACACCACGACGTGCTTACTAACGCACTATGGATGACATGTAGAAGGATGCACGTTACATGGCTTAGGTGTGACAATTGCGGATTTCACTGAAGGACATGCAGCAAGGCGGAGCGTGTGTACTACCAGGACCAGTCAGGACTCACTTTTTGTCAGTTAGAGGAGAGAGGAGCCTACCATCGGCTTAACTTTCAAGGACTACAGATGAATAGTGGGGCCATAGCAGGCAACAAATGATAAAAGTATACACTTGTAGATTTCAACAGCTAGTCCAGATATATTCATATTTCTCGAAGTTCCCGTTTTCCCGTCAGCCGTTAGGGCCTCAAGGTATGCATATAGATGGCGTCACATGTAGAGCTGGTGGGGATGGCCATGGAATGTTGGCATCCCTTCCAAATTTGGGAGCGCTAGCAATCAAATGACGGACTCATCATCTCATGCTATAAGAACTGACTCGTCCTCTATCATAAAAAATAAAATCGTTCAAGGTGGACTTCAATCATTGTGGTTGTAGTCACAAACAGTGCAACTCGCGATTTCGGCAGCTGCTCCCACTGCTACCCACATCTCAATCATTGTCCAATGGTGCATGAAACGATTTAAGAGGACATGCTTAAAAACGGACAGAGCGTGAATAACCCGAGACTGTCCCAACTGTCCGAGGCAGTCGCAACGAAACTGTTCCTGCTGCAACATTGTGGTACATCTGTTCGCCTTCAACAGTTTTGTTATGTGCAGGACACGTTGCGAATTGCACACCTAGCCCACCGCGGCAACGCAGATTTCCCACCCCGACCTGCAGAAAAGCAGTGCTCCCGCCCACCAGCACCCTGCAGTTATTTTATCACCCTCCGAGAAGTGCCCACGTACCTACCAGACTGCACCGGACCACCCCGCCAACGGCAGAAACTGACTGTGACCGACACCACAGAGTACCTACCAGACTGCACCGGACCACCACACCAACGGCAGAAACTGACTGTGACCGACACCACAGAGTACCTACCCGACAGCACCGGACCACCCCGCCAACGGCAGAAACTGACTGTGACCGACACCACAGAGTACCTACCAGACTGCACCGGACCACCCCGCCAACGGCAGAAACTGACTGTGACCGACACCACAGAGTACCTACCCGACAGCACCGGACCACCACACCAACGGCAGAAACTGACTGTGACGGACACCACAGAGTACCTACCCGACAGCACCGGACCACCACACCAACGGCAGAAACTGACTGTGACCGACACCACAGAGTACCTACCAGACTGCACCGGACCACCACACCAACGGCAGAAACTGACTGTGACCGACACCACAGAGTACCTACCCGACAGCACCGGACCACCCCGCCAACGGCAGAAACTGACTGTGACCGACACCACAGAGTACCTACCAGACTGCACCGGACCACCCCGCCAACGGCAGAAACTGACTGTGACCGACACCACAGAGTACCTACCCGACAGCACCGGACCACCACACCAACGGCAGAAACTGACTGTGACGGACACCACAGAGTACCTACCCGACAGCACCGGACCACCACACCAACGGCAGAAACTGACTGTGACCGACACCACAGAGTACCTACCAGACAGCACCGGACCACCACACCAACGGCAGAAACTGACTGTGACCGACACCACAGAGTACCTACCAGACAGCACCGGACCACCACACCAACGGCAGAAACTGACTGTGACCGACACCACAGAGTACCTACCAGACAGCACCGGACCACCCCGCCAACGGCAGAAACTGACTGTGACCGACACCACAGAGTACCTACCAGACAGCACCGGACCACCACACCAACGGCAGAAACTGACTGTGACCGACACCACAGAGTACCTACCAGACAGCACCGGACCACCACACCAACGGCAGAAACTGACTGTGACGGACACTACAGAGTACCTACCAGACAGCACCGGACCATCACACCAACGGCAGAAACTGACTGTGACGGACACTACAGAGTACCTACCAGACTGCACCGGACCACCCCGCCAACGGCAGAAACTGACTGTGACCGACACCACAGCGTCGCGCGCCACTCACGCAGTAGAGGGTGCCGTTGCGGACGAGAGCGGTGATGGCCGTGGTGCCGGCCAGGTCGTCCTTCAGCACGGCGTCGGCCAGCATCATGCGGTCCAGCTCGAGGCAGGCCTGCTGCAGCGCCTCCACCACGCGGCCTTTCTCGTACTCGGGCCGGCGCACCACCACCTTGTGCAGGTGCTTGCTGGCGTACTGTGCCACCTTGTCGCCTGCGCCGAGCGAGGTCACGGCACGTCAGGCGGCGCCCCGGCATAGCCACGGATCAATTGATACCCTGGAATCCTGCGTTCGGTGACGGAAAGCCTGTGGGTATTCTGAGTTGGAGACGGTAGCTTTTCCTTGCTTCCGACAACGAACAATCTTTCTTGGTACCTGTCAAGTCAGTTTGGGCATGCTTATCAAACAGCAATTAGCTCGCAGTCATTTTCAGACGACTCTACTCGTTGTTAGGTGAAGAAGCGAGTGTATAATTTACTGGAGAGCATTATGATCTGCATGGGAAAAATCCGGAATATGGCTATGTCTCGAACCTTGGTTATGGTAGGCAAGCCACGATTAAATTGTCGAGATCAAATGCGCAAAATTAGCGCCATAATGAGAGACGGCAAATGTGACCTTTCAGGCAAACAGCCAGCCAGCTCTGGGCTCGAATCAATATACGGCATCGTATATTCAAAGGTAGTGCATGCAGTATTCTGTGGGTGGATAAGTCATGTATCGTCATGGCAGTGGTTCATTGATCATCGAGCTTTAAAAGGAACTATTGTTCTTCTTGTTAGTTAAGCTGTGTGGAAAATATTTTATCGTGAGAGATAAGAGACAACTGAGAACCATAAAATAAGATCGGATGGTAATATTCAAAGATACCAAGATACATCTACTTTTACTGGGTCTTAGGGGCGCATCGACCGCGTTGGTCATGCAGCTATTTTCTTTTACGTGTTGACGTACTTGGTACTGGTCCTGAGTAGCAGTCATTGTGCGGCCCCTAAACGTCTTTCTGCTATAATTTAATAAGGTCCGGAAGTGCACCTATTACAACGAAAAACGCATGGAAGTTCTCATTCGGTCATTCTCATTGAGAGAAAAAACGTAAGACAGGACATCAGATTTGAACTACGACACAACTTGCACGAAATACCTGCCAAACTACTTTTAACGCTGTTCGGTAAACGACTCGATTTTCGAGCACCTTGAAGCTTAAACTTATCTGACTGCCTGTTCTCAGCAGAATGACAATGATTGTGTGATTTCAGCTGGTCTGGTGGAAATATTGCAGATATGCGCTCATTATTTATTTATAATAGCCAGTTGCTTTCCTTTTATGTGAACATCACCAGACATAATACAAGTTAACCTATATCAAATATATCCAGGCCAGTATGACTCCATTTTTGTTCCAATAAGAACTGGCTACTTGAAAGTGTACTGAAGGCTTACGTCCCCCTCCCCCAGCTGTTCTCAACAAAACGTGAAACGTGAACGGAATTTGTATAGTGGCCAGCCTTCGTTTCCGAACAATGTGATCTCATCGTATGATGTGGATATGACCAACCTAGCTGTTATCTAAATTTGTTTTTCCCGGGCAAAATTGTGTTTTGCCTCTAATTCAGCTGCGCTCCTACACTGCTTAGCGTGCATTGAGCATGTTGTTTCATTGTGGTGTTGCTTGCCGGAGTGTTGGCGATGTAACCTACCGAGGAAAGTTTTGGGACCGGGTGGATTGTAATTCGTGACTCCGATATTGCTATCGACCGGCGGCAGGCCGGGGTGTTCAGGGGCGCATCGATACACCGGTCATGCAGCTGTATGCAGCGGCAGATCGGATATTTACGGCTACATACAAAGCTTACACAAGATATTGTACTCCTTGGTGAGACACAAGATGAAGTTGGCCTATCTCAACGATACTGCAAACTAAATGCATGGCTATTGAATATCCTTGCCGTGGGACTTTAACATCAGTGTACAGAAGACAGATTTGGTTAGAACCAAACATGGCACACTGAAGACAAAAGAAAAACATTGGTAGCAATGCAAGTCAGCATATGCTCCAAGCATTTTGGGATAGTGGTGACGAAAACTGGCGAATCCACATCAACATGGAGTGAACGTGTTCTAGAGATGCAACCTCAGACAATAACAATTGAGTAACGACACGAAATCATTCTGAACTCGATGAACACTGATTATTTGAGTAAGTTTACAAAAGTATGGTCAAAATACCAAATTCGCAGTGCATCGCCAAAAACGGTCAAAGAAATGTCACGGCCGGAAGCAGATCGGACCACCAGACCAGAGAGCCAGGCCAGAGGCGCGCGGCCCGATCTCTGGCCGCCAAGCGCCAGGGCTGTGCTCCGCCACGACTGCGGCGACTCACCTCCGTGGCCGTCGAACACGGCGAAGAAGGCGGCCGCTGGGTCGTCGGGCAGCGAGAGGATGTGCGTGTGCGCGTCCTCCATGCTGACGCGCCAGCCCTGCATGCAGCTGGAGCCGACGCGGTACGCGTCCGACCACAGACTGTGCGTCTCCTTGTGCGTCACCGGCTCAGACAGCATCTGACCCATGGCTGCTGGATGGTGGTGGCCGGCCTCTCCTCACAGCAGCATCTGGCCGTTGAACACGAGACACGCGGAGTTGGTGGAACGCACGGATACACTGCTGAAGACGAAACCCAACAGTCGGGTTTGTTCTCACATATTTCTACTGACTCAACTTATTTGCTTGCTAACGGTCTTCTTATATACAGTATGTGTGTTCCCTTGCTTGCACTTTTCACATGGAATTCTGGAATAAATGGGAACTTCTGGCTTTTAAGGTAGGACGCTGCCAACAGAAGATTAGGGCACAGCATGGGTGTCGCCAAAGTTGTTGACAGGGTAGTGAAAAAAGGTGAAATGTGTAGGATAGAATATGCTACCTTTTGAACACTGAATAGATATCATTCTCAAGAATGTAACATCATTATGTTCCTTGATGTGTGCTTATGAAGTCAACACGCCTCATTTCTAACAAGATCTCATGCTTAGGCATGATGTGCATCATCACAGATCATGATGCACAAGCATCTTATAGAACAATCCCAGGAAAAGGAAAATACAAAATACATATACAGGCTGAATATAAAAATATGGTTATATTATAAATAATTAACACAAAAATATAAACAAAAGATATTGTCTCTTACACAATACCATTTGTTCATAATACGGTATCAGTGTAGTTATCATTAATATAGGTATTCCTAAATTAATGTTCCTAATTATTTTAGTCCTGAAGTTCCTAATTGTTCATTCCTATATAAATAAATATACAAAACACAAAAAAACATACAATTATGTTCCAGCCATTGACCCAAATTGAGCTTCAAGGACTAAAGCAATATCATAAGCATGCTACTACTGCGAAATTCAGCACCCTACTGGATTCGTTTTGACATCTCACATCTGCCAAAAAATAATTACTTTGATATTGCAGTGTCATAAAATTACTTCACCATTAACTGTGTGGATGAAGGAAGTTGCTTGGGAATAGTGAAAGATTGGGAGAAAATAAAGGATCGCCACTTAAGCATTTAAAAAATCGGAATGCCTTTCACCTCAGCCACATGCATTTTATATTTGTTAGCAGTTGTGTGTATGACTGCCCACACATGTAATAAAATGGTAAAAACCTAAGACAATGATGAAATAGGACAATTCCATTAACTGTGAATTTTCAGGTCACATGGTCAATTATTTTACACTGTGATATTGTAAGTGAGAATGTATCCTGAAACTTGATAAAATTTTGCATTATGCCCATGACGTTTCATGACAAAAAAAAACATAAAAATCTTCTCCCATTATACAAAATCAGTGGCCATGCACATGGGGCACACCAACATGTAATGTATCCAAGATGCTGACATGTGTGTGTGCATGGGTGAAACTGGAACAAATTATGTAACCAAAGAGGGTGATAAACCTAAAATGCTACACAGGTACTATGTAACTGTGTCACTGCAACTATATGATGAACATAATAATTCAAATTGTTGCATGTACTTCTCTCATGGGTGTTTATCACCCTTTGCTTTCCCATTCTGCTGCCAAACTGTTAATAAATACCAAATTGAACAAGAGACCATAATTGTTAGTGCTCCAGGTTATAAAATATTAGCAAAACAAAAATGTTAGGATAAATATTCCACAAGTCAAACTTGGACCAGTTTCAAAAACAATTTAAAAAATTACAATCTGAAGGCTATTCAGTTTTAAGCATAATTTTTAGAAAAGAGCATGCATTAACACTGCACATGTGATGAGAAAACAATTCATTAGACAAGCAAAATAAAAAATAATGGGTGACAATTGTGTCCTATATCATTTGCATTAGAAACTATCATCAAATAGAAGAATGAGCACAGACCAATCACACAAAACATATTTAAACTGTAAAGGTTTTCCAAGACTAAACAGAATAACACTTCAATAATTCAGTAAGGAAGGTCTCTCCTTGCAGTGAAGCAAGGGAATGTTACTGAGAGAACAGAACAAAACACTTTGGGGCCTACCACAAAAGGCATGCTGTGAAAAGAGCATTATATTTCAACTGCCTGGTACACTGGAGATATTTACCTAATTATACTGATGTCCCAAGATAGTTATAACTAATCGAATTCATAGATTAATGTACATTTCACCTTTGTATATTTATTCATATATAAATTATCACATGAGTTTTATATCCAGCTCAGCATCCATAAACATGTCCAAACCTTTCACTGACTTGCTAACTTCAACAATGCATGAGCGTGGCAATTTTTCACACACACACATATATATATATATATATATATATATATATATATATATATATATATATATATATATATATATATATATATATTGTGGGCGAAGAGTAGCGACAGGTGAGACTTGAACCCACAACCTTTTGATAGTGAGATGAGCAACTTACCCCTAGACTACTCATCCCCTCATTATGAAATGGCAACTTGTCAGGATACATGTTGTTTCAAGCTGAAGTATGTTTCAATACTTGGTTCACCAAGAAAAAGAAACATGAAATGCATTAACTACATTAAAAATATCAGGAAAAAAATTAACAATGGCGTGTTATTCTCCCTCTCCTCAACAAAATATGGAAATGTTGGATAAAATATGGGCTTGGCAGGGAAATATGTAATATAGAATGCAAAATTCATACATGAGAAAATTGCCTAACCAAACCTGCTGCTGCTAAATCACCTAGAAACTACCGATGTTTGATTGCTTATAATCCATTGATGTGGTATCCCATAACATCATTATGCTACCAAAGAAGCCTGCATCACCCAGTGTCCATACTAAGTGATGTGATTAGAAATAGTGAATATCTTGCCTACATGTGATTTACAAGAGAAATGAAAGAACAAATTGCTTGATAAGCTTCAACAAGTTAGGTCAATATCTTTTCATCAAATCTGTTCTCAGGGGCTTCTTTGCAGGAAGCTGAAATGGAACTGGCATTTCCACTTAGTATAATATTTTGTAGATTTGTTTCAAAATGAAATTTCAACAGGTTGGAAAAGGGCAAATGTAGTTCCTATTTTCAGGAAAGGAGAAAGGGGGAAAATTGAAAACTATGGGCCAGTAAGTCTTAGATCCCTAGTCTGCAAGGTATTCAAATCAATTATCAGATAGAATAGTCAGTTACCTGGAAGGAAACAGATTGATTCAAGATACTCAACATGGGTTTAGGAAATGGCGATCATGCCTCACAAATCTCTTGGACTTTTTGAACTTCGACAGATAACAATTTGATCAGGGAAATCAGGTTCATGTAGCATATCCTGATTTTAGTAAAGCCTTTGACAAGGTACCCCATCCACGGTTAATGGTACAGCTTCAGGCCTATGGTATTGCAGGTAGCATCTTAAAATGGATAGAGCTGTGGCTTTCAGGTAGACAGCAAAGAGTGATGCTAAATGGTACAAAGTCAACATGGCAAAATTTTCTTAGTGGAGTCCCCCAGGGGTCAGTACTGGGGCCACTACTGTTTATTATATTTGTAAATAACATTGAAAGTGGCCTAAGCAGTAAGCTTTTGAAATTTGCAGATGATTTGAAAGTCTTTAGTGCAATAATGGGTCAAAATGAGCATATCTCGTTCCAAAAAAGACTTAGACGAACTTGTGAAGTGGTCCAAGGAATGGCAAATTAAATTTTATTTTGATAGGTGCAAAATCATGCATGTGGGTAAGCAGCATATGAAGGCTTCATACTTCATGGGTGGCCAAGTGCTATCAGTGACTCAAGAGAAGAAGGATTTAGGTGTTATTCTAAACACAGAATTGGGGGCATCAGAACAGACCAAGGAAGCCAGGAAGAAGGAATTGAGAATTCTTGGGGCAATAAATATGAATGTATCATACAGAAGTGGGGAAGCTTTACTCTTTACTTTACTCTTTACAGAAATCAGGAAGCTTTACTGTGTATATGTCAGACCACATTTGGAATACTGCATCCAAGCTTGGTCTCCTATCTATGAAAAAGATTGTTGGCTTTTAGAGAGAGTACAAAAGAGGGCTACGAAAAATGGTTAATGGCATAAGCAACCTGGCATATGAGGAAAGATTCAAGAAATTGAATATGTTTTCACTTAGATATAGAAGGCTGAGGAGATCTCATCGAGGTCTTTAAATTTGTTCATGGTCTGGAGAGAGGATATCTCGGAGAAACGTTTGAATTTAACAGAAATGTGCAATCAGAGGTCATCAATTCAAAATTAAAGTTAACCACAGCAGAACAAGGTTAAGACAGTCTTTCTTCACGAACAGAGTAGTAGAACACTGGAACCAGCTGCAAGAAATCATTGCAAGTAGCAGCACATTGAACATCTTTAAGAACAGCATAGACATTCATTATAAGAATCATAAGAATAGAGGGCTTGCTTTTCAGTATTACAGGGAGGGCTGACCGACAGCTTTGATGGGCAATTGGTTGAGTGTACACAGTGCAACCAAGAAGGGCCCTTGTGGCTCACAGTTGCACTAATTGTTTATGTCTTTATGTCTTTATGTCTTTATGCTTCTATATAAATAACTTTCATTTTAGTATAAGGATTTGCAGAAGAACTGAAGGAATGATATACCAGTGATGTTTTACCAAGTGAGTTTTGGTATAAACTGCATAAACATATCTTTTTCTGGCAGTATGCTGTGCAGCTGCAGTGTCAACCAGGTCAGTACTTAGTTATTTTTAAGTTTTCATTATAGGTGCCTAGAAGTGGCAGTCAAGCATGCACATTTGGCCCCATACATTCAATTGTGATATGGGCTGAGTTGAATTTTCATCAGTTTGAATGAAATTGGCAAGTGACCAGAAAAAGAACCAAATAGAAACTGCTCTTGCAAAAAATCCCTGGATACAAGGCATGAAGTACCAAGGCTCTCAACTCTGAACCCAAAAACGAAATTTGACATTCATTTGTTTGGAAAAATAAAACTGTTTCCATCATGAACAATTCAAGTTCAAGTACTTACTGCTGAAGAAGCACTGATTTCAACAGGAAATTCAGTAAAATATTTCCAATAACCAGTTAAATGAGTATTATTGGGGGTCATGGTAAATGTTGATTCTTTGGATAAATAAATATGGAGTATTTTCAAGTGACAATGATGATACTACTACTAATCTCTGCAAATTATTACTTTTCAGTTGGCAAAGAAATACACAATCACAATTCTACAAATATAGCCAACACATATAATTATCTGTACCTGGTGTGTCACAGATGTGATCAAATTCAGCACCTTATGTGCTCAACTAAATACTCATTAACATTGAAAATCTTATGCCTCTGGTTTAACTACATACCCATTCCTGACAACTAATATTTCCAGCCAGACATGTCTAATACCTTGGATCCAGACTAGAAGTTCCTTGTGATGAGGTTAACCTGTTCACGTCCAGGGACAGATATCTGCCCCCCTCGCATGGCTGCTTATTAGTCTTTTCTGCATGATGCTCGAGAATTTGGGGAGCCAACCAGGTGAGGGAATAACATAGGAGCTGCTAGAAGTGAGGATCTGCTGCAAGGACAACAGCACCCTTCTGGCAACCCTAAAGCATAACAATAGCAGTTAATGTGACCACCATTTTGCCTAGGGCTGGAGTCTTTCTTGAGTGGAGCTATAGGGCACTGGCAGCCAGTGCCAGGGTAGGTAAGCTCTGCCATGAGTTAATTCTCACCTTTGCTGACACGTGGTGCAGGTTTTATGGCTCATGGACCCTTTATCAGAGGGATGGTCTGCACTTCTCTGAGAAGGATGCACATAAAGACATCAAAGGTTATTGCAACTATGAGCCACAAGGGCCCTTCTTGGTTACACTCTGTACACTGAACCAGTTGCCCACCAAATCTGTCAATCAGCCCTCCCTGTAATACTGAAAAGCAAGCCCTCTATTCTCATAATGATTGTCTATGCTGTTTTTAAAGACGTTCAATGTGCTGCTACTTACAATGGTTTCTGGCAGCTGATTCCAGTGGTCTACTACCCTGTTGGTGAAGAAAGACTTTCTTAACCTTGTTCTGCTGTGGTTAACTTAAATTTTGAATTGATGACCTCACTATTATCATTATCACATAATTGATGACCTAAACAACATCACTACCAATGAAATCAACATCATTTATCAGATCACATGTCACTGAACTATGGTGCATGGTCAACAGATTGGTCATATCTTCCAATGTAAACACTGATTTAAACTGGTTGCTCAGCTCCTGAACCATCTCACTATCCTCACCCAATGTAGTCCCATTTGCTTCCAGTGGACCAATTGTGCTAGAAACTTTACTCAGCTTGTAGAAACTAAAGAACGTTTTACTGTCCCCATTACAGTTCCTAGCTAAATCCAGTTCTTTTCCTCACTTTGCTGCTCTGGTTTTTTTGCTTCACAGTGACTCTAGCTTTTCGATACACCCTTAGATTAACAACATTTGAAGCTTCTTTGAACACTCTGAATGCAGTTTTCTTAGCCTTAATTGCTTTTATCAAGTCTGGTGTAAGCCATTCTGGCTTTCCCATGCTTCTTTTGCATCTGCTTTTGGGAGACATGTCTAATCTGAATTTCCTTCAAGTAAGATTTGAACTTCTCCCACATTTCACAGGCATTTAAATTGGAGAATTCTTCTTCCCATCTGATGGCAATTAAAGCTGCTCTCATGCAGTCAAAGTCTGCTCTGTTGAAATTTGGAAGCTTTACCAAATTATCCTTAATAATCTCCCCTACATGTTCCTTGAATCTACAATGTTATGGTCACTTCTTCCCAGAGTTTCTCCTACAGTTAAGTCTTGAACCAAGTCACTTAAATCCGAGAATACAAGGTCCAAGACTGAGCCATGCCTGGTAGGTTCCGATACAAACTGGTGTAAGAACAGGTCCTCTTCAAGGCATTTCCTAAATATTTTGCATGATGGGGAGCGAACACCAACATTTTTATATCCTTTTAGATTAAAGTCACCAACAATAAGGCACTTCCTCTTAAGGTTTCTACTGATTTCCTCACAAATCACCTTGTCAAGCTCCAGTTGCTGAGAATGTGGCAGGGTTCCTGATCGGTAGAAAGCTCCTATCCTCAGGGTATTGTTGTTGCCTTTTCCCACAGTGACATCAAGCCAAATGGACTCCACACACATTTTCATCCCCACCTGCTACTTTTTGAGAACTGAATAAGCTATTCATATAGAGCATTACACCACCACCCTTCATTGCTGGACCCCTATTGCACGAAAACATATTGTATCCCTGGATCTCATAGTCCTGCAAGTTATCTCCAAAATACCCTTCACTGACCCATCCCTCCATAATGCAAACAAAATCTGGTTCCTCCTCAGCAACATAACACTTGAACTCATCAAATTTGGATTGGATACTCTGAGCATTAAACATCATACACGTAACAAAGGCTCTATAACCACCTTTGGCTTTTTCATGCTGAGTTCTTTTATCACTAGATGACCTATCACTCTGCCTCGTTGAACTACTGCTGTCCCTATTTGCTGACTGAGGTTCTATTGCCTTGGCTGACACTATTGGAATATTCCTGAGTTGGCAATGCAATTTCATCCCTCCCCACCCAATTTCCTAGTTTCCCTGAAGGACATGCTCATACACTTTGCCTAACAAATGGACCCCCTTCTCTGAGAAGTGCAGGCCATCCCTCTGACAGAGGTCCCACAATGCATAAAACCTGCACCACTTGTCTACAAAGGTGAAACCTAACTCATGGCAGAGCTTACCTACCCTGGCATTGGCTGCCAGTGCCCTAGAGCTCCACTCAGGGGAGGCTCCAGCCCTAGGCAAAATTGCAGTTACAATGACTATTGTTACCCTTCAGGGTGGCCAGAAGGGCCATGTGCTAAGCAAAGCATATGAGCATATCATTCATGGAAACTATGCAATGGGGTGGGGAGGAGTGAAGTGGCATGACCATCTCAGGGATAGGCAAATATCATAGCCAAGGCAATAGACACAAAGCCAGGAAATAGGGATAGCAGTAGCTCAAGGTAACAGTGGTAGCTCATCCAGTGATGAGTTACCAAAATGAAAAAAAGATCAAACTGGTTATGGAACATATGTTAAATGCATGTTTAATGCCCAGAGTATTTGATACAAATTTGATGAGTTAAAGTGTTGTTCCTGAGGAACCAGACTTTGTTTGCATTCCCGAGGCATGGGTCAGTAAGAGGTATTTTGAGGATAACTTGCAGGACTACAAGATCCAGGCATACAACATGTTTTCATGCAATAGGGGTACAGCAGTGAAAGGGGATGGTGTAATGCTCCATGTGAATAGCTTATACAGTTCTTAAAAAGTAGCAGATGGGGCAAAAAGGTGCCTGTGGAGTCCATTTGGCTTGATGTTACTGTGGGAAAAGGCAATATACGCAGTTACTGAGTTTATTGAGATATTTCAGTTTAAGGGTGCTTTGACCAAAACATGATCATATAGTGCCCATTTTCTACAAGCTGAGTAAAGTTTCTAGCACAGTTGATTCACTGGAAGTAAATGGGACTACATTGGGTGAGGATAGTGAGATGGTTGAGGAGCTGAGCAAGGAGTTTAAATCAGTGTTTACATAGGAAGACAAGACTAACCTACCAACCATACACCACAGTTCAGTGACATGTGATCCAGTAAACAATATTGATTTCAGTGATAGTGATATTTTCAATCACATCAGGAACATAAAGCCAAACAAGGCAGCAGGACTGATTAAATTTATGCTAGGGTATTGCAGGAAGTTGAAAAGGAACTGGCATTTCCACTTAGTATAATATTTTGCAGATCAGTTTCATAAAATGAAATTCCAACAGATTGGAAAAGGGCAAATGTAGTCCTATTTTTAAAAAAGGAGTGTTGGTTGGTTATTGGTTTTACAACACACTGACCATTGAGCCATGCAGTGTCGCCAATCTCTCACTATGATTGGTTGCTGGTGCAGAGCAGCGACAGGTGACTCAAACCCACAACCTTTTGATTGTGAGACAAGCAACTTACCCCTAGGCTAATCAGCCCCAAGGAGAAAGAGGGAAAGTTTAAAACTATAGGCCTGTAAGCCCCATATCCCTAGTCCGCAAGATACTCAAATCAATTATCAAGAACAGAACAGTTAGTTATCTGGAAGGAAACAGGCTGATGCAAGATAATCATCATGGGTTCAGAAAATGGTGGTCAAGTCCCACAAATCTCTTGAACTTTTTAATTCTGCTTCAGAAGAATTTGACTAGGGAAATCAGGTTGATGTAGCATATCTTGACCTTAGTAAGACCTTTGATAAGGTACCCCATAAAAGGTTAATGATGTAGCTTCATGTCCACAGGATTGCAGATAGCATCCTAAGATGGATAGTTGTGGCTTTCAGATAGACAGCAGAGTGATGCCAAATGGTGCAGTCATGGCAAAATGTTCTTAGTGGAATCCCCCAGGGGTCAATACTGGGGCCACTATTGTTCATTATATTCATAAATAACATTGAAAGTGGCCTAAGCAGTAAGGTTTTGAAAGTTGCTGATGATTTGAAGTTCTTTAGGGCAATAACAGGACACAATGACCATATCTTGTTGAAGAAAGGCTCATACGAGCTTGTGAAGTGGCCCAAAAAATGGCAAATGTAATCTAATTTTGATAAGTGCAAAATCATGGATGTAGGTAGGCAGAATATGAGGGCTCCATACATGATGGGTGCCCAAGTTCTATCAGTGACTCAGCAGGAGGACTTAGGTGTTATTCTGAACACAAAATTGAGGACATCAGAACAGACCAAAGAAGCCAGGAAGAAGACACAGAGAATGCCTGGGGAAATAGATAGGAACACATCATACAGTAGTGAGGAAGTGGTCAGGAAGCTTTACTGTGCATGTCAGGCCACATTTGGAATACTGTGTCCAAGCTTGGGCTCCTAGTTATGAAAAAACATTGTTGGTTTCTAGAGAGTACCAGAGGGCTACAAAAAGATTAACAGTGCAAGCATATGAAGAAGATATATGAAGAAAGAATGGCACATGAAGAAAGACTGAAGAAATTGAATCTTTTTATATAGATATAGAAGGCTGAGAGGAGATCACAACGAGGTCTTTAAATTTGTTCATGGTCAGAAGGGTTATATCAAGGAAATGTTTGAATTTAACAGAAATGATGCAATAAGGTCATTAATACAAAATAAGGTTAACCACAGCATTACAAGGTCAAGACAGTCAACAATAAGGGCCCTTGTTACTCACAGCTACACTTATCTTTTTGTCTTTACATCTTTATGTCTCGTATAGAAACAGGTGAGGAGCAAAATCTCACACAGGTACTGCACTTCCGACGCAGTAAATTGCAACCCATTAAATATCTGCAGCTAGAAGTGTTTGAGGGTAGGTACCTACCTATATACATACATACCTACCTATTGATTGGTATATCAATGTAGACACCTACCCACCTTCTATTAGAACATTCTAAAGAAAAATAGTAGGTAGGTAGGAAGGAGTTATTAGTTCCATAACCCACAATTGCACGCACGTACCCACCTATCTAAAATGCTTGGATATCCAAAATTTTCCCTAAAATAATTTCTGAACTAAATAAATTTGGCCAGTTGCAGAAATATTATATATCCGCCCTCTTTTTCACACAGTACCACATCCTTTCAGTACTTCACCAGAGACCATGCAACAAGGTGCACACATCCGGTGATTCTATAATTTCATGACGTTCTTTATGACGTAATTGGATCTCGCTGACATTAAACGGGACTAAGAAGACGCATTCGTAAGGACTAAAATGTAATGTATTACTGACCTGGAATATTTTTTTGCTACTCTGAGACATTCGTGTGTTATTAATTCTCTTTGTTCAATCTCTGAGCATGAGGTATCGGGAGAATCCTTACCGTGCGCACGAGGATCCCGGAACGGAGGCCGCGAGTGAACATTGCATGCCTGAAAAATAGCATACCTTCGCAGCCTACTGTCCTGAAACCTACTGAATTTTGCTGTCCGGGGATGTAGCGTTGAATGCTTTTGGTTGGACACTTGACCGCTCTCCCAATGTTGGCTTTACTCCATAGGTGTAGATTTGTGAAAATTATTTTGACGCACAATATATGACCAATGGGCCTGCCGAAGTCCACTGGGGACATACCTTCGAGGGTCACAAGATGAGAGTTGAAATTATTCGGATAAAGCCAACAATGGGGAACTAGTGCCCTTCAGAAAGCGTGCAAAGCTACGACTCCTATTCCCCCACCCTAAAGAAAAATTCATTGGAAACCACTAGGAAACATTAGGATCTTCCTAGTGGTTGCAATGGTCCCTAATGGTTTGAATGGTTCCTAATGGAATTTGCCTGATGGTGTAGTGGTCCCATTGGTCCTAATGCTATTATGGCCGGGGAAATTGGAGATTCCATTCGGAGCCTGGTGGTTCAGTGTCGTTTTCCTAGTGGAAAAATATTCAGAATGGTGTTGATGGCAGTCTTTAGACATGCATAGATTCCCGTGAATAGTTTTAATGCTCCCTCGGGAAGTCTCATAGGATTTTCCCGGTAGCGGATCTAGGGGTAGATACATAGGGAGTGTGCCCCTCCTCCTTCAAGCGACATGAAGGGGAACAAAAATATCTCCACACCCGAAAACGGGACTGTAATATGATCTCCTACTACGATACGATGCGGGCCACCAGGTATCATTAGACCACGACGTACCATTAGGACCAGCAGGTACCATTAGGACTATTACGTACCGTTAGGACCGTTAAGTACGATTGGGACCATCAGGAACCATTAGGACCATTAGGTACCATTAGGGCCGCTATGGACCATTTGGACCATTAGAACCGCTAGGAACCATTGCGCCCATTGAGAACGTTTTAATTTCTAATGGGCAGGACTATCAGGTAATTCATAACGCGCGCCCTGGATGGAGGGGGAGAAGTACCCCCACCCCTGCGGTTTTTCGTACATAATTCCATATTTTACCGGGCGCCATTGTTGGCGTACCTGCTTAGAAATTGCCTGCACGTTATTTAAAGCAAAACAAAAGCGAAAATCGGTCCTTCCGAGTTAGGGTTGTTAAATTAAAAACAAATTATAAGCGCCAAACCATAAAAATCGGCGCTGATGCGCTTCCCGTATATTGGCAAAAGCGAAGTGTTCTTGGCAACACAAGCGACTTGATGTATATTGTTATGCTTTATAATTTCAAAATTATGTTAGGTCACCGAGGTCAAGTCAGGTCAAGTTTATTGCGGGTTAATGGAGCCAAACTTGGTCAATTGGAATGTTGTCATAAATGCAAATGACTGTCACGCGATTCATGTCACCTTGCATGTTATTCCCAACACATCTTGAAAACTACTGTTTGTCATTGTTGTCGGAGTATTCGGGCGCGCGGCCCGGTTTCGGTAACTGGAGCAGGTAATGATCTGATAAAGTGATGTTATATTGGTGACCTGACATTTTAACCTCATTTGACCTCGAAGATATTGATCTAAGGTCATGGAAGTTGCACAAAATGGACACTTGAAGCGACCGGGAGGTCGGCTGACTAGCGCTTGTGGAACGAAAGTGCCCAGGTTCCTGAATAAAAAGCACACGGCCTGTGCAGAAAACAGAAGCATCCTGGTGCACTGGAGATGCAGAAAGAAACTCAGACACGGTCGGGCCACCCAGCTTCTCTCGCGGAACAGCCGTGCCACATGCCTTGACCTAGGTCTGGTTCTTATGTGAAAAACCGAATTTATACCGTTGATCAAAATTTAAGCAAAAGCCCTTCAAAATAAGGAGAGGTTCCGAAAAAGTAAATGCCCGAGCCAGGAAGATCGCTCCAGGGCCCAAACATCCCACCAGATGCCTTTAAATGCGGCCCGAAAAAAGACGTACCTGAGCTCGAAAGGTCGCAGCGGGGCACAAAAAAAATATGGCGCCAGGCGCCCAAAAAAATTAGCTCAGGACTCAGACATTTTTTTAATCAGACGAAGTCACCAAAAAATGCGTGGAGCCCAGAAAACTGGCTTCGGGTCTCCCCAGAAACATGCACCTGGCCCGTAAAATCGCGCCGGGACACATACAAAATGATACCTTGGCACTCAAAATCGTGCTGGGGTCCTACGAATGTGCGATCCGAAGCCCCAAATAAATACAGCGGGAATATAAGAGCACAACAGGAGGCCGAAAATGTTCCGCGCCTCAAAAACAGACTGGGGCCATCAAAAAGCGATATTGACCTAGGTAAGGACCAAATGGACCTAGTACTAAATATCTGTCCGGGTTCATCAATCAAGATCATCGGGATCTTCGAGAAAGCGCCGATGCTTAAAAAATATCGTCTGTGCACACAAAAGCAGCAAAGCTCTAAAAAAAGCCATGGTCTCAAACATTTGCCGGGACCCTATAGGATCTGGGACATGCTTGATATGAAAAAAATTGACTGCAGCCATAAAGTACACCCATAGACGAAGAAAAACGCAACTGGTCCAAAAACAAACGCCGAACCGGCGCCCCGGTACGGTAGCCAACCTGGGAGCATATTTAACGAAAGAGATTGAATGCATCCCTTGCAGCTGAAGAGATGAAGGTGAAACCTTAGCGGGTCTCCGGATTTCTGAACCCCCGGGGAAATGCGGAAAGAGAAGAACTAGTCATTGAATTGAATTAATCGTATTTCCCCAGCGAACCCACATCCGAGGCATTCTGCGCGTTAAATATAGGGCAAAACTATCATGTAACAGCAATTAACGAAACGTAGGCGGCACAGCAGACACCGGAGATTCGCACGAAGTGTTGCGAATGCGCCTAATGCGCAAGGCGGACGGTCATGTGTACGAACGTTGCCGTTTTGGCTACCGGGAATTTTGAACTATAATTTCTGACATTGGAAAATTGTACATTGTTTAATAATTTGTACAGGTGTACTCTCAACAGTGTGAGATGTCTTATCTAGGGATACCAAAAGAAAACCCTTTGAAAATGATGGGGGAATTAGAGTCGAAATCCGGTGACTCAGAAACGATCGTGGTAGATTGGGCCGGTTCAAAAGACAACTAAGATGGTCACTAACTGGTGTATCAAAAAAGAATAGTGTAACATTGCTCATTTTAACTTATGTTGTGTGACCCTCAGCCAACAGGAATGCGCCGATTGAGTCGGCCCACAGATGGCAGCCACCGCTATCATGATGTTATGACCGGACCGCTAAACCCAAACGCTTTGGTATCGACCAGGCATTCTTTTTAGATCACGCTGCATCCCGGGATACGCCCCCAGAATGCATCACTTCCGTGTGATGTGACGTCAAACGCGTCCGGCCATGTTGTTCGGAGGTGTGCCAAAATGTGTGTCGCCAATCGCCGGCGGCCTATGGTGTCCCGTCACTAGTGCGGCCGCCAATCACGGTGGCCGAAGGTGGAGCCACCTCCCGGCTGGATGATGCTGGACGGTATTGTGGGTAGAGACCTGACCGAGCGGCCGGCGCGCACAGATCGTACCTGCCGTTGTAAACCGTTGTTATAGTGTCGACAGAAGGTACCAAATTGCCGTCGACACTTGTCACCTTTCGGCCCTTACTTGCGTTGGCAGTTAAATATAAAGCCAAACGTACCACCATACTTTGAACGGGAGTTATCGCTAAGCGAGCTTCCCATACTTCATCACACTGCCAACGGGAGACTAAACTACAATAGGACCCCGTTAAAAACGGCCACATATCTTAGACATCCAAGAACACGCACCAAAAAGAATAAACATCCTTCGAGCACTATCCGGCACAAATTGGTGATCCGACATAAACACACTTTTAGCTCTCTACAAATCAATCATTCGGCCAATTCTGGAATACGGATCCCCACTGTTCGAAAATGCGACTAAATCAACCCTCAAAATTCTAGATTCTCTTCAACGCCAATCTTTACAAATGGCCACAGGTGCATACACAACTTCGCCTTCTTTCGCTCTTCACATATATAACCACACACCAGAACTGAAGCACAGACGCACAGAAACACTATTAAGATATAATTACAAAACACAACTCATCGCACAACACCCATGCACCCAGGCATTAAAACTCCGCACCAAACGCATACACCAACTCATGAACGCAACAGGACTCAAAACTACAATAGGCTGCCGCATCCACCAACACGTAAATAGACTACACATCACACTTACCACAGCAAAACCACTCCCACCACCCCCTGCATGGTGGAAACACCAATCACCCAAAACACACCTCTTCATAGACAAGCCAAAGCACACCTACACAGACGCAGAAATACACCAACTATTCCTCCACTTCAAAGCTCAACACCCAAACCACAACATCATCTACACGGACGGCTCAAAATCACACACACAGCAGACAGGCACAGCGGCGGTGCTGTACCCCAACGCAGCACCGCCGCGGGTCATCCTTCGTGCCCGTCTGCATGACACAGCATCCACATACACAGCATAATTATTCGCAATCTTCTCGGCATACTGCACCATCTACAACACCAAAATTGAACACAACATCATAGCCACAGACGCAAAATCATCACTACAGAGCATAACACCCCACACCAAATACAAACACCCCCTCATACCCAAAATACTACACATCCACAAATAACTCACTCTACCACAACGACCAACACTACTCTGGATCCGAAGTCACACAAACATTCACGGCAACGAACACGCATACACCGAAGCCAACATAGCCACAACACTACAACAAACCACGCCCTGCCAACTTTCACAATCAGACTACTACCCCACAATACGCCAGCCAATAAACAAAGACATTCAACCAACATGGGACACAACAGTCACGCAACCACACGAAATACACCCAAAACACGAACTCTGGCACACCATCAACCAAAACACTAGACAAAAAGAACGCACACTAACACGATTACGTCTTGGACACACTGCACTCAGGCACTCCTACCTCTTACAACTCCCACGACCACAATGCACAACATGTCAACGAACACTCGCAATTAAACTCATTCACTGCACCAAATACAACACAGAAAGACAACCCATCACAAATTACTGTAACATGAACAACATCCCACAAAACATCACGACACTTCTCAACGATGACCATCCAACATTAAACGAGCACCTCTTCCACTTTCTTTCTATCACACGCCTGATCCACAAACTATGAGACAAAAGAAAAAAATGAAAAGATGTTTTTAAAAAAAGGAAAAAAAATTAAAAAGATATGTTTAAAAAAGACAAAAAGGAATATCTATTTTTAAAAAAAAACTAACCCCACGTGGTATTTACTAACTACTAACGTTCTTGCAATGTAAAATCAATACTGGCGATGACCCGACCCCAACCCTCCAACTACCCAACCCAACCCGCCAACCCAACCCGATGACCAACCCAACCCGCCTCATGGCACCGACCGGACTGGCAAACTCTATTCTCTTGCACCAGCTCAGCTTCGAGTACTGCCTCATCTGCCTGCAAGACGTCTCAACTTCTACTGCCTCTACGCGCCATTCTTCAAGTCGTCTCATCTCTCACAACTCGCCTCTACAAGACAACTATAATCTTCTTCGCTCCCTCTCATCCCCACCACATTACTCCTCATACCCTTTCACCACTAACAAACAACAACACAAAATACTGACACCACAAACGCCCCCCCCCCCGGAAACAGACATCACCACGCGGTGGCAAGCTGGCCAAACACACATACACACACACACACATACGCCGTTGAAAAAATAGTGGTCGGTATCCTGGAACTTTTTTTAATGAGGGTAGGTGGTCCCGTCCAAATCCATTACTCCCCCCCAGCGTAAATACTTGGTACGCCACTGCGAGGCAATGCAAGGTAAGGTTCTCAATGCTAAATATCTCACTTACGATCACGGCTAGTTGAAGCGCGGAGTAAAAAAAGAAGTTTTTTTTAGGAAAACCGGTTTCAATCCGTCTCGGGATCGTCATCAGTTCATTGTATGATGACGATCCCGAGACGGGATTGAAGGCGGTTTTCCTCAAAACACATTTTTTGACTGCGCGCTTCAACAAAACCGTGATCGCAATTGATGTATGCACCGTAGTCAGAAACTTCGATATAAATGCAGTATTTATATCCGTCATTATATGCACGTCTAATCAATACATATTATTCTCTCCTCTTAGGGTTTCCATTCAACCAATACAAGTAGACAGGCATAATGCACATCAAATGAAAGCATAGTTCAACAATGAGCGCCAATATTTGTCAAGAAATGGTGCATACTATATCCATTGAACATCGACTGCGTCGTTGAGTGCAGTCGTTGAGTCCTACGACGCAGAGGTAGGGTCAAAGGTCGACGAGGTAAATATTGCCTACCCATGCGTGTAATCAGTGTCATGTTCGGCGCATATTACTGTACTAACTCAAACTTCTGTGCTAGGCTCAAACATGCCTACCCGAAATATATAAACATCACAATAAAAGTTCTTCCTTTTGGCCCGGTTGATACTTATTCTTCCGTAAACATGAATACAAGCACAATAAATGCTTGCTGCAGCTTGCTTACCATCGCTGACTGGAAAGCAATTATACTTCCCTTTCGTCAAGATTTAATGCACAGCAGGGTCTCCTCTTGGGATCTTTCACTAGGTGAGATTACTTGCTCATACCTTTTCACAACGGGCACCCCAATGAATTCTGAACAAAATAATACACGTCCTGTTATCTTAACTTTCTTAGTTCTCTCCCACATGTTTATCAACTAAGACCTGTCTCGTGCATGCGATTGATAGGGAAAATGAACTATTTTGCTGTTTCATTGGGTACAACTCCCCCAGTTTTCACAACCTACGGTGTTGGTAAATTGTGTTTCGGAATGAGCATGCGCCTAATTTATCGATTAGTTTTTGTATTTTTTAATGACATTTTTTTCAGGGTGCAATTTTTTTTCCTCACCAAATAAAATAAAATACGTTTTTGATGTATCGTGTACGTGTCGATCCAATATGTAAGTGTTATCCAATTCGGACTGTAACTTCATGTGTAATTTTTAACAAAAGAAGTGGACTAAACTAGGGTTATGGAAGTTCCACTGACTTTTAAAAATATCATCTTTGGTAAACTAAGATTGTGAGTAAAAAAATGAGGTCATATTCGAACACCCAAATCGTCAACTTGGTATCATGCTTTCCCATAGCAATCTTTGTCACTTTTTAATATCTTCGATTTTATTGATAATTTTGTCGCATTCTAAGATAAATAAAATAGGGATTGTCGGAGGAAATTTGGATCCGACGAATATTCGGCCCTCAGTGGCTCCTAGACAAAATTTCAGACAGGGAAGTATAATTATGGCGGGAACCAACTAGCTGATAGGTTTCAACTCAAAATGTATCTTGAAGAAAGACAGACATGTTGCCACGGGAGCTGTGCATTTGCCCATACCGAAAAATCAAGAATATATGGCATGATGAATGCTCTACACTCGTTCATACTTACATACGTTACTTGAATATAATCGTTATTTTAAAAAGTGTTCAACCAAAATTTACAAACTTCCCATAAAGATGCAACGTGAAGTGCTCTTTCCGCCGATCTTTGTTTTTCTTCTGTAGCCTAATATTTACTATATCAAAATCCAGTTTCCGAGGCCGACAATGCCGAATCGCCCACTTTCATTCGCTGCCTGGCAGTATAAAATGTGGCGCCGACCTCCAGAAAATGGATTCAAGGATTCAAATTACCTTACTTCACCGCCTCCGCAAAAATACAAATTTTGAAAAATCCGAAGTTTTTGTCTAAATTTTCTAAATTATTTGGCAACTCCAAAGTGGCCCACCACCACCGATTTCCAATACACCTAAACAAAATTAAATTTTGCGATTTTCGCAAAACTATTCCGAAAAGCGCAAATCGGGAATATTCTCCAAGTAAACGTCTAATCGCCCAGATTCATTCACCTAACCCAACCTAACTTAACAAAACCCCACCCCTCCCATTGGACCAGTACCTGATTGGCGACCAATTTCCCAGAATTGTACCTCGTCGGCTCTGTAGGCTCATCTCGCAGCGACAGCGCGACATGTTCACTGAACATGTCGTCGTTCGTCAAATTAAGATTTGGATCTCGGCGGGGTTATTTTTTTGTGCCTTGCTATATAGTAATGTAAAATAAAAACAAACATTCCCAAAAATTTGAGTTTCAAATCTATAGAAACGAGGATCCTGTGATATCTGCAAATTTTGTCTTCAACGCCCCAGGCGAGGGTTGGTTGGAGGTTTTTACACCGTCACCGTTTCTCTCCTAATCAAGTTATAGCTGCCAAACAAAAACGAGCATGTTGCCCGTCATCAAAGGAACACGATGGTAACCAGTTTTGAGGCTTGGGGTCAACTAGTGACCTCCCAGGTCAGGTCAATGACCCAAAGTAGGCAAAAAAAACGGACATTTACCCTTTGAAGGACCACAGAACAAACCGAAGGCCCACACCAACTTGCCGGAGAAGAAACTGACAACTTCTGAGGTTTCTTCTAATCTTTGCCGCTCTCGGTCACCGACAGAGGTCAGGTCAGGACAAATCCGGTCAGGTACCACATCTACATGAAAGGACGTAAGCCATAGCATATTAACTCAGGTCTAAACATCACAAAAGCAAATCATTTTCCGAATAGAGCAGTGTTATACTAATATTATTTGCATCAAAGGAAAAGCACACGCTTCTACAAGTACCTTTGCAGTCTGACCTGCACGGTTCAAATGTCGGTGGCATCACAGTGATTCACATGCGCACGCGCACCGGCTGCCATAGCGTATCGATACAGAGCCGCTAACGGGCCACGCACAATATGCTTACACGCCTCAGGAGCGCAAAACCGGCCTACAGTACAGCACACTAACAAGCAAAGAGCACAGGTCCAGACCTAACAAACATATCTTCGCATGGTCCTCCTTGGACTTCATGACGCCGCCGGTCAGCTCTCTGTGTGCCAGCCTGGCCCTGATGAAGCCGTCTCTTCTCGCGTAGCCGTACACTGCCTTGGACGCGGCCGTCACCTCTTTGACACATCGCTCCACGTTCTGTCCGTGGACTGGCATCGAGTCTACTTTCATGGGGGTGGACTCGAAGTTCTTGATGACCGCAGCTGGCAGGTCCCGGGTGAGGATGGGCTCGGAGATCTGCTCATCATCCCAGACAATCAGTTTCCGCAGGCCTGTGGCCTGCTTGTTGAGGTCCACCTTGCACCTGGTGCGGATGTTGACGTGTTCTTCCCCTCCTCGGCTTCCAAGCGCCTCCTTCTCCCGCACCTCCATGATCTTCTGTACGGCGAAGCAGCGGTCCTCCCGCTCCTCGCTGCACAGCAGCGTCTGCAGGAGCATCTCCGGATGCGCCCACCAGGCGCTGGACTCCAGGTAGGAGAACACCTCCTTGACCACCAGTTCGTCCTGATCGAGAGTCAGCTGCAGCTTTGCACCGTGCGCCCTCGATCCAGTGGTTACGGATCTTGTACCTGAACCACGTGGGGTAGTACACCCCGATGATGTACTCGCAGATGAGCCGGAGGTGCCAGGCTTCCTTCTCGGCGAAGCCATGGCGGCCCACCCACATCCGGAGGAAGCGGTTGGCTGGGGTCAGCCACCTGCTATGGTTGGCCGGGCCGATGTCCATGTTGGCGAGGCGGTCGGTCACGTGCCCGGAGCGGATCGTTGCCACCATGTCGTACCCGTACCGCTGGTCGGTGGACAGGTCTGCCCTCACTTCCTCCGTCAGCTCCGACAGGGCTGGCCCGATGGTGATCTTGCTGAACCTCTTGACTGGCAGCTCGGTGGCAGTCGCGAGGGCCTTGTCCAGGGGACCTGAAATATCGTTGAATGGGTAGTTAGTCGTCGTAAATGGATGGTTGTTAGCCATGCGGCAGTCGATAACGTTACTTAAAATATTTCCAGGGACTTTGAGGGCGTACGGCTGATATGGCTATTTAGAATGCAAATGATAACAGTGCTTCAACTTGGACAAAAAAAAACATTTAAGATAAAACAAAACTAATATAAATCAGTGATACATACACAATGAGTGATACAGGACTATATCTCCTTCAGTGATACAGATGAAAGAGCAGTGCAGTCGATGACAAAATTGTGCATTTCGGACACATTCGAATCTTGCAACACATGTTGACGTAAATGATACAGTACTCACCAGTGAAACCGGTGTCGCTGCTGGTTGGCCCGTCCAGGTTTATGATCAGGTGGCGGAGAGGAAGTTCGTTGAGGTGGAGACCGCACAGCAGCCAATTCAGCGACCTGCCCAGCATCTTCTCCACGAATTGGAATACGCCGCCCCAGATGCCGCTGTTGGTATTGGTTGAGTCGCCTCCAATATGCATGATGGTCTTGTCGACGCCGTGTTCCCGCATCCACTGCACCAGACATTTGGCGATCTGCTCGGCGGCGGTGGCAGTCTCATCTGCCTTCGGAGGTGAGAAGTGAAAGAGCTAGCCCCGCCGGGCTCAGCTACCACCGAGTAATGATCCTCCTTCTGGAACGAGGGGTAGAGCTGGTCACTTCCCTCCACCTGCTCATACTTCAGCGTCCAGTCCTTCCGTCCATCGAAGTACAAGCAGGCGATGTCCTTCCTCTGGCACGTCATTGCCGCCTTCTCCTGCAGCTCCCTATAGAGCGCCTCCTTCGCGCGCTGGACTTTCTTGGCGTCGATGACGTTTGAGGTGTCGTCTTTGGAAATGACTCCGTAGTCGAGCATGGCGGTGTTGGCGATAGCTGCGGTGGCATTGCAGGACATGCCGTACCGGATTGAGGCCATGGCGACATTTCTGATGCTGGCCATGTTGCGCGTGCTGGAGCTGGTAGCGGCACTAGCAGAGAAGTTGGGGTCACGCTTGTAGCAGTCCTCGTCCTCGTCCATCTCGATCTGTTCCCCCTCCGTCAGCTCTTCCACGAATTGATTAACTTCCATGGTGGCTTTCTTCGGGTTTTCTTCTTCTTTTCTCTTCTCCGCCATCCTCTGCTTCGACTGCTCCTTCTTTTCTTTCCTCTGGTAGGCCAACACCTGCTTGCTGCTCTCCTTCTTGTCCACACGACCTATCATGCATGAAGATTTTTCCCCAATCTTTTGCCTCTGGACCATTATGAAAGAAACTTCCAACGCAGAGATTTTCTGCTCCCTGGGGCAAGTGTAGGTGATGTGGCAGGGCGGAAGCCCGACGTTGCTGGGGATGGGGCAGCCGGGGCAGTTGGCCTCTTGGCAGGGGAGGATTGGGCAGCGGCACTTCGTGACGTCAAAAAGTCTGTCCAGCTGCTTCTCCATCTTACTGATCTGCTTCTCTGAGGTCTCTGAGGTGCTTCCTGGCTATTCTGCTGGCTTTCTCCCACAGCTCGAGCATTCTCTGCACGATCGTCTTGTCTGCCGCAATGACGTGAGGCTGGAACTTGAAGTTAGCACTGGCCCACCTCTGCTTGATTTGGATGACGATTTCCTGAAAGAATTCGCGGCTGGCGTAGTGGTACTTGGGGTTCATCTCTCTCAGGTAGATGCCGTACCTAAGGCAGTCCCGGAGGGTGAGCAGCTCGGTCAGACACATCTCCTTCCCCGTCCCCAAGTACTCCGTCAACCTTGTGCTGACTCAGAGCGAGTT
Source organism: Imbricaverruca yamaguchii (assembly GCA_034440575.1). Taxonomy (NCBI): domain Eukaryota; kingdom Metazoa; phylum Arthropoda; class Thecostraca; family Neoverrucidae; genus Imbricaverruca; species Imbricaverruca yamaguchii. Next base: position 830,217 of record JAOTOL010001407.1, read on the forward strand.
CTCTTGCGAGCCGCCATTTCTTGCGGCTTGGCCGGTGATCACTCACAGCACAGCAGCTTTACGACAAAGTAGGCGGTCATTAGATCTGAAAGCATGCACACCATTAGATTTGAGAAGCAACAGAGGGCCATCAGATTTATTTCCGGTGCCTGAAACCCTAATATGTTTAACATGCGGCCCCCACAAACGAAAACATATGCATGTTTTGCCCTAATTCTGGTCATTGACCTGACCTGGGAGGTCACCAGTTGACCCCAAGCCTCAAAACGGGATATCGTCGTGTTCCTTTGATGACGGGCAATATGCTCGTTTTTGCTTGGCAGCTATAACTTGATTAGGAGAGAAACGGTGACGGTGTAAATACCTCCAACCAACCCTCGCCGGGGCGTTGGAGACAAAATTTGCAGACATCACAAGATCTTCGTTTCTATAGATTTGAAACACAAATTTTTGGGAATATTTGTTTTTATTTTACATGACTATATAGCAAGGCACAAAAAAATAACCCCGCCGAGATCCAAATCTTAATCTGACGAACGACGACATGGCCTAATGTTCAGCGACAGTCTCCATTTTTTAAGTTCAATTACTTCTCTATTGTATGGCCCGCCAGCCTCTCTTGCTGAATATTGCCGCCTGATGCTGACTCATTTTTCACTATGACTGTGCTGATGCCGGCTGCAGGTTGTACAGTGCTTCCTGCAGGCGATATATGTGTTGAGAGGTGTGATGCTGTTATAACTGATTATGGTCAGTTTATGTTGCAGTGTACAGTAGGGCACAGCGTCCTTGAAAAATTTTGGATTCGAGATTCGGCCCTACGATTTTGAGATGTAATCGAGTGTGCTGATTTCAAATTCAAAAGCTGTTTTTGGATCAAAGCATTTTCTGGTACGCAAATTTACACTTTTCTGCAGGCATGTTTCCTAACTTTACGCTAAATATGGGACTATGGACACAAAGGCATGTCTGAAAGTTGTGTGACTGTTATATTCGTGATGTTCATACCAAAATACCTATGATTACCACTTTTCAGCACGCTAAAGCGTATATTGGATATATTTGTGACGGTTTCTCTCGTCCGTCCGACACATCTCTCACTAACGCCATCTATAGGTGTTTCTTTTTCATTAACTCGGAAAATTGACTCTCATTGAACTAGACATATCAAAAGCCTCTCCAGTATACATCTAAAATTTACACTAACGAACTGAAAACTGATGCCTAGGTTCCCTCAGGGGCGGATCCAGGGGGAGGCGATAGTCGGTATGTTGAAAAGAGCAAAGGCAGGTTCGTATACAAAATACAAAAAGCGAACACGTTTCTTGAAAACTTAAATAACATAAAACAAGCTTTGAAGTATCATAGTAATCGTTTGTAATATAGGAAAACATTGCATAACACACAGGACTACCGTTTAGTGATCGGCTGAGGGAAATAATAGATATCTGAAGGACAGAATGCATAAAGTACAGTTTTGTGTGGCCTTTTTACTACATTTGCCTATTTCATAGCTTCCATTATATCCTTCATAGAGAGGAACACTGGCAACTGTTTTCTGTGGTGGGCGCTGGCGCGGACAGAGCCATCTCGGGCCTCCTGACCTTTCCAGCGGCTGTCGTGACGTGCTGGACCGCCCGATCCGTCGACTGGGCATTCGCAGGGAACGGAGGGACATCCAGCGGCATGGATATGATCCTCCTGAGTGTTGTTGTGGCGATTCCGCACGTAAAAACAGGTTCCGTGATCTCTGTGTCGTCCCAGTCGATCAGTTGTATAAGTGATGAGGTGGACATGTTGATCTTGGGGTGCTTTCTCGTCCTTGGCGACTTGTCCCCGCACTCTGCTCCTCCTCTCACACCGATGATCTTTTCGATGGCAAACTTCCTATCTTCAGGTTGTTCGCTGGCGAGAAGGGACAGCAGGAGGCTCTCAGGAAGGGCGTACCTGGCGGAAGACCGAACACAGCGGATAACCGCCGCCTGAACCTCTTCTGGTTGCGTACGAAGGGTCCGGAGATGGGTTATTATGTGTTTGGGTGCGTCCACGATTTTGGGCTTCGTCCTAATCTCAAAGTAGCACTTGAAATATACGTTGACGCAGAACTCTGCCAGCCGTCTCAGGATTCTCTTGTTTGAGTCGGTGAGGCCGTGCTGCCTGCTCCACAAGTACACTATCCTCTCACCTGTTGTCAACCAGCGCGCGTGGTTCAGCTTGCCAGGCTTCATTTTTTGCATACTTGCAGGCAGACTTCCAGCTTTCACCGCCCGACACAGTTCGTAAGAGACCCTCTGGTCTGTTGACATGCTGTGGATTACATCTTCTAGGATCTCCACATATTCCTCGCCTTCAGCTAGCCATTTAAACGATGGATCATTCCTCATGTCTTCAACCTTCGAAAGCATCTTTCCAACAGGGCCTTGGAATCCGTCCCTTGCGTTTGTTGGGCCGTCCAGAGAAGTGATAATGTGTCTGAGTGGCAGTTCTCCTGTGTGTAAGTTGCACAAGACCCAGAAGCATCTGTGTCCGAGCATTCTCTACAAGTGGGTCATCACGCCGTTGCTGTGACCCGTGTTGGGGTTCGTAGAATCGCCTCCCAGCACCACACATGATTCGCAAGCTTCCAGGCTGTGTAGCAGTTCGTAAAGAGCTTCAGCCGTTTTCTGTGCTGGTTTTTCTGGATGAACCGGCTATTCCGGTGTGAAATGGCACAGATAATCATCCTGAGGCTCAACAGTCACAGTAACGTGCTCCTGCGTGACTGTCCTCGGATGAAGGTTGCCGTTGCTATCCGGAACCAACGCTCGAGTATCCTTATCCTTCCTTCCATCAAAGAAGATCCAAATGATACCGTCATTCTTCTGTTTTTTTTCGGTGTCGGAGTCTCTCGCTTGTGTCATCACGACTTTTCGTGCTCTGGTGACCTTAGATGGGTCAGTGGCCAAGTACGCCTTTTCCTCGGCGAGGTAACCAGCAGCTGTCAAGTCCTGGATTGTAGCGCTGGCTATTGCGGCCGTTGCTGTGGATGATACATTATAACGGACACTGGTCGCAGCAGTCTGAGGTATCGGCATTGTGTTCCTTTGGCTAGACGCTTTTCATTGTCCTGTTCCACCTCGTCTTCATTCGCATTGTCAATCTCTTCATTGCCAGTGTTCCTCTCTAAGAAGGATATAATGGAAGCTATGAAGTAGGCCAATGACGTGGAGTAGTAAAAAGGCCACACAAAACTGTACTTTATGCATTCTGTCCTTCAGATATCTATTATTTCCCTCAGCCGATCACTAAACGGTAGTCCTGTGTGTTATGCAATGTTTTCCTACATTACAAACTATTACTATGATACTTCAAAGCTTGTTTTATGTTATTTTAAGTTTTCAAGAAACGTGTTCGCTTTTTGTATTTTGTACACGAACCTGCCTTTGCTCTTTTTCAACATACCGACTATCGCCTCCCCCTGGATCCGCACCTGGGGGAACCTAGGCATCAGTTTTCAGTTCGTTAGTGTAAATTTTAGATGTATACTGGTGATTGTGTTTAAATTCTTCAAAATTCCATAATGATTTTTTGGAATTTATTATTATGGTTTTTTATATATTATTATGAGGCTTTTGATATATGTCTAGTTCAATGAGAGTCAATTTTCCGAGTTAATGAAAAAAAAAACACCTATAGATGGCGTTAGTGAGAGATGTGTCGGACGGACGAGATAAACCGTCAGAAATATATCCAATATACGCTTTAGCGTGCTGAAAAGTGGTAATCATAGGTATTTTGGTATGAACATCACGAATATAACAGTCACACAACTTTCAGACATGCCTTTGTGTCCATAGTCCCATATTTAGCGTAAAGTTAGGAAACATGCCTGCAGAAAAGTGTAAATTTGCGGACCAGAAAATGCTTTGATCCAAAAACAGCTTTCGAATTTGAAATCAGCACACTCGATTACATCTCAAAATCGTAGGGCCGAATCTCGAATCCAAAATTTATCAAGGACGCTGTGCCCTAGTGTACAGCACGTGGTCGCTGTATGATGTTTTGTGACTCGCTGCACACACAATATGTTCTTTATTCACGTTGCAGATTGTTAATGTGTTGCATGGACAAACCCAAATCGGCTCCGGTATTTGTTAGACGTAAAGCAGCGTTGTGCCGGAAGAGTTTTTCACGAATTTGATTCGAACGTGATAGTGGCACAGCTGCTGTACACTGAATCGGAGTGGTTGCATGCTTAAGTTCACTAGAATGGCTATTGGTGTCGCGCTGAGGGCACTTGTGGCTGCTTTGATGCATTTGGTTTCCATGATTTCCAACTTTTTGCTCTGGCTTTCTGAAATAGTGGTAATATGATGCTGTTGTACCTTGAATGGGTCGTATGATTGAATTGATGAGTCGTAGTAGTACTGTCTTGTCTCTGCCCCAGTCTGCCCCCACAAGGGCTCGGAGTACATTGACGCGATTCGTGGATCGCTTAGGGATGGGGTGGTGTGCGTTGAAATTAACACGCGCCCTGGAGGAGGGGGGCGGAGCGAAATTCGCCCACCCCTCCGGCTTTTCGTAGATAACTCCAGATTTTACCGGCAGATATATGCCATTGTTTGTGTGCCTGCTTATAACGGACCGGCGCGTTGCTTAAAGTAAGATAAATGAAAATCGACCGAAACTTTTCGAGTTAGGGGTCGCTAAAGTAAAAACTTTTTATCAGTCCCAGACTACAAATATCGGCGCTGATGCGCTTGCTGAATATTAGCAAAAAGGAGGTGTGCTTTGCAAAACTAGGGACTTCTTTGATGTACATTGTCATGCCAAACTGTTTCAAAGTCACATCAGGTCACCGAGGTAAAGCCAGGTCAAATTTATGACAGATTAGCGCACGCCCTGGAGGAGGAATGTCGAAATCCAGCCACCCCTACGATTTTTCGTACATAACTCCATCTTGTCCCAGCCGATATGCGCAATTTTTGTGTACCTACTTGTAAATGACCAGCGTATTGCATAAAGTATGAAAAATGAAAATCGGCCGAACACTTTTCAAGTTAGGGACCGTTCAAGTATTAACCATTCGCAGCGCCAGACCACAAAAATCGGCGCTGATGCGCCTCCCGTATATTGGCAAAAGGGAACTGTTCTTGACAACACTAGCGACTTGGTCGATGCATTTTGTTATGCTATATAATTTAAAAGTCATGTTAGGTCGTCGAGGTCATGTCAGGTCATGTTCATGACAGGCTAGTAGAACCAAACTTGGTCAACTGGAATGTTGTCAAAAATGCAAATGACTGTCATGCGATTGATGTCACTTGACATGCTATTCCCTACACATCCCGAAATATATTGTTTGTCATTGTGCCTAAGCGTTTCCATACTTTATTCATGTATTTCGCTCCTTTCTTTGCGAAGCCGATTGTGCCGAACCGCCCAAGGGGGCAGTTGGGTGGGCAGCCCGGTTCCGGTAACCGGAGCAGGTAATGACCTGCCAAAATGCTTCTATGTAGGTGACCTGAGGTCAAATAGCGGATCTGGCATCTGTATTGCATCATTAGTAATGTCCAAAGCATCATTAGTGGCAATTTTGAAGCATTTAAACACAATCACAGCGATCCATAACAATGACAAGCCAATCCACGCAAAACCAGAAAATGTTGCAATTTTGACCTCATTTGACCTTGAAGACATTGACGTAAGGTCATGAAATATGCACACAATAGAGATCACTATCGTACCCATCCACCCCGCGAATTTCGTTGCTCTAGCCTTAGTAGGAGGCGAGATCGTAGGGGGGACGGAATTCGCCCCTCCCCCCCCTCCCAACTCCAGTGCGTGTAATTGCGTGTAAAGCGGAAACAACTATATGTGACTGTAGCCTATTTTTCTGCGGGCTGCTCCATGTTTAGCACCACTTTACCATGTGGTCTAGGGCTGCTTGAATGATTTTTGTTCATCTTTTACAAAGTATTTTGTTGTTGTCCAAATGGCTACGTCTTCTGCGAAAAGTGAATATTGAAGATAAGTATCTGTGAGATCAGCAAGCATGTCGTTAATCATGATGATGCTGAGGTTTGGTGAGAGCACGCTTCATTATGGCGGGCCCTGTACCTGGGTGTGGCGTTTGATGTGACCCAGCCACATTGGACCTGAACGGTCACATCATCATCCATCTTGTGGAGTTTGTGTCAGTGCGGCCTTTTGTACGCGGTCGAATTAGGCAGTGATGTCGAAGTAGGCAGCTACTGTTCCTCGTTCCATGCGTAAAGCACTTTTGATGTCGTGCACTATCCTAATGAGATTATCTGTTGCCCGATGCCGTTTTTTTACGCTGGAAGACGCACTGAAATTCGTCGAGAGGGTCGTTGTGTTCCAGGAAGCATCGCAGTCGTGTGTTGGCAATGCTCTGAACCAACTTATAAGTGCACCTATTAAGTGAGATTGGTGTATACCATCTTGGTGTGTAAAAATCTTTGTTGGGCTTGGTTAATGGAATGACTACACATTGCCGCCAGAAGACGGGAGCGGCATTACTCGGGTACAGATCGTTACTGGCCGTTAGTAGGTACGTTAGATAACTTTTGCCGAGAGCAATGTATAATTTGTGAGGAGTGAATGATTGGTTGTAGTCTTCTGTGTCGTTAGAGTTGAAATTTGCATTGACGGCAAGGGCGTTTAGAGAGATAAGTGGTGTCGTAGGTGTCGCTGCCAGTGACGCTGGTGCAGTGTAGCTTACAATGGTCTATGACTTGTTACGGATCAGTAATGCGCTGTCCTTTTACCGTCAGTTGAGGAAAGGAGCCTGGTGGTGAGCTTTTCTGGTAGAAGCGCTTCATTAGGTGCCAGATTCTGCCCGAAGGGGTGGACTTATTGCATCGAGAAGCGAAAGACTGCCGACAGTTTTGGCGTGTTATTCGACTTCTGCATCGGCAAAGTTTTTGAGATTGTCTGCATGCTGATAGGTGTATTTCGCACACGCGTCTTATGTATTGTTTGTAGGCACGGTGCCTTGTGGCGAATGTCCTTTGACGGTCCGGGGTCCACCATGGCGTAGACCACTTTTTTCTTTGTTGGTTACTCTTCTGGACGGAGCCACGTGCTGCTGAGCTGATGGCGCTGAGTGTTGTTTCGATTTTGCTGGTGTTTGAAGTTGTTAGGCGGAGGTCATGAACTACACGGCTGGAGCCAGTGGAGCGTTGCTTAATTCAGCTCATTTTGTTATTTGTCCAGTTGGCCGCATGTTGGAGCAGTAAGCCGACGGAAGTTATGCAAAACAGCGCATTTGCATTTGTTAATGGATGACGGCTAGATTGGATTGACACGTAACCAAGGCTTTGTGCAGATCAATACGGCCATGGCTACCATTTCAAGACCTGGTACACTTGTGGACCGGTGCAAGGATCCGGTGTAGGGGCTCGATGAAGGGGGCCGATGAAAGGAACCAGGTACTGGGGATAGGGCCTAGCAAGGGGACCGCGGTAGAGTATCAATAAAGGAATCAGGAAGGGACCGAAGAAGAGGACAATGGAAGAGGGCAGGGAAAGGGACCGTGGAAGGGGATCGCTCGGTGCAAGTGCATGACACCTGGTGACCCCGTCACGCCCCCCGAACAATGGCCGCTGCCTCGACTGACCAATCATGGTCCGGCATACACTATAGCAACTGCGCCGCGTGAATTCACCAATAAGAATGCTGCTTGTTAGAAATGATGTATTGTATAGGCAGTGCTGTGTATATGTAGCTGAACTTGGATGAAAATAAAGAGAGGGACCCCGGAGACGCTCAGAGACGGCCGCTGATGTTTGCAGTATGCTGGGCCAACGCCCGGTCACATCAGTCGACTGCGTTGGCGACTCTAGTCTGAAAATTCGTAGCCGACTCTCGCAGCCGTTTGGCTCCGGAACTTCTCAGCCGAAGTGGCTAAGAGTTGTTGTTGTACCAAATCCGGGGTCCGTTCTTTATCAAAAACGCGCAGGTCCGTTCCTAGACTACCCACGGCCAGGGTATCAACTACCTGACATATGGTCAGGTCAGGTCAAGTAGTATGGTCGGGTAAGTTACGTTTGAACCTGCGTATTCCCGGTATAACATTTTTGAAACATATAATATTTGTCCCAAAAATAACTGATATGACGCTTCAGCGTATTTGTGCACCGTTCATCTTCTAAACTCATGGCCGAACTTCAAGTTACGGCGGAATAATCCATAGATCGGGAAGGCCACCGCTTCAGCCTTGGACACAGTGTGGACTACATAAAACGTAATTCCAAAGAAAGGTCAAGTCAGGTGAAATAAGGCCACGTCGAGCGGGGTCGGGTAATCCTACATCATTGTTTGGCCATCCAATGCTATGTCACAGGACTTTGATGGCACGGAAACCGAAGTTAGATATGGTCCACGAGGAACAGAAACATTATAAATAATATAGTATTGAGTCGAATGCACATGTTGCTTGACCTGACCTAATGTCGTTCACATATGACAAATGTTGTAACCCCGAATGGTTTTGTGGTGCCCTTTATATTTTCTGCAAGAAAACGCACCTCCAAATTCAATGCTCCCCATTTGATACGGTAGCACAACGCTGAAATTGACCTGACCTCAGATCAGTAATCTTGGCGTTGCTTAACCCGCGCCGTCTCGGGGAATCTTCAACCACCCCACCCCCTAAAGCTTTTGGCGGATAGCGAAACAGCGGCGCGCGCAGCGCGGAAAAAATTTGGCGCGCTGCCGCGTCGTAATACCTTTTCCCACATGAATTCGGCATGTTGTGTCAAACGTTTGAAACCAGGTCATCTAAGGTCAACGAGTTAGTCCAGGTCAAATGAGGTCACCTCCAAAATAAAAATAAACCAGTCGTCAAGCTTTAACCGATGCAGATATTTGAATGAAACTTTCAGAGTTCCCTTATCTTTAGGTATGCAACAAAAAGCAACGGAGGTATTTTTCATTTTTGTTCCGTTTCTGATTGCTTGTTAGTTTTGTTTACTTGCCCATTATAGTTAAAATCGATGATTCTGGCCAAAATAAGTATTTTTTATTGGAGCAAGTTGACTTCGAACGACATTTTTCGATTCGATTTACCTTTTAGAAGAGGAACATTAAAGAAAACATGAATACTCAAACTTTCTAATTAACAAAAACAACAATTTTGATTGTTGGGTGGCCAAAAGGTATGATGCTGGACGATGTCGCTTTCTGTTTCTGATTCCATTTTGTTTCAATTCTCCCGCAAAATGAACTCCAAAGAGCCACAAACATGATGTAATTCGTAAAACCCTAGCCCCCCTGTGAGGTCACTTTTCGGGGGAATTCTCGTGTGTGGCGTCTGGCCCTACTCGTCGATCGCTTTCCGATGGCACTTATTTCGTTTTCGTGCGGCGCTTAGTTTGAAGATTACAGGGGGTACCTATAGACCCCCCCCCCCCGAGACGGGGTGTGAGGATTTTACCGGAGACACTGTCGCAGGTTACCTGTCTTGCACGTCAACTTGTCTGGCCTAAATTGATGGCCCCTATGTGATACTCTAAACCAAAGAGAGCCATTCACATTGACCTGATCTAGTCCTCTAACAATTTTGTATATTTCAATCATGACCCCACCACCCTTAATCTCATATACCTGAGTGAGTACACATCTCATGCCACAAGGCTTTCTCAACATTCTAAGTTGCTTATTCCACTGATGAGTCTGGCTGCTTTGCGCTACACGCTTTCTAGTATATCTATGTCTTTTTATGTATTGACTACATGCTTGTACATAAAATTAAAAGTGGGGTCGCACATATGCCAAGTACAGTTTTCCTTAATGACTTCCTTGCTTTTGTACCTTACACTTTTAGTAACGAGTCCCAGCGTTCTCAGTGCTTCTCCTAGCTGAGATGCATTGGTTTTCTGCTTTAAGGTCTTTTGAAACCAACACACCTAAGTATTTTTCCTCTTCAACAACATGCAGTTCCTCCCTCCCTGCAAATGCTTCCTTCCCGGGGCGTTAGTGTCGTTGCAAGTAGCAACAGGGTGTGCATCGTGTACCTGCGGCATTTGCATGAGTCAGCTGCTCAACGAGCTTCAGTCCGTGACCCGACGTTTTGCGCAATGCAGCCTTGATATTGTAAGGAGGCTTACATTTTTCGGCACCAAAATTTGTATACTTTCCTATCCGGACAGGCCGCCAGACATCCAGTCAGATCCTGGCCGTCTTACCCGTCCCGTACAAACACTTGCCCGGAAAGCGCCCGCGTGTGGCGCCGGCGCCTACGTCAAAGCGGCGGTTCCATCAACACGCGGCAAATGCTAGTTGCGCCGGCGCCCAAGATCAAAGGGGCGGTCCCGGCAATAACATCCGGGGCAAACCCGGGTAACGGCTCGGCACCTCCGCGAGGGTGCAAGCACCCCGGAAGAAGGGTCATCGACCCGTGAGGTCGGTGGCCCGGACATGAAGACGTCGCCACCCAAGCCAGAAAAAAACCGAAACCAATCAGGAGCGCGAACTCACCCCCGAAGCCCTGGGAGTGGGTACAGGAAAAAAAGAGGCGGAGCAATAGCATGTTCAAGAGAAAAGAACAGAACAGGACGGACAGGAGGAAAGGAAAGAGAGACGCGGAGAGAAGGGTCTGGAACACGCGCGGCGGTGGACGCCGGACCGACGCCTGAGGGCCGTCCACGGTGGCCAGATGGCTGAGTTTTCGGATGGAGGAGAGGAAGCACTCAGCCAAGGCCTCTCGCCACTCACCATCGGACATGTGAGTGCTAAACTTCTGGCATGTCATCCTCTTCCCCAAACCTTTCCGAGCCAACCTAAATTCTCTTCCGCAGCTTCTGCCTTGTCACCAAATTCATTGCTGGGAGCGACCTGTCTCATGGGGAGGGGGACCAAATAGGATAAGTTTAGGATGTGGAGGAAGTGGACGGAGATGTTGGAGATGGCGGGAAGTATATGAGCAGTGTGTGCCTAATGCGATGGATGCGTTGTATGTAAGGGCAAATATATTAGAGTAAGCATATACATTCTCTAGTGGCATCAGGAAAGACCGGTGGTGGCATTTCGGCAGTGACGGACAGGAGGAGCGGTAGAGCAAGGCCGGATAAAATAAGACATAGTGCAGCAATGGATGACGTCAGAATTACGACCCTATGGGAACGGTGCCCGCGTAGTAAATACCTCAGCGACCAGGTGCGAAGAGGGGAGGATATTTACGTCCAGAATTGAAATGGCGGCCGTGCCGCGGGTGATGAGGGGTGCGCGCGCTCTGACCGGGTCATCAACAGCCGACCCGTAGACGGAGATCGTACCATGAGTACTTCCTGACAAGGTGGAATGATTTACACAGTTATGCTTGGATCGTGCCTGATATTAATCTGTACGATGAGGTAAATTTATAAGCGAGGCAGCCGACCTGCGAGCCGTCCTCCTATGGACAGAACGTTTCCGGGCGATGGTGGGGACTGTTGAAGCCAGTTAAATTGTCTAGAATATTATTGCTCTTATATATATGACGTGCGTTTGGTCAACGCCTGATTGCCAGAGGGTGCGATGAACGGACACTTCAGGGGTATTAGTTCACCTACTCTGGATCTTTGACCGCAAAATCACGCTGGCCTCTGCGATCCAGAGGTGCAGGTGAGGTGGCGAACATGGTATGCATGTGGGAGGGGCCACATTGCGTTCGCCGGAAGTCTGGCGCCGGACTATAGGGTATTGGCAAAACACTGCCCGGTGGTTTGTCCACCCCCGAACTCTGCATGTGGGCACAGCTGGTGCAGACAGTTCGAGAGACACATGGACGGGTTTGGCATGCCATAAGACCCCAAGGCCAAAACTCATAGGGCCGGCTAGGATATAAAGGCGACCGGGTACGTGCCCAACGTGGTAGGGATCCGTGCCCGCCCGTGGGTTATGTCAGACCTGGTCGCAAGTGTACGACGAATAAGGCCCGGCGCGGCATCGATCGAACTTAAGGTTAGGTATGTCGGTCAAAGACATCAGACCACTTGTATCAGCCCTCGGAGTCAGTACGATGAGCCCCTCGTTGCAGTTAAGACTTTGTTCAGGCGAGAAACGCTGTCAATAATGCCTAGGCCAGCCATGATTGGCAGTGAAAGGTTTACTTGTTCCGCCCGGTAATACCATCAAAATTAGAGCATTGGTCTGTCGATCTATGTGTTTGTGTACCGCTGAAACGGGGGGGGATGGGAGCTAAATTTTGGGACCAAGCAATTTATTAATTAATAAGGAGAGCATAAATGGGGCGAGGGAATGTGAAGTGAATGAGGGGAATGAAAGTGAGTAGGTAGATTTAAGGATCAGCGGAAGCCGCTTGGGGCCCAACACAGGCACCTATTTCGTGCGGAACATTGCACAAAATTATACTATTACTAGCGTCCCAAAAGTCCCAACACGGGACATGTCATTCAAACCGATGACAAATTTAATTGTCATCAATTCTCTCATGCAAGGTATTAATTATAATCTGGCTAAAGACTCTCACTTACCTATATGGTGTTCCCAAAACTTTGACCTCGGACATATATAAATTTGTGTTAGGGACGGCAACTCAAACCAACATCACGAAGGCTCGGGCTTGGGGATGTGTGGTGGAATTGGCGTTGAAAAACAACACAATACACCACTGACATAGGCACAATGAACAAAGGGGCGAGTTAGGTCAAGCCCTCAATATGTTCAGTAGTCAGTTCAAGTAGTTCAATCAGTTTCATTCGAGTTTAGGCAGCATCAAAAACACATCTAGAATACATGGTACACACACACTTCGCACAACCATATCAGTTCCAGTTCCAGTCGAACTTAGGCAATAATCTGTAACACATAACGACACACCCATTCCACACACACACACACCCACACCCCACTCACCCCACACACTCCCACCCCACTCACACCCCGCACACCCACACCCGACTTACCCCACCCAACTCACCCCACCCACACCATCCACACCACCCACACCCGCCACCACCCCGGACACCCCACCGACGGCAGAGCCGCCACCCCTACAATATTTTAAGTGTTCCATTAACACAATTACTTCGGAACGTGCTGCGGCTGCACCCTGCCGATCATTAGTATAATGTTGCCTGTACCTCGCCTGTCGCCCTCCCGACTCCCCAGTGCTGTCTGTGCTGGCCGCTCAGCTAGTCGATGTCACTCCCTGTTTCTGGCTGCTGCCGTGTGGGTGTGTTGTGCTGCCGCTCGGTGACCCAAAGACAGCAACTGGTCGCCGTGCCCAGCCCCGCGTTAGTGGCGAACTGGTCCAGTGCACAGTCCTGCCTCTTGTCCGGTCAGTACTCCTACGTCTGGTCAGGCCAGCAGTCTGACCTCTGGTCTGGTCAGCATTCCAGTATCGGGTTCAATGAGCAGTCAGTTCTTTTGTCCTGCAAACGATACAATCTCTGAATTGGCCTGCAATATAGTCACTGGACCAATTCTCGTTCATTCACGGGCCGACCTCCTGCCTCGTCAACAATCAGATCTGCAGGCTGGACAGCTGGTGAAGTCTCGTCAGTGCTTCAGTCCCTAGTCTACTCTGCTTCCTGGCCAACACTGCAGTGTGTGACTCAGTGACCAGCTCGGCCACCGTTACGTCGTCAGCGATGCGGCCCGTGGCAGCTCTGTGGTTACCTCTGAGCCTCATCACGGTGACCTGGGCCGATGATCTGTACAGACGTCAGTCTGCCCGCCTGCCTGCGGATGTGTTCCATCAGAGCGCCGCGCCATCCCTGGCCACGTGCGCCGCACACTGCTCCCGGGTGGACGGCTGCGGCACATTCGTGTTCGACAACGGCTGTCAGCTGTTTTCTGACGCAGTCGGCGGCGAGGCTGATGGGCCAGATGTGATGGTGTACCGCCACCAGGACGACGGACAGACGACCACGACCTCCTCCTCGTCGACCACGACCACCACTCCGGCCACGACCACCACTCGACGCACCATCCCTACAACCACCACCCCAGCAGGGTTCCGATGCGTTGCGCCATGGGCCGTTGTGGACCGTCTCTGTTACCGGCATGTCTTGGCTCCTGAGCCGCTTAACTTCAGTGAAGGACGTCTACAATGCGGCACCCTTGTCGACGGCGGCGACCTGGCCAGTCTGCACACGACGCGCCAGCTGGATTTCTTTCTGGGGGATGACAGCCGACCGACGTACCAGGCCTGGATCGGCGCCCGTCTTTCCATTCTGCGATGGCGTAACTTTGATGGATCTCGACCAGCTTTTTCGCTGGGTTCTCATATCACCGGCTCAATCCTGAGGAAACAGCTTAGTGTCGGTGCACCAAACAGCGGCGATGAATTGATCAGAACCCCGGCGTCGACTGGTCTGCGCGCCGTCGTGTGCCAGGCTCCCGGCAGCTACTAGTGCTCCGACACGGCTGTCGGTCCGACCGGTGCGGGTCACCGTGCTGCCCGGAGCCGCACCCTCGGGGTCAGCGGACCGGCGTGGCCCTCGACCTGTTGAACGCCGCTGCCCGCAATTCTTGCAATTTTTGTTTGTTTTTAGGTCGTGCCGTCATACAGCAATCACGATATAGTTCAATGTCCTGGAATTCATAACTTTACGTGAAAGAAACAACACGTGTCACGAACTTGGTTTGACCTGCGGACAGAGTTTTTACTTCCTGAATTGATTTCTATGGAAATTCACAACAAAGATCTGTTGAAAGTCCTATTTTTACCAGCCGATTGCTGGCATCTGTGATATCACAATCTTGGCACTAGGTGCCATCTTCCTTAGTCAATATTGTCGTTTCCCTATACACTTGTTTTCAAATTAGATTAATGGATTTAATATCATCGTAGGTTTTCAAGTCCTTACCTCGGGGACAAGTAGGCTAGGAGTATGTTGCTCGTCTTACAATCGAAAGGTTGTGAGTTCGAGTCTCGCCTATCGCTACTCTTCGCCCGCTACCAATCAGCGTGAGAGATCGGCAACACTACATGACTCAATGGTGTGTCGCAAAACCAATAACCAACCAAGTCCTTACCTCATACCCTCCAGTCTACGAAAAGTGAGTCCGAGGTCACTGCGGCATGCGAAGCATGAAAGTCACAAACACTATAAGCTGCGTGAATTGTGGAGCCAATTAATCACAAGACGAAAATAACACGTCATATGACTGGCGCATGTGTCGGGAAGATGCACGAACGAAAGTGAAAACGCGTAGGAAGCTGGACGACTGGCGAGTCGCTGTCGTGGGTTGGCGATGGGGACTCGGACAGCAAGCGCTTCAGCTCGGCGATGGACCGGGCAGGCACGGCGTCGGCGGCAGCTGGCATTAGTGGGTGTCACACCATAGAACATGAAACGCCGTGTGATCGGTGGTCCACAATGGGACCAGTGGGGGTGAGCAGCTTTGGGATGGTGCTCATCGTGAGAGAGGATACATCCGAAAAGAAGGTGGAATCCGGTCGAATTTCACCAGGAGGTCCGGTTACTGTTTTGTATCCATCAGGGTACATTCGATCGCGCTTCGCCACCGCTTCTAATTATATCGCAACGAACTTCCGTGAGAAGAAGGTCGGTGATATCGTAGCTTCTCATCTTGAGAAGTGATGTCTTGCCGCCGATCCGTTCCCCGACCAGCGTGAAGCCCTGTCGAACAATCATCATCTCGGAGACTTGCAGCACTCTCCACAAACAATTCCGCCGGCTGAAGGCAGAGGTGCACGATTGGAAGAGAAAAGCCAGGCGACGAGACAGACGACCACCCTGCACAAGCCTGCGAGTGTCACGGGCAGGCTGGGAATCTCACAAAATCAGGCAATCCGAACACAGCCAATCCGAACATTAACATCTGAGCACAGACGCACTGCATAGAGTGAACAGAATGTGCTAGCATCCGAGTTCAGGTCCGGCTGGCGTGCTGCTGTCCGGAATCTTTGGCCGCGTCAATTGGTCAATGCAAGACAAGATGGAGGGTACATAAACCCCATCGCTGTTCGATCGGTGAAGCTTGCTGACAGGATCACTGTCAGCTGAGCATCGACGTCACCGTCAAGGAAAAACCACGCATTCGAACCCTGCTGTTAGCTTCGAACGCGCGTTACGTTTTTTCTATGGAATTATTCCGGTTTCAATATCAGTAAGATGCCCAAAACGGTTCTGACACGCGGCTGTTTGTAAAACGTATTCAAAACGTATTCTGATGAGGCGCCGAACTAGTTCCATTGGTCTGTAAACATGTTCTGCACTTCGTTCAATTCGCATTTGTCGAATCCCTTGTCCCGCACAAATACAATATCGAATCTCACGAGGTACATTTGTTTTATGCAAACACCCACCCACACACACACACACACACACACACACACACACACACACACATACACACATATGTATATACATATGTGCATGTATATATGTATATATTATATATGTATGTATATATTATATATGTATATATATATATATATATATATATATATATATATATATATATATATATATATATATATATATATATATATATATATATATATATATATATATATATATATATTCGAGTAAAGTCCAACCGTATAGTGTTTATTTTTACTGATGCACTTCATGAGAGATAAAACACGGAACAACTTAAGCCAAATCGCAACACCCAACCACAACCATGAAAATCAGGCACCACAAAGGCCCAGATCGAGCCGACTATTGCGACTCAACAACGCGCCTCGGATCAGCTGGGAAAGTCGGTGATCGACGCCGAGCCCATGCAGTTTGTCTGTTGGGAGGGGGTGGGGGGGGGGGGGGGGGGGGGGGGGGGGGGGGGGGGGGGGGGGGGCTATGCTTTGGTAACATAAACTGTACCTCCCCCTTTCTGCGTGTATTTTGGAAGTGTCCGGCGATCTGGGCGTCTTATGTTGTGTGCATGTCTGGTTGGTAGCCGCCCGATGATACGATGGATGCCGTCAGCCTGGCCGGTTGCAATAATCGTCTGCTCAGCACACACTGTGTGACAATCGATCAGCTGTCTGACAGTCACCCACCTGAGTTCTTCTACAATAGTTTGTGGTCCTATCGTCTCCTGCCAGTCACGACTCGCGCCCAGAGATTCACAATATCCTGCACAAGGTGCACCTGGGCATCCGCACACGAGCCATACGTGGACAGTGGACATATAACTCGCGCCAGGGACAACACCAAAACCCGAGCGATGTTCTTGAGCGTGGGGTTTACGAAACATGTCGCGAGTGTGGCAGTGCTATGCCGATTCCAGGACACTTGTAAATCATGGCATCGATATTTGCTCGATTGCGGAGCAAACATAACATCAAAGGTTCATTTATTACCAAAGTACATCGCGCCCAAAGCTCACAACGCCAATGCTCATAACGTCCAAAAAGTGAAATAAAGTCCAACCTGCTTTTCATAGGGTACATTCCCTGTGTCGAAAGCCCAGAATGTCCAACAATCACAATTTAAAAAAAACTGCCTTCAAAGGGAACGTTTTTAACCTGCAACGTGCATTCACGTCCCATGATAATAAAGTAGAACATAGTGACGCAATAGTCCGCTAGAGGAGCCAGCAAAAGCCCTGTCGGTCACAAGGCAAGGTATGGTTAGGTTAGGTCAGACTATATTAGATTAGATTATCTTAGGTCAGGTTTGATTAGGTGAGGCGGGGTGAAATTTGATTAGGCTAGGTTAGAGTAGGTTAGGTTAGGTTAATTTTTGTTAAGTTATGTTGGTTTAAGGTGCGTTACGCCGATTTAACTGCCATGTGCTCTACCTGTTCCTCGAGTGGACAACTGGGGAATATTTTATACACTTTGTGGTTTTTGGACATCAGTGCACTTCTGAGGTTATGAACGCCGCCTTTGAATGCAGTTTTGTAGGCTATGATCTTTCGATGTTGTTAACTTTGGAAATTGTGAACGCACCATATCCAATACATTTTGGCCCATATTTCGCGTTTTGACGTTATGGTCCTTGAATATTGTGAGCTTTGGACGCTATGCACTCTGGTGGAACATAAAGCTTGGATGCTATGAGGTGGCCCCCATTTGATTATTCATGTGACGGTCAATGGTGATCCTAGGTTTTGTATGTTTTTGGTGAGTGAGTGGCGATTCCACGGTTTCGCTGTGTTATAGGATAAGACACTACTGCACCACAAAAAAACATGGCTGCTTGGAAAGCTTTCGACATTGATGGAGTTCTGATGACCGGCATCTGTGTCTTTTTGTGTTCAGTTTCATGCAATTATGGAAAAATAAACACTGGGACATGGACCTGAGTGTGCACTCGATCCCATAGACGAGCTGGAGCGAGTCACGCTTTTCCTGCTGACAATGATCTATGAGTCATCCGCGAACTGAACGACAGTGACGTCATCCGATAAACAGAGGGTCGAATCATTGGCCAACAGCATGTATAAAACAGCTCACAGTGCCGGCTTGGACAACACCGGGTCGAATTGTCTCTCGTGCTAAACTCCAGGGGCACACAATCAGGTAATCACACAGCCCAGCTCAGTCCTCTTCGACTCTCAGGGGAATAATCGTCAGTCAGGGTCCATCTCAAGTAAGCGTGGCCCATTGCCAGTCGGCGACAAATCTGTCTGGCTTTCAGGGGAATTTTGCAGCTCGGAGACAGGCCTGACAATTCTAGGAACCATCGTCAGCCCTCGGAACTCTTCTCAGCTCTTGGGTGGCTATGTTCATCCCGCAGGAGCCCCAGAAGTATCACGCACGGTACACTTTACTCTCAGGGAACCTCCCAGTCGCAAACAGCTTCTCATTTTATCAAGGACATTCTAGCTCTGACACTGGCTCTCAACATTCCTCACAACTATCGCTAGCATTTAGGGACACTCTTTAAATCTCCAAGTGCCATGTTTTTTCATGAATCTCTTCCAAACCCGTTGAGTATCCCAGTCCAGTCTGCTAGCGCTCAGTGACCACTTTGGGGCGGCCCGGTTCCGGTAGCTAGAGCAGTTAATGACTTGAGAAAGTTCTGTTATGTAGGCGACCTGAGGCCAAATTCCGGATCTAGCATCTGCATTCCATCATTAGTAAAGTCCAAGCCATCATTGATGCCCATTTTGAAGCATTTATACACAATCACAGCGATCCATAACAATGGCCAGCCAAGCCACACCAAACAAGAAAATGATGACATATGTGACATAGTGTAACCTTGAAGGTGTTGACCTAAAGTCATGCACTTTGGACACAGTATAGATCACTACTCTACCCATCCACCCGGCGAATTTCGTGACTCAAGCTTTAATAGGGGTCGATATCTTAGATAAGATCTTAGATAGATAGTAATCCGTCCCCCCTTAAGTGCTCGTAATATTCAGAGGCCCTCCAGGGCACATTTTAATCAACTTTACAAAGTTCAAGATTACTCATCAGCGATAGGTTGGTTAGTGGAGCTATGGGCATTCCGACTGCGTCGGCCATGCAGCGCCCATATCATCGTCAGTCAAACAATGACATGTGCACGAAGGTCAGTCGACGAAACAACTGCATGTGAAGGGGTCGCTGTACGTGTGATATCATGCCGTGCTACGATCCACATTTTAGCAGGTGTAAAAGCGAGTTAATGAGAGCCATGGATCACCGAAAACTCGATTTATGGTAGGGAACGGAAGAGCCGTCCAGAATGAACAATTGATGACTCGTCCCCTAATACTTCACTAGGAGAGAGAGAGAGGGGGGGTGATACGTCCATAGTGACGCCTTCGCTTATGGGCAAGTCGGCTGCAGGGAATCAGTAGGTACCGTTCTGACAGTGCAGCATGGCAACTTGGATACAGTGCAGTGCCACCGCCCGTCAGAATCAATTACCGATAGGTCATCCATAGGCTTATCAACGCGTGACAAGGCTACATCAGTCTTTCTTCACTAACAGGGCAGTATAAAACTGGAACTAACTGCTAGAAACTATTTGCAGTATCTGCACACTGAACATCCTTAAAAACAGCAGAGACAATCATTATAAGAAGAGAGGGCTTACCTTTCGGTATTCCAGGCAGGGCTGATCAACAGATTTGGTGGGCACCTGGTTCAGTGTGCAGAGTGCGACGAAGAAGGGCAATTGTGGCTCATAGTTGCACTCATCTTTTGTCTTTTTGTCTAACAATTATACTTCTTGTTGTAAGGCCAGCATGACATGGCCAGCATGTTTCCAGTACCAGACCACCGGATATTTCGAAGTGAGATTATTCCGTCGAAATCATACCCCTTTTAATTCGGACGGAAAATGTATGAATTTCAATTGGCTATGGGTCACGGGAGATCACGAGGTCATGACGTCATGAGGTCGCGAGGCGAAATGTAGGAAGTACTGATATTTTATCTCGGAAAATCGTTTTTGTGAAATAAAAATAAGTTGATCCTCTTTGCAAAAATATGTTCATCGGAAAAAAGGTTGATCTTTTTTCTTGTGAAACATATATAATTTGCCACCCTTTCCACTTGATGATTCGTCCATCGTCCAACCAACTCATGTTATTTGAGCTAAACATAAGGCCGGAGTCTATAGCTCAAAAATAGTTTGCTGAATTGGACTGAAAGTTGCACACATGCTCGTATCCTCTCCTTGTATACTCTCGTATCCTTGCGTATCCTCTCCTGTAAGGCTTGGCGAGATGGTCGGTTAACCTGCTTAGCGCGTGACTGACCGCTCGGCCCCTACCGTCTAAGTTCCGTAATCGAGTTTTTTATTCTTTCAGCAAACAAATGCGCGTGACCGAAAGACGATGTGATGAATGCTGTTCAGATTCAAAATGTCGAAACCGAAAGAGGAAGTCTAATTATTAGCGAATGAATTAGGACTTGGAACGCTGTAGAAAACCAAAATATTAAGGTTTCGAAAGCGTAAGGATCGGCGAGTCCGTTGGGAAGCTCAGACAAACTTGTGTCGCATAAACCTTAAGAAGCATCTAACGATGGTGTAGGCTCACTCCGGCTGCGCCCTCACTCCGCAATAACACAGCGAGTTATGCTGTGACGTTCCGGAATGGCAACAGAAGAGTGGGAACGGGGTCTATCGGTAGGGGGTGAAATCTCAATTGAGCGGCCTATTTGTACTGTTTTCGTTCAGGGCCCATTGTTGTGGGGAACGCCTTTTAACCCGCGCCGTCTTTCCTCTCAAATCCTCCCACCCCGTCTCAGGGGGGGGGGCGGTTCAAGACCCCCCTCTAAAATCCGAACTAAGCATCGCACGAAAACGAAAGAGGTGTCATCGGAAAACGCTGGACGAGCAGGGTTCGGGTCCACCCACAACAAATTCCCCAAAAGTGACGTCACCAGGGGGGCTAGATTTTCACGACTTTTCACAACTTACATTATGTTTTTTACTCTGGGGAGTTCATTTTGGGGGATATATGAACAAACAAAATTTATTTGGAATGAGAAAAGGACAGCGAAATCGACCAGGTCTATAATTTTTAATGGCCCACTCCAATTTTTTTTAATTGAAAAATTTTGAGTTTTCACGTCTTTTTTAGTTTTCCTTTTCCATTCGGTAGAGCAGACCGAAAAATGTTGTTGGAAGTCAACTTGCCCTAATAAAAAATGCTTACTTTATTCAGAATCCTGCGTTTGAACTGCAATATGGCAAACACGCAAAATTTATATGTAGTCAAAAATGATTTAAAAAAATTAAAAACGCAACTCGTACGTTTTGTTGCATCCGTAAAGATAAGCAAACGCTGAAAGTTTCATTAAAATATCTCTATCCGTTAAAGCCTGACGACTGTTTGAACGTTTTTTTAGGTGACCTCACTTGACCTCAACTAACTCGTTGACCCTAGATGACCTGACCTCAAAATTTTGAATCAGCATGTCAAATTGATGTGGAAAAAGGTATGCCAAATTTGGACGCGCTACCGCGCGCTGTTCTTCCGCAATCCGCGAAAAACCTGAAGGGGGGAGGCGGTTGAAGACCCCCCAGATGGGACGGGTTAATATGTGCGGTTATGTTCTAATCTTGAGTATCACGGTTCTTCTTGGTGGTGTATCTGGTCCTTACATTACGTATTTTATGACTTTTTGTGCTTAGTTCCCATCGAAACGATGGATGTTGCAAATTTTATACAGGCCCATCGTAACCCAAGTCCCGATAGTTGTCATCCGTCGGGACGACATCTGTTGGTCATTCATGGGAAATTCTGCCTTTCCAGAAGACGTAGTAAAGGATAAGCCGTTCCGAACTCGGTCCTCGGTCCTTACGAGACCCTCGACTGCAGTTGACTGCCAACGCTGGCATCGCACCGACAACAGTCGCGAGCATGTTTCGCAACAGCATAACACGAATACGTCGCGCTCTCGCCATAACACACGATGGATCACAATATAAAGTGTTAAATATTGTGCGCTGGAAACGACTTGTCACGACCATCGCTGCACCTTTTAAGGCTGACTCGTAGAGGCAGACGGCACACACTGGATGGCCTTCCAGGCTTCATGGAAGCTCACACTTTATCGGCCAGTTGGTCTCGTCACTTATTCAAATCAACATAAAAGCAAGTCACCCGTTGCGTATCGGTTCTAAGCTCATCACTGCTAACCTGTACGACAGTGCGCAGTAGTCATCAGTCAATGGGATCCGGACCTATACATCTACATGCTGCCAACCCTGCCCGAATATCGGAACCAGCAACATATTCTCCGAGTTCCCGGAAAGCCGGCTTTCCTTACTGAATTGAACTGAAGGTCTGGAGTTGCACTGACGTCAGACGAATCTGACGTGGCGTGAGATATGATTGGCTGCCAGCCTACTGCTCCCGCCAGGTGGAGTGAGACGGGTCGGGCGGCACTGACGCCAGCTGACGGTCAGGTCGCTCGCCGTCTACAAGGTCTCCAGCGTGTCCACCACGTAGGTGATGGCGCGGCAAGCCCGGCTGGTGTAAGAGTCGCCCTCCATGTCGCAGACGTCGCTAACGAGACTGCGTGTCTCTCGAGCTCGCTCCATCAGCGGCGACGAGGCCAGCCGGCACGGGAACGCCTCTCGGCAGCTGTGCACGCCCAGGTCACGGGTCGCCACGTAGCCGTACCGCTTGAGCGCCGGCACGGCCGTCCGCATCAGCTCGTACGCGGCGGCGCCCAGGCTGTAGCTGGTGATGACGCTCTGCAGCTGGCAGGCGAGCCGCTGCCGGCACGGCTCGGTGTCCAGCTCGATGGTGTTGAGCGCCAGCTCGACCGGGTCGGAGCGGTACACGGCGTGCGCCACCTGGCTGGGAGTGACGCTGGCGCCGAGCGAGCGGGCCGTCTCGGAGCCTCGCCGGTACAGCTCGGACAGCAGTAGCGACAGCTGGCGGCCGCCCTCGGCGATACTGAGCAGCTGCGACTGGCGTCCCTGCAGGCCGAGCCTGGTGAATACGTCCGCCTCGTGGTTTGCCGGCGAGGCGACGGCGCCGCCCAGGCAGAGCGCACACAGCAGCACGGCGGCGGTCATGACGACAGAGATGTGGAGACGGCGGCGGCGCTGGCAGACGGCGGCTGTCGACTGGTGCCGAGTGCCGTGTTGCGTTCGTTTTGTAGCGGCCGTTCGCGCGCGGAGAAATTAATAGCTGCGTCACGTGACCGGCTCCGGGACGGTCGGCGGCTGGCCGGATGTGCCCGTCACCAACTGGTGTGGTGAAACGTCGCACGTTGCAGAGCCGGTCGGGTGGCCGGACACCGACGTTGGCTCCCGGATGCTCACCAGTCACGAGCTCCACGTTTCACCGCGATGACTGAATGGCGTCGCAGTAGGCGGTGAGTCCCCGGCGCTCGACACCTCCGGCTTTCTTTCTGATAACCTGCCCATTTGTTTGCGATGAAAGTTGTCCGTCACGTGGCTGTTGGAAGGTGAGGAAATGCAAGTGGTTGTTCGGACACGCGCTGCGTGACTTCACAGGGAGCCGAACTCGGAGGTGCGATAGCTGGTTTGTAGTAACGCAGTGGCCTGCAATATTCCGCTGGCCTGCGGTGCTGTTCACCCTTAATTACCTTTTGTATTATTTGGAGCCGCCAAGTGCACGGCTCGTTGCATTGTGTGCGTACAACACATTATCACCTTTAAATAGCTTGACCTAAGTAGACCGACCACGCGTCTCGTGATGTCCATATATAGTGCGAAATTATATTCTCTTACACCGCGCGCAGCAATACTGAGTTGACAAGAAGGACAGTTTCAAGGCACCTGTTAGGTTTTGATGGAGACTCCGTGGGTGAAGTGATCTGTGTTAAGCGGCAGAACTTCGATAGGTATTCTCGCGCAGCGCGCAGTGTTCACATGTGCCAGTGTGGCACATTAGGGAGGGACGAAGCCAAAGTTTTGGTTAGGCGAGTTCAGGGTCAGGAAGGGGCACAGCTTCCACAAAATCATTGGAATCGAAAACAATGTCCTCTGCTCAAACATGTGCACTCAATTTTTGAAACTAAAGATATAAAGACATAAAAGATTAGCGCAACTATGAGCCACAAGGGCCCTTCTTGGTTGCACTCTGTACACCCAACCAGTTGCCCACCAAATCTGTCAATCAGCCCTCCAAGTAATACTGAAAAGCAAGCCCTCTATTCTTATAATGATTGTCTATGCTGTTTTGAAAGATATTCAATGTGCTGTTCCTGACACTGGTATAAGCAGCATGGCATATGAGGAAAGATTCAGGAAATTGAATATGTTTTCACTTAGATATAGAAGGCTGAGAGGAGATCTCTTCGAGGTCTTTAAATTTATCCATGGTCTGGTATAAATTTAAACAAACAACAAACGTCTTGGAGAAATGTTTGAATTTAACAGAAATCATGCCGTTAGATGTCAATTTAAAATTAAAGTTAACCACAGCACAACAAGGTTAAGACAGACTTTCTTCACCAACAGGGTACTAGAACACTGGAACCAGCTGCCAGAAACCATTGTAAGTAGCAGCACATTGAACATCTTTAAAAACAGCATAGACAATCAATATAAGAATAGAGGGCTTGCTTTTCAGTATTACAGGGAGGGCTGATTGACAGATTTTGTGGGCAACTGGTTGAGTGTACAGAGTGCAACCAAGAAGGGCCCTTGTGGCTCATAGATGCACTAATCTTTATGTCTTTGTGTCGTTATGTCTATAATGATTGGCTATGCTGTTTTTAAAGGTGTGCAATGTGCTGCTACTGACAATGGTTTCTAGCAGCTGGTTCCAGTGTTCTACTACCCTGTTCGTGAAAAAGTCTGTCTTAACCTTGTTCTGCTGTGGTTAACATGAATTTGGAATTTATGACCTCTCATTGCATCATTTCTGTTAAATTCAAACATTTCCCCAAGGTATCCCCTCTCCAGACCATGGACACATTTAAAGACCTCGAGAAGATCTCCTCTCAGCCTTCTATATCTAGGTGAAAACATATTCAATTTCTTCAATCTTTCCTCATATGCCAGGTTTCCTGTACTATTAACCATTTTTGTAGCCCTCTTTTGTACTCTCTCTAAAAGCCAACAATCTTTTTCATAGCTAGGAGACCAAGCTTGGATGCAGTATTCCAAATGTGGCCTGACATATGCACTGTAAAGCTTCCTGATGACTTCCTCACTTCTGTATGATACATGCCCCAATAATTGTCAGTGCCTTCTTTCTGGCTTCCTTGGTCTGTTCTGATGCCCACAATTTTGTGTTCAGTTTAACACCTAAATCCTTCTCCTGTTGAGTCACTGATAGCACTTGGCCACCCATCAAGTATGGAGCCTTCATATGCTGCTCACCTACATGCATGATTTTGCACTTATCAAAATTAAATTAAATTTGAAAATTAAATACGAAAATTAAACAACAATACAAAATTAAAAACGATATTTGAAGCTTCTCTAAAAACTCTAAATGCAGCTTTCTTAGCCTTAATTGCTTTTATCAGGTCTTGTGTAAGCCATGCTGGCTTTCCTACCCTTCTTTTGCGTCTTTGCTTTTGGGGTACGTGTCTAAACTGAGTTTCCTTCAGGTAAGATTTGAACTTTTCCAAAATTTCATAGGCATAAGAGGCATAAGAAGTCATAAGAATAGAGGGCTTGCTTTTCAGTATTACAGGAACGGCTGATTGACGGATTTGGTGGGCAACTGATTGAGTGTACAAAGTGCAACCAAGAAGGGCCCTTGTGGCTCATAGTTGCAATAATCTTTTATGTCATTGCGTCTTTATGTCTTTATGAACACCTCCGGAAAGCGTAACAAATGGCGACGATCGGGCGCAGATGACATCTCTCTTTGGTCCACACATCAGCAGGCTCCAGTGACACGAGGAGGATGAACCACTCGTTCTCGATATCGAGGCTCGGGCACTGACACGCATATGCCCTTTGTGGCGTCTGGCGTGCTTGACTGGCGTCTGGCGTCTGACATACATGATTTTGCACTTATAAAAATTAAATTTCATTTGCCATTCTTCGGACCACTTCACAAGTTCATCTAAGTCTTTTTGCAGCGAGATACACTCATTTTGACCTGTTGTTGCCCTAAAGACCTTCAAATCATCCGCAAATTTCAAAACTTTACTGCTTATGCCACTTTCAATGTTATTTACAAATATAATGAATAGTAATGGCCCCAGTACTGATCCTTGGGGGCCTCCACTAAGAAAATTTTGCCATGATGACTTTGTACCATTTAGCATCACTCTTTGATGTCTACCTGAAAGCCACAACTCTATCCATTTAGGATGCTACCTGCAATACCATGGGACTGAAGCTGTATCATTAACCGTTTATGGGGTACCTTGTCAAAGGCCTTACTAAAGTCAAGATATGCTACATCAACCTGATTTTCCTGATCAAATTGTTCCGTGGCGAAGTTAAAAACGTCCAAGAGATTTGTGAGACACGATCGTCCTTTTGTAATCCCATGTTGAGTATCTTGAATCAATTTTTTCCTTCCAGATAACTAACTGTTCTATCCTTGATAATTGATTAGAGTACCCTGCAGGCTAGGGATGTGAGGCTTACCGTCCTATAGTTTTTAACTTTCCCTCTTTCTCCTTTCTTGAAAATAGGAACTACATTTGCCCTTTTCCAATCTGTTGGAATTTCATTTTGTGAAACTGATCTACAAAATATTATACTAAGTGGAAATGCCAGTTCCTTTTCAGCTTCCCGCAATATCCTAGCATAAATTTCATCAGGTCCTGCTGCCTTGTTTGGCTTTATTTTCCTGATGTGATTGTAAACAACATAACTATCAATGAAATCAACCTCATTTATCAGATCACATGTCACTGAACTATGGTGTATGGTCGGCAGATTGGTCATACCTTCCAATGTAAACACTGAGTTAAACTGCTTGCTCAGCTCCTCAACCATCTCACGATCTTCACCCAATGTAGTCGCACTTCCAGTGGACCAATTGTGCTAAAAACTTTACTCAGCTTGTAGAAACTAAGGAACTTTTTACTGTCCCCATTACAGTTCCTAGCTAAGTCCAGTTCTTTTGCTCGCTTTGCTGCTCTGGTTATTTTCTTCACAGTGTCTCTAGCTTTTCGGTACGCCTTTAGATTTACGATATTTGAAGCTTATTTAAACACTCTAAATGCAGCTTTCTGAGCCTTAATTGCTTTCATCAAGTCTGGTGTAAGCCATCCTGGCTTTCCTACCCTTCTTTTACGTCTTTACTTTTGGGGGACATGTCTAAGATGAATTTCCTTCAAGTAAGATTTGAACTTTTCCCAAATTTCACAGGCATTTAAATTGGAGAATTCTTCTTCCCATCTGACGACACTTAAAGCCGCTCTCATGCAGTCAAAGTCTGCTCTGTTGAAATTTGGAACCTTTACTAAATTATCCTTAATAAATTCCCCTGCATGTGCCTTGAATCTAACTATGTTATGGTCACTTCTTCCCAGAGTTTCTCCTACAGTCAAGTCTTGAACCAAGTCACTTAAATCTGAGAATACAAGGTCCAAGACTGAGCCATGCCTGGTAGGTACCGATATAAACTGGTGTAAGAACAGGTCCTCTTCAAGGCATTTCCTAAACATTTTGCATGATGGGGAGCCAACACCAACATTTTCATCTCCTTTTAGATTAAAGTCACCAAGAATAAAGCACTTCCTCCGAAAGTTTCTACTGATTTCCTCACAAATCACCTTCTCAAGCCCCAGTTGCTGAGAATGTGGCAGGGTTCCTGATCGGTAGAAAGCTCCTATCCTAAGAGTATTGCTGTTGCCTTTTCCCACAGTGACATCAAGCCAAATGGACTCCACAGACACACTTTTATCCCCCCTGCTACTTTTTGAGAACCGAATAAGCAATTCACATAGAGCATTACATCACCCACTTTCACTGCTGGACCCCTATTGCACGAAAACATATTGTATCCCTGGATCTCATAGTCATGCAAGTTATCTCCAAAATACCCTTCACTGACCCATGCCTCCGTAATTTCAAACAAAATCTGGTTCCTCCTCAGCAACATAACAATTGAACTCATCAAAGTTTGATTGGATACTCTGAGTATTAAACATCATGCACTTAAGAAATGCTCCATCACCACCTTTGGCTTTTTCAGGCTGAGGAGCTCTTTTATCACTAGATGAACTATCACTCTGCCTCCTTGAACTACTGCTGTCCTTTGCTGTCCTTATTTGCTGACTTTGAGTTTTTATTGTCTTGGCTGACACTATTGGAATGTTCCTGAGTTGGCAATGCAATTTCATCCTTCCCCACCCCATTTCCTAGTTTCCCCGAAAGACATGCTCATGCACTTTGCCTAACACATTGACCCCCTTCTCGGAGAAGTGCAGGCCATCCCTCTGATAGAGGTCCCATGATGCATAAAACCTACACCACTCGTCTACAAAGGTGAAACCTAACTCATGGCAAAGCTTTCCTACCCTGGCGTTGGCTGCCAGTGCCCTAGAGCCCCACTCAGAGGAGGCTCCAGCCCTAGGCAAAATTACAATTACACTGACTTTCCTATTGTTACCCGTAAGGGTGGCCAGAAGGGCCCTGTAGTCCTGCAGCAGCTTCTCACTCCTAGCAGGACCTATGTTATTTACCCCTACCTGAACCATAACTGTACTAAACTGGTGATCACTGGTGACCTGTGCCATCACTGATACCAGGTCCTTCACCTTGGCACCAGGCCTGGTGATGCAGCTCCTGTCCCTCCTACCTTTACAGAATACCCGATCTAAATATCGCACACGAGAGTCGCTTACGACCAGCCCTGACTCCCTACTAATACTATCCTGGGGGCAGTCCTCCAATGACTGGAAACTATTCGATGTTAATATGCCTGCCCGCTGGGCCGTTCGACTAGGCTTCCTCCCGCTCCTACCATCTGCCACCTGCCACCCACTGACCCTTTCCTTAGGCTGGCGTCTCCAGATCCTCCACCCCCTGACCTCATGCCACTTCCCCTCATGTGACCTACCAGGACTACCCCTCCTCTGTTCATTACTAACAATCCCCTCTCGAGAAATCCCAGCCACCTCCACATCAGGGGAAGCCTCAGCTACCTGGTGGCCTGCGATCACCTGGGCATATAATGTCCCTGCTACGGAGTGACGCCTTGTTGCTTTTTCTTGCCTACCCTGTGCAACAAGGGCAGCCTTGAGCTTGGAAAGTTCTGCCTTAAGGGTCCTAATGTCTTCCTCTAGTGCCTGTATCCTGGTCGAAACCATCCTACAGGCTGAAGCTTATGCCTATATTTAGATTCAAATTAACTCGCTAAACAACCGACAAAAAAAGCCAACTATTATTCACTATAAATCGCTACCTCCTATACTGTCAGTTAATTATCTAAGTACCTCAAGAATACCAACACACGGAGCAGAAACTATTAAACAATTGTGTTTTTTGTTAACAAAAAATTTATGAAATGCATAATTAAATTGTCTTCTAGACAAGTAGACAATTATATGAATATCACTTTTGATGTCACTTATGGCTAGACAGAAAAATGAACAGTCACACAGCACTTATGAATACCACCAACTTAGTACCAATTAAACTCTATTTTAAACTTAAATACCAAACACACTATGCACAGGGCTCAAAAAAATGGTTTCGTGGTTGTCGTCCAAATCTGGAATAGGCTTGATGTTTGTCACCTTTTGTGCAAACGATAACATTATGCTACATGGCCCGGAACAGGGGTTCCCAACTTGGGGTAATGCGCTGGCTTGTGTAGGGGTGGGGGTGGGGTTATAGCGGGGTTTCGTCGAACCTCGAGTATGGAGAGTACTGTGTACATTTGCCAAAAACCTGTGCACATATATCGGCAGGAAATGCTACATGTTCTCAACCTTGAAAATGAACTTTGGTTATGAGGCATTCTCAATTTGATACGGGGTAATCACGAGGTTGGCCTAACCCAAAGGGGGTAATGATAGCTTGAAAAGGTTGTGATTTCCAGGACCTATAACAAATTGCGTCGATTACCTTTATACAGAATATCTTGCCGCCAATTTCCTTTTCGGCAATTCGGCGTCGTCAATGCACCCATGGTTTGCAACACTGTCAATGCACCCATGGTTCGTGAGCCTTAATAATGCAAGGGCTTATAAGTGTCGTGAATTTAAGCCGGCTTAAATAATAAAAGCCAGTTTAAACTGGCTTAAATTAATAAAAGCCACTGGCTGGCATAAATTCAATTGAAGCCAGCTTTTTTTCCATCCCTAAATATAGGTAGGTAGGTACCTACCTACATATAGGGATGGCAGCTTTAAGCCACCTGGTGGTTTAAACCAGTTTAAACCAGCCGGCATAAATTAATTTAAGCCACCCTGGCTAAAATTATGTTTCCGATATGGCTGGAGTGCAGTGACAAACAAAAGTTAGGGAAGCATCAATTATTCCAAAATGTGCTACACTCCATTTTATTTTTAAACAAACACTCCCTAGAATTTCCCAAAACTCTGGCTGGGTTCTAGGTATGCACTCCACAAGTCAGATTTTTACCCGTTGGGTACCTAGCCATTGTATAGCTAGGTACCTATTTTATGTTAGCTTAAAAGTAACTATATGAGCCAGACCAATTTGTGATGTTTTTGACATAGCTTTCCCATTGTCTTACTGATAATAGTATATGTAGGTAGATATCTACCTACCCATATTCATAGATAACAGTAAGCAATCCGTTTGCTTATTGTTTGCTACAGTCAGCAATCTGTCCACCTATTGCACATTTTCCACACATTGTCAACTATTGCACACCTTTCATGACATTGGATGGTAGCACATTATTTCCTGTTGGCACTAACACTTGTGGAAGTGGAGCATTAGATCCATTAGATGAGCATTAGATGAGCTTCAAAGCATTAGATGATAGGTGAATCAACCTAGTGTCCATACTTTGGGCTATATATTATCTGCAGAATCTTGCTGCAGAAAGACTTAGACGAGCTTGTGAAGTGGTCCGAAAAATGGCAAAGTGCAAGTGCAAGTTTTGACAAGTGCAAAATCATGCATGTAGTTAGGCAGCATATCAAGGCTCCATACTTGATGGGTGGCCAAGTACTATCTGTGACTCAGCAGAAGGACTTAGGTGTTATTTTGAACACAAAATTGGGGGCATCAGGAAGGCACTAAGAATGCTTGGGGCAATAAATAGGAATGTACCATACAAAAGTGAGGAAGTCATCAGGAAGCTTTATTGTGCATATGTCAGGCCACATCTGGAATATTGTGTCCAAGCTTGGTCCCCTAGTTATGAAACAGATTGTTGGCTTTTAGAGAGAGTACAAAAGAGGGCAACAAAAATGGTGAATGGTATGGGCAACCTGGCATATGAGGAAAGATTGAAGAAATTGAATATGTTTTCACTTAGATATAGAAGGCTGAGAGATCTCATCAAGGTCTTTCAATGTGTACATGGTCAGGAACAGGGTTATCGCAGGGAAATGTTTGAATTTAACAGAAATGATGGAATTAGAGGTCATCAATTCAAAATTAAAGTTAATAACAGCAGGACAAGGTTAAGACAGTCCTTCTTCACCAACAGGGTAGTAGAACACTGGAACCAGCTGCCAAAAACCATTGTCAGTAGCAACACACTGAACATCTTGAAGAACAGCATAGACAATCATTACAAGAATAGTGGGCTTGTTTTTCTGTATTCCAGGGAGAGTTGATCAACACATTTGGTGGACAACTGGTTCAGTGTACAGAGTGCAACCAAGAAGGGCCCTTGTGGTTCATAGTTGCACTGATCTTTTATGTCTTTATGTCTTATCTCCCTCAATGCCAGTAGTTGGATGTCAAAATCCTGGCATTTACAAATACCATTTCTAACTACCAGCATCCAGGGGGCTACATGTTAGACCGACTGTACCTAATGGGTAAAGATCTGGCTTGTGCAGTTTATACCCAGAACCCAGACAGAGTTTTGGGGAATTGTAGGGAGTGTTTTTTTTTGCAAATAAAATGGAGTGTAGCACATTTTGGAAATATAATTCATGCTTCCCTAACTAATGTCCATCACTGCCCTCCAGCCACACCAGAAATATAATTTAAGCCAGAGCGGCTTAAATTAATTTATGTCAGCCAGTTTAAACCATGGTTTAAACCACCAGGTGGCTAAAATTCGCCATCCCTATATTGTATGCATTGCCACCAATTGCAGTGCAATGGCTGCTGAGTAGGTACCTACACACCAAAATATATCTTCTAATTACATTTAGGTGGCTATATTTTACTCAAATGTAATTCATATACCAAGATTTTCACCTGAGCTTGATGGTTGATGATCCAGTGCTGGCTTGCAAGTCCAGTCAAATCGCCTGCCAGGGCCAAAATCTTGCAGTACTCTTAACACTGGTAGACCTGGGTGCTTTACTTTTGAATGTTTGTAAATGCTCTGTGCAATACCTTTCCAATCGCAATGTCCACATCTACAGGATGACCTTACTATCTTTGTCACCCTTACGCCCTGGCCCTGAATAGTTTGTTTCTGGAGTCTGTTTAAGACCGAACCACTTCATTTGGCCTCATATAAGTCAGAAAATGAAGAAAAAAATCGTTTGATTAACACTCCAGATAATTCGAACTTGGTAGTTTTATCTTGCCGCACTCATTCACCACTCAATTATAAAGAACAGTGATCAATTCCCTATTTCACTCTTCCACGCACATCATCGCATTTAAAAGGGAAATGGACGGATTTGAAATCGAGGGAATGCGCGTAAAATAATGATATTCTTCTAGATTCTTTCCAACGATGTTAATGAAATTAAAAATATTATCGTACATCCCATATGAAAAAAGGATTAAAATTGAAATTGTTTTAAAAAATCAGCTAATGTTATAAATTATTAATTGCTTAACTTAGGTGTAGTGTTGTTTTAGTACCCGTGGTATAGTCGCTTGCCTCCAAAGCCGCTGAATATACCATAGTTGGGTACTTTCGTAACGCTGCCATCGAGTGGTACCGGGACGAAGACAACCACCGGCGACCAGAAGGCATGCCATTGGCTATGTGCTAAACGGGAGACAATTTTATCGTCGGCGGTCGTCTGAACGATGGAATGGTGGTCTCGACGACACTTTGTTGCCGTTGAGTCATTTTTTTTGCCGCTGAGCGTACTAGATACTAGATACTAGAAACCCAAAAGCGTACGATAGGAATGAAGAAATGGTAGCGTGGCGGTGGGTGGTAGAGGTCTGCACGGTATAACATTTCTAGAGGTCTGCACGGAGTGACATTTCCAGTCCCGGTCCAACCCGATTCGTTTCACTCCTGCGTACCTTGACACTGATATCGTGACGTAGTCAATTTTATGTATAGTAGGTACCATTTATATGATTTCACATATAATATTTATAATGATATGGAAATGTGGTCGCCAAAAGCCCCCGTTCGTGGTTGTCGTCCACGACGACAGAACGATACGATTTTTTAGCCCTGACTATGCACCACAAAACTAAATAAAGTATGTTAGGAAAGTATTAGTGTTTTCTAATGCACTTATGATATCTACACACTTGTAATATCACCAACTGAAAAATAAACCAAATACTAAAATACTCCAAAAATGAAGAAGCCCATATACCTCTACAATTACCCGGTATATGGAGATATACCTGGTGTAATTGAAGCTAACTATTTAAATCCTAACCCAAACTTCAACACCAAAAAGACCAAAACTTATTCCCCTACATTACAGAAATCGAAGGCACGAGGCCGCGACTATAAACAAGATGGCGCTTGGCAGCCTCACTAGGTTGATATAGTATAATTTGCGTGCTACGGAAGTGCTTGTCAGATAAAACCTAATGAAATATAATCACAGAAGTAATTGCTGAACACCTATCCACAGCTTAGGGTAGTGTAGTGCCTTGTTCTGCAACGACTTATTGGAAAGTTGGACGTGCTTCCACCGTGACACCTGGCGGCAAACTTCCAAATATTTTTTTGTGTGTGTGTGTGTGGGGGGGGGGGGCAAAAAATCATAGCACTGGTCGATTTCGCTGTCCTTTTCTCATTCGAAATAATTTTTTTTTTAAATATCCCCAAAATGAACTCCCCAGTCAAAAACATAATGTAAGACGTGAAAGTCGTGAAAATCTAGCCTCCCTGGTGATGTCACTTTTGGAGGAGATTGTTTTGGGAGGTGGACTCGAACCCTACTCGTCGAACGCTTTCCGATGACACCGCTTTTGTTTTCGTGCGACGCTTAGTTTAGATTTCAGAGGGGGTCTTCATCCGCCCCCCCCCCCGCCGAGACGGGGTGGGAGGACTTGACCGGAAAGACAGCGCAGGTTAAAAATAAATATATAACCCAGCCTAACCTAGCTTGAGCTGTTTTTAAATTTTTTTTTTCTGAACATGTTTGTAATATTTTTGATACTCTTTTCAACAGTATTGTGCTCTATACCGCATTCACTGCGTATTTGGTAATTATGAGGTCAATGCGGCTGGAAGCCAAAATAACCAAGAAGTGTTTTTGCATACATTTGCCTCCATAAAGCAAACAAATGGGTTACGTTTGATTATGGTATGTTAGTTTAATTTTTGATGTTAGAACATTTGTCAATTTTTTCCCAATACAAATGCATTCACACAGATAATAAGTGGTCCCATCATCTTAGTCACCGTCATGAACATGGTGTGCTGAACACAAATCCCCCCCCAAAAACCTTGAACTGCAAATTTCGCAATGATTTGTTTTTAAGGGTATCTCAGGATAGGTTAGATTAGCTTATACTTTTTTAATTTTGACAATTTTCAGAAAACAAAATGCTTCTAATAGCATTCTGCTGCTCATTCTGATCGATCTCGTGGTGTTGTGCTCCTGTTGTGGTATTTGTAAGGTATTTGTATTTGCTTCGTAGTATCGGGTGTAATCATAGCCTCGGTAACTGAAGTTAAGACGGGATCTCGTGGCGGCGGTGCTACCCGTGAAATGTAATGTTGTGCGGGCAGAACCCGCCTGACTGATAAATATACACCATGGTTGTACATTTCAAACTGGAATGTCATCTGATCGCTTATGCACATTTTTGTTTGTCCGCAGAATGCGAGTACTTGACCCCATATTCAAATGGGATGGCAAGGGTCGCGATCTGGTCAAACGTTACCATCCCATTTTAAATGTTCACTGGAAAGAACGGGACAAGTTTATAACTAACCTGGTGAGCCGAAGACAATTATGTTTGCTTGTAGAAAAAGCAAAAATAAGTGACCATGGCATATGACTTCCGAAAATATTTTCGCAACCAGGTTGACATTCTTTATAAAAAAAACCTTCGTCTGACGTCATGCAGACTTAACACGCGCACTGGAGGAGGGGGAGGGGGCGAAATCCGCCCACCCCTTCGGTTTTCGTAGATAACTCCACATTTTACCGACCGATATACGCCATTGTTTGTGTACCTGCCAATAAATGACCGACGCGTTGTTAGA
This sequence comes from Imbricaverruca yamaguchii, assembly GCA_034440575.1. Taxonomy (NCBI): domain Eukaryota; kingdom Metazoa; phylum Arthropoda; class Thecostraca; family Neoverrucidae; genus Imbricaverruca; species Imbricaverruca yamaguchii. Next base: position 866,025 of record JAOTOL010001407.1, read on the forward strand.
AGTAAAAAATGAAATTCGACCGAACATTTTTTGAGTTAGGGGTCGCTAAAGTCAAAAAATTTTATCAGCGCCAGATCACAAATATTGGCGCTGATGCACTTCCCATATATTAGAAAAAAGGAAGTGTTTTCGGCAAAACTAGCGACTTGTTTGATGTACATTGTCATGCTACATTCTTCCAGAGTCATGTGAAGTCACCGAGGTCAAGTCAGGCCAAGTTCATAACAGATTAACACACGCGCTAGAGGGGTATGGCGAAATCCACCAATCCTTCCGATTTTTTGTACATAACTCCATATTGTTCCGGCCAATATACACTACATTTTTCGCGTACCTGCTTATAAATCACCGGCGCATTGTTTGAAGCAAGACAAATGAAAATCGGCCGAGACATTTTCAAGTTAGGGGCCGTTAAAGCAAAAACAATTCGCAGCGCCACACCACAAAAATCGGCGCTGATGCGCTTCCCGTATATTGGCAAGAGGGAAGTGTTCTTGGCAACACTAGCGACTTGTTTGATGCACATTGTTATGCTATATAATTTAAAAGTCATGTTAGGTCGCCGAGGTCACGTCAGATCAAGTTCATGATAGGCTAATGGAACCAAACTTGGTCAACTGGAATGTGTCATAAATGTCTGTCTATGACAGTCATTGATCGTCATGTCTATGACAGTCATCAATCGTATGACAGTCATAAATGACTGTCATACGATTGATGTCACTTTACATGTTACTCCCTATACATCCCGAAATCTACTGTTTATCATTGTGTGCCTAAGCGTTTCCATACTTTATTCATGTATTTCACTCCTTTCTTTGCGAAGCCAATTGTGCCGAGCCGACCAACGGAGCAGTCGGGATGGGAGCCCGGTTCCGGTCACTGGAGCAGGTAATGACCTAATACAGTGCTCCTATGTAGGTGACGTGAGGTCAAACGGCGCATCTGACATCTGTATTGCATCATTAGTAATGTCCAAAACATCATTAATGCCAATTATGGAGCATTTAAACACAACCACAGCGATCCACAACAATGACAAGCCAAGCCACGCAAAACCAGAAAAGTTTGATATTTTTACCTCATTTGACCTTGAAGATATTGACCTAAGGCCATGAACTTTGCACACAATAGAGTTCACTATCGTGCCCATCCACACTGTGAATTTCGTTCTCTAGCCTTCATAGGAGCTGAGATCTTAGGGGGGCGGAATCCGCCCCCCCCCCCCTCCAGTGCGCGTTATTTTCAGAGGCCCTCCAGGGCGAGTGTTAAAGGATGACTTTGATACTATCTGGAAAACGTACCTTTTGTTTGTTATTTGCTACGTGCGCGTCTGATATGATATCAGACGCGCGAGTCGTACAAAAACTGGATAGAACCGGCGCATTTCCCGTTGATGGCGTTAGTGCGCTCACTACTTATGACGTAAAGGGGTGGTTTCGAAACGTTTTCGCGCGCACGATAACAAACATTCGTTTGCTGTGCTGTCTAGTAGTGGAAATGTGTGTCATAATGAAATCACAATTCGCGCAGCATTGCACAATTGCAATGACATACTTTTGTTGTGTTAATTTGACAGTGGAACACGTATGTAATTGTAGACTAGTACTATCGAAATACACATCTTTCTGCAGGTTACCGCCAAACTCAGCATATCACATTAATCTGTCTTCTCTATACCTCCAATCTGGATAGAGTTTTCGTTAGAGAAAATTAATTGCGAATAATACCTGCATCTATTTGATCCATAACTGATCTTCCATATATAAATTTGAAAAGTTGGACTGTATATATGTAATGATGTATTTCAATATGCACCAAGAAGGGCACTTGTGGCTCATAGTTGCACTAATCTTTTATGTCTTTATGTCTTTATGTCTTTAATATGCCAATATACCAAAAAATACTGTTCATTATAATCCTCCAAAACAGCGTCGAACGCTCAGTCAGGATAGACCTGGCGCCATCTATGGTTATTATGATACACTTTAGATTCAAAATCATCTGAAACAATATAGGGCACGGATACAGACACCATTTATCCTAGACATAATTTATGCCAACTTCACTGAAGGGTCTAGATTTCATCGCGGGGGTGCGGACGTATTTTTAGAGGCTCATTTTTGCACCCGGAGAGGTACCTTGAGCTAAACAATCGTTCAGTGGGACTGGGGGTGCACCTCAATCTACACAGACGTGCCTTTGCCACCTGGAGGGGCAACCATCTCTGTCACTAGGGGACACTTTCCAGGTTCCTAACGGTATGGAAGAGGGCGGTCGTTCCCTAGGGCCTCTCTTGTGTTACCTCTCAGGTAGTTTGATGCAGCTTGATGCAGGTATGTCTTGTCAGAATAATGGATTAACACAAATAAATGAAAAAGATTACTTCAAAACCAGAAAGAAATTTGGGAAAACTTTACGGGAGAAGTTGTGCGGAACTAAGCAATGACATATACACTTCATGACTGTACAATGGAATTTAACTTGCACACAAGTTCCATGTTAAAAGTTGAAATTATTAGGGGACAAAACCAATATTGGAGAGGAGGCAAGCATCCTTCCAATAGCGTACAAATATACACTCAAAGGTACTTGCAGCGCCACCTCTAAGATCTTGCAAAGCTGGTGCTACAAGCTCCATTGGCGCTGACTTGCGTACATTTGAAATGAAACCCGTATTAATTGAATAATGACCGCCGCAATGTTGATGACTCCCGAGTGTTAAAAGTGAACATTTGAAAGCTTATTCCAACTCACCTCACCACGCCAATAGACGTTTCCTCGGGTACCATAGGCAAATCTTTTAATACCAGATTGAACCTTAATTTGGATCAGATGAATGTGATATGCCTCCATCGGTCATTTTCGAAAAATGCCTTGCTTATCTCTGGGCGACGAGAACGGGGAAAATCAATATTTTTAAAGAAGAGAACGTTGCTCGGTCTCCAACAAAATGCGACCAGTGTGGCAAAAATGGGAAAAAAACATGTATTCCTCTTTACCAAAATATAACTCACAAAATACAAGCATTTATAGACACAAAAGGTAAAAGAGGCAAACAGAACACATCAGGGCACACTCATATTTCACTGGCGGATCCGGAGGCGGGCGTGTACTGGATGGTCCCGTGCCGGGTCCTGATCTGCGGACGGACCTAAGTTCAGATCAGGCTATTCTGTACAGTCTGGCGCGTAGTGTCCAGACGGGCTGTATCTCAGATAGAACTGCGAAAATGAAGATCGGTCCACTAAACCACTCCAGGTGGCTGACACTGGCGGCGCGAATTCTCCGGCTCTACATATCAACCGAACAGCCATCAGACAGTCTGAGAATGCTAGCTGAGTTCATCGTGTGCCACTATACTCCCATGACACTATACATCGTGTGCATCAAGAAGAACTGGAAATGTTCTGACGGTCCTGGCAATGCGCTGCACAGCTTGTAACTTCTCAAAAGTTTGCGACCTGAAATTGCGGCCATGGTGCCGGTAATACAGCGCAACAGGTCATACTGGCGTCACCCTGAGGCAGTACTGCTAGCAATGGCAGTGGGCCAAGATCAAGCCACGCGGGAAAGGGCGGTCACTCAAATCCAGCAGTGTCGCAGAACTCAAGTCGATAGTGATACTGACGAAGTGCGGAAGTTCAAGCTTCCAAAAGTGAATATGGGGGCAAACAGCATCATGGAGCTGATTGATTGGTGTAATGAGGCGATAACCGAGCCGCCCTTGACGCAACAACTGTCCGATGATGACTTACTAGACATCATCCCGAGTCCTCTCGAAGTACCGCCATACCCGTGCACAGTCAGACGGTGGAACGGATGGTGAAAGTGGTGACCGAGGCGTCTTTGAAGGTAATTGGTGAAGAGGCCCGCCACGGTTACCTTGTGGCGAAGTTGAAACATAGGTCAGCAATGCCAGTGCTCAGCAGCAAAAAGGATTTCATGTCGGGTTTTCTGTCGAGCATGCAGACAAGTAGTACAGTTATAAAATGATAGTTCGTACAACAAATGTGGCCGCTCGTACAAAAGGTGACGTCGCTGTATGCCCGTCTCCTTCGGTTGTAGTGGAACGGAGCATGATGCCGATTTCGCCTGGTCTATTTGTCATAACAATAAGATATCAAGTGTCTCAGAATGATTTAATTGGTCTTCGATGTAAACAGACGAGGAATTTTGAAGATGTTCAAGCTTTCAAAAGTGAAAATATTAGCATTATATGCCGATAGATCTACTGATTGAAAATGGAACGAACAAGCGACGTAAAGTGAACCTTTCTTTCATGCGTCAGATATCCAGGCAACTTATTACGCGACTGGTGCTTATCAAAATCCTTTTACCCCACTAAACACTTTCATTGAGTTTTATTTATGAGCTTCATCACCAGAATCCATTCATCAGTCATCCACAGCACCCACTGTCGCCTTTTTCGTCACAGCGCCGCGGCGGCGCTCCGACGGTGGCCGGACGCGTGGTGTTAGATGCCAATCGCAACGGAGCGCCATCACTGGAGACTTCAACGCCGGGCGCCCGGCATATTTGTTTCTTTATCGGCCTGTCGGATATTTTGTTTATTGTTTGATTTCGATTTGGTTTCGACCACAGGTTTTTTTAAGGTGATCTGCACGATAATTTCACTAAGCAAAGTGCAATTTCCAAAAAAAGGTCCTTCGTGACACACCCTAATGCACATGCATGGATGACATAGGGACGGTAGGTGGAAACCATCGCGATAGGGACGCGTCCACCTGGCTGCACAGAGTATGCAGTTGTAGCATGAAGGTGACCAAAGTGACACCGTTTGCACATACTTATATACAATTACCTGGCATTTCTTTTTTTTAAAACAGTAATAGCCCGATGAACGCCAGCATTTGTCAGCCACATACAAAGCATCGGTAAAACTGATACCTTAAATACACAAGTTTAATTTACCTGTCAATGATAGTCTACGCCTTGGGGTGTCCTCGCTTGTACGATAAAGTTATCGAACGCACGTGCTGCTGGTCAGATCGAAATGGGAGTGTCACGATTGGATTCGGGGCGCTCAATTACCCCTGTCCACCAATTTATGAAGAAATCCGAGATGGGTCGGTATTATTTTGCACCCCAGGTGTGAAGCGTATTGGTGGACCGCACCAACTGGTTCTCAGTTCTAACTGGCTCTCCAAACCAGTAAGTTCTCAAATCCAACAGAGTCTCCAGATCAAGAGCTGTTATTTGACTGGGCTGATTAGTTAACCAATACGGCGGGCGTTGTGCAACAGTTTGAACAGTGTCTCCAATCCAACAGTGACATCAATCGTCCCAACGACCGGATCTTACCCCAGGGCTACATCTTACCAACTTCAACAACACAACTCCGTCTCACCTCCCCGGCTGAGCAGTCCCGACTGACCTCAGCTCCCCTGCGACTGCCTGGCCAGGGTCAATCGCGCACTACCCGGCCACACTGACACGGGTGTCGCAATGGTGACACGGCGCAATCAATTCCGGATTGGAGGGGACGAGTAGCCTAGGAATGCGTTGCTCGTCTCACCATCGAAAGGTCGTGGGTTAGAGTCCCACCTGTCGATACTCTTCGCCCGCGATCAATCGGCGTGAGAGATTGGCGACGCAACATGACTCAACGATCGATGTGTCGTAAACCAATAACCATCCGGATCTGAGTTAAGCGCCATGTTGGCCGCCGCCGCGGCTCGAGGCTTCGGGCCTGCTGACGTCGGCGCGCAGCGCGAATATCGGGAATCCGCCCGTGGTTCGGATCCCAGGATACGTAGCAGTCAAATGCATCCCCACAGCGGGATCCGAAGTCGGCTGCTTGTGTTGCATGACATTGCGATTCGTTGAGGTGCATAGCCCAATGCCCGCCCACGGTTCAATATGCCCAGATTCTCCCCGGATGCATGCACATGTGCGTTGTTGTGTGTGCAAGTTGTACAGCTAGGATTTTCTTAAGGCCCCCGCCCCTCCCACACACACAAAAAGAAATGCTCAGAAACAGAGAACACATTCGGCTTTGCGTGTACGTGGTGAAAGTTCCAAATATCTTGCTTCATCCAGGGTATTTTTTGGTTGTTTGGGTAGGGGAGCGAGCCCCCTGGACCCCCTTCCCTACGCCTCTGTGCATATGTGCTGTATATGTCTACACCCTGCTTCAGGAACTGCTTGCTTCCGCTGTTTATCGTGTTTTGTCGTGCTTTTCCTTTTTGTGTTTCAAGGGAATTTGAAAAGCCTGTTCTTATGAGTAGTTATTAGGCAAAACAATGAGAGGTGATGCTGTGCTCCTCGGTTCGACTCATGAGATCCGGTTCTACACGACTTCTCCCATGATATTCGCTGAACCTCACCTGCCATCGGAGCACCTCGAATTTCAGAACCTGCGCCGTTAGTGGGCCCATTTGACCCACCGACAGCATGGGTGTCGCTTTGGGAAATTGGCTGGGGGGGGGAGTGATGTATTTTATTTCGTTTTTCTACGGAGGGGCGTCATCGACTGAAAAAAAATCGTTCAGCGAGGGGGCGGGGCGCACTTGAGCGTTCTGGAATGGAGTCTCCATTGGCTCAATGGTTGAACGTCAGTCTGATTGAGGGCCAGTTGCTCCCCTCAGAACATACAAAGCGACACCCCTGACCGACTGCTAAAACACTCCGCTTCTCCTTGCAGAAACCCCCGACCTCGATTCCTCGAACACCAGGCGAGCTGGATGTGTGCTCATTTCGTACACTCGGGGGACTTGGATGGTGTCGGAGACTTGGGCGCCACCGTGATTTGGGAACAGGGCCTGTTTGTCCTTCCAACTGCAGTGTCTCATCCAGCCCGCTAGACGAGACTTCGTGCCATGGTGTACCCGCATTATACATTCGGGAAGCTGGGCGATGACGGCGTCTACCTTAGATACGCCAACAAAACGCAAATACGCAACAGTATTGTTATGGAGTCTGCTATATGGTATGAATATACCGTGTAATACCGTGGCAGCGCCCATGCGAAGGTTTGCTGTATACAATGTTTCGAGCATTACGTACCTATAACCAATTGACTTCACTACCACCACCTATACATCCTTAAATGAGATAAATGGACTAGGTGGACTAGATGGGAGCAACAAAAATGTAGGAAGTACGTGGTTATACATTATGCTCTCGTCCAATTCCGTTCGCCGGGGAAAAAAGAGTCCTCCGGGCCGGATTTGAACCAGCGACCTATGGATGTCGGCAAACCTCTACAGTCCACCGCTCTACCAACTGAGCTACCAGAGGAGGCACTGGGACGGCTCAAAATGAAGGTATCAGTCGTGTTAAAAGTCTCATCCAGATTTGTTAGTAATAATTAAGTTGTTGCAGTAAAAAGTGAAAGGACGCTTGATTATTAAGCTACTTCGCTTTTAATAGTTTACATGAAGAGCATTTCTACCATAAACAAGGTAATATCGCAACCGATTTTTTCTGTGGAGGTACTACGAAGGTAATATCGCAACTGCCCTACATGAGGTAGCCAGTGTCGTTTTCTGTACTGTGGTAGTGCCCATGCGAAGGTTTGCTGCATACAATGTTTCGAGCATTACGTACATATAACCAATTGACTTCACTACCACCCCCTATACATTCTCACAGGTGGAAGTTCGAGCAGCCCGGAAAACCACGGTTCTTCTAGATAGGGGAAGACAGGTGCCTGCGAGCAAGACCTAAGTTGAAAATATAACAAACCGTGTTATTCTATGGAAGGCATTGGAAGATGGGTGCTAGAGGTGCTGCATACGTGGGTTTGAACTTAAAGGGAGAGGTTTCAGCATGCATGCTCAAAGCAAATTTAATATCAATCTCATGGCGAAGGCACCAGACATTCTGGACCAAAAACACAATATGGACCAAAGGAATATGAGAAGCCTCCACTACTGGTTCCAAAAACGGAAACCAGTGTTTTTTTTTTTTGGAAAGCTCCACCATTCCCAAATCCAGATTCAACATACTCACAATTCAATCTGATTTTCCGGAGACACGTCTGGAGAGCTGACTATGTTGAAGGACCAAATTTTATCAAAGCTGAGGATCTCAGGTACCTAAATGACATTCGGAAAACAATATCGATATACTTTTTTCAGTTGTAGAATGTATATTTAAATGGATCATGAAATTACATTACCACATATTTTCAGTTAGGGCAGCACGTCCATTCACGTCTCCCACCCTGGCGAACCCGATGTCTTGTCACACCAATATTGCTGAAATTTGGCATGGAATCCATAGAATGCCATAAAGCACGTCATTCGTCATACTTGTTCACGGCATACCTCCACTCATGGTTGTCAGGTTGCCCAACGAGTATTTGAACTGTTTGGCAGTCAAAATGTATAAACTTAGCGATGAAAACTGTTTCCAGCTAAATTTATTTCTATGATGTAGTTTCAGCTGGTTCGAAGACGACCAGTGTATCATAAGTCTACGACGAACACTCAAGTATTCCTTTAAGGACAATGACACCGCAGTGCTTTCGGTTTCAGTCCGATCCGACAGACAATTGCTTCTTTAATTTTATGTGTGCCCAAATGGATGGCGAAATTTCCAAATGAGAGGTTTTGGACTGTGCCCAGTTATTGGTGATTACGGGATCCGCAAACTATTCAGGGCCTGGTGAGCGTTTAGACCCGTAGTAGTTCCTTTTTGTCTGAAGAGCCCTTGCTGGCTCCGACAATGTGCATTTCCTGGACAAATTCTCAATTTTGCTAATTATGGCCGAAATTGTACGTAAGGACGTAAGGATTGCGTGCAAGTTAGGTCAAAGATACTAATTCAGAATAAATGAGCCCGAGCCAAGCCTGGCCATATTATAACCAAAGGCCACCACGTCGTCATGCACAGCGAACCGTCATCTAACTATAGTTCGCTGTATGCGACGCAGAATCGAAAGTTCCAGCTCATTACATATGAGCCAAATGGAGCTAAATACAGCTCATTTAGCTGGATTGTCGTCAACCCTGTTTGGTTATGATTTCCCTGAGGTTTTGGATAGATTTTGGGCGTTGCCAAAAAGTATCAACTTTATATTGTATGGTCAGAATGGATTTGCTATGCGCGCTTTCTTTAGTGTGTGCGGATATTTTATACAAGTGCAATTTAATGCAGTAACTAATCGACTTGTTAACAACATGAATTAAGCGAACAGGTGTCGCCCCGGACCTCCCGCCCCGGTAGCCCAGTTGGTTAGATCCTGCACCGGTCTCCCCGGTCCTGGCGAAACTGGGTTCGAGTCGCTTCATGCGCTCGTTGTTAGCCCGAGGCCAGAGAATACTTCATGTAAATCATAAACCTCTCACCTCCTTTCGCTGCATTTTTGCAACGGAGCTTCTTCCGACCATTTCCAGATCATTCCGAGTTGCCGGAGTCAGAAATCTGCCGATATCAATCGTTGCTTGTCGATGGGAGTCCATTGGTAGCCTGCTCACTGAACTGCCAATGTTTTTTGTCCGACAGAGGAATGCAAAGCGGGAACAGTGTCGAACCATGCTTCTCACTTCATGGCTGCATGGCGAAAGGTCACCTATGGTTCGGACACTTGCCCGTGATGAAGCTGGTAAATTGTCACGCAACGCATAACTGTGGAGCGGCGTAGCCTGTCAGTAATTACTGGTGTGAAGCGACACATCCTACGATACTAGTGGCCAGCCATAGTAAAGGTATCCTAGAACATTCCACTGTAACCGAGTGTACATACGAAGGTAGCTCACAAATCATCACGTGGCTCGGTTGCTTTTTAGGATATTAGATACTTATTGTAACATTGGTAGCGCTTATTGCTTCCCTCAATTGAAATCTGACCCTGTTTGGCATTCGTCCATTCCGCCAATTTTGCCCTGTCGGGCACAGGTTGTCTATGTGGGTCCTTGAGGACATATGTCCATGAGGATATAGGTCTCGATTGAAGGGCTAACCCTTCTCAGTCTTCTCTACCTGGCACCGGCGCCACCATGCTGCCAACACTAACAGAAATCTCCTCTGAGGTGAAATAGCCATAATTTTCTCCTGAGAAACTCGTGCCTGTCAGCTGCATGTACTGTGAACCTCGTGAATTTGCCATCTGACGGCTTTGGACATGTTAGTTTTGCTAAAAAATTGTCATGGTCACATTTCCCTGGCACCTCATGCCGTCGAGCCTGCTCCAGTCAGCGCCAGCACGTTCCCGGCCACGCCACCGTCCCTCTCTGCCCCGCCCCGTGTAAACTGCGCAGGTACTGCGTTGACCTGGCGCGGTCATTTGGGTCCGTCACGCCACCGATCGGCGGGGCCGCGCCCCAATCAGCGGCGTGTTGACGTCGGCCAACTTTATCCCGTTGTCCACAAGCAGACACGTGGCCGGCAATTTCCGCTGTTGACACGCGGCGGCCCGGGGCGGCGATGCGGTCTTATTACCCGACCTCCGGCCGATAGCAGGACCGCGCCCGCCGGCTGGAGGCCGCTCCGGGTGTGCGTGGCAGGGGCTCGGCTGACGCTCGGCAGGGGCGTGGCAGGGGCTCGGCTGGGTCTCAGCCTGGCCCAGCTGACGCTCGGCAGGGGCGTGACAGGGGCTCGGCTTGGTGACACTGGACTAACGCTTGGCAGAAGCCCGGCAGGGGCTGGGTAGTGATTCGGCAGGAGCTGGGCAGGGATTCGGCAGGGGCTGGGTGGGGATTCAATAACGACGGTACAATGGAGGCAGGGACATAGTGCACGAAAACATCTGGATGTGTCTCAGCTGAATAAGAGGTATGCTGGGTACATCTGTGGACTGGATGAGGTATGCCAGTTCTGTCAGTTAATTGTTCAATTGGCTGCTCCTTAGCACGCCCCATGGAGGGCCTCCGAAAATTATGCGCACTGGAGGGGCGGATTCCGCCCCCGAGATCTCGGCTCCTATTAAAGCTGGAGCAACGAAATTCGCAGGGTGGATGGATACGGTAGTGACCTGTATCTTGTGTAAATTTCATGACTAGGTAAATATCTTCAAGGTCAAATGAGGTCAAAAACGGCAAAATGTTCTGCTTCTGTGTGGCTTGGCTTGTCATTGTTATGGAATTAAAATTGACCTGCATTTCGATCATGTCCTTCGTTAATCTCCTATACTTCAGTGATTGCATGTTTAACGCCACAAGCCTTTCTTCACATTCTAAGTTACGTATTCGACTGATGAGTCTAGTTGCTTTGCGCTGCACTCTTTCAAACAGACGCACACATCTACACACACACACACACACACACACACACACACACACACACACACACACATATATATATATATATATATATATATATATATACATCTTTTTCTAGGTAGGGGCTTCATGCTTGTACATAATATTACATGTCTGCATCCAGCAGACTCCAGCAATCTCCAGCAACAAGCAACTTATCCAGCTAAATTTATATCATTGGGCAGATTTATGTACCTATAAATGACAAGGTATTGAAGAACAAGTCACGGATGAAACCATCACTAAATAAATTACTCCATGGCATGAATTCAGTTACAGTTACATAATTCGTGCATGTTGCTAAAACTATGATATGCAACAAGAACGTCTGATCATTTGGAATTGGGATGCGTTACGTGGTGTCACTTTCATTGACATACATAGACTTGTATTAAATTGTCGTGTTTCTTTTCTTTATCACAACTATTGGAGAAGGGGAGGAGAGTATCCTTTCCCTTTAGCGGAGCTCATTGACGTAGCTTTGTCTATTGTCACCGGTGTTTCAGCCCCACGGACCGTAAAGTCGTACTGTAAACCATACGTTGTGCTGTAAACGACTGCCTCTGTAGACGAATAATGTACCCTCCCGCAAACACGCATGTTCGGCTGCTACTGCTCATTCTCCACAAGTAAATGCGTTCTGAGCACTACAGGGAATTCACATTTATGACATCCTAAAACTTTCGCCAGTTTCAATCGACTGAGTTGGCATACCAGAATTCCTCTTCGGATCCTGCCTGGGCAAGTTGAGAGCCCTTGCCGTAGCTTCATCGCTGAGATCGCCAGTTTCACTCGACTGAGTTGGCAAAAAAAAACACCAGCTGCTCCTTGCCGTAGCTTCATCGCTCTTAGACTGCATGGAGAAACGGCTACTTCGCACACGCTCTACACCAAGTCCAGTGGTCCGGCAGTACTCTACACTCGCGCTGCACCCACGTCCAGTGGGCAGGCAGTACTCCACTCCTGCGTTTCACCCACGTCCAGTAGTCCGGCAGAATAGCGTGGCTGGTTTCCATGCCGGCTGCACGGCCCCGTCCGATCGTGCAGCCGGCATGGAAACCGCCAGCAATATTGAGCGGATTATCGCAGTCAATATTGTGAGCCTCGGCGGCCGGGAACAGCTGGCGGATGTGCCGGAGAATGACACGCGATACGGCGAGTGGCTCCGGCGATAAGTCAGTTGGCTCTGTGGGAGCCGGCAGACCAGCCGCCAGACTGAGAGCCGCAGTGGCTGAAGGCACAGTAGGTAGATTGATCATTGGGGAACGGCCGACCCATCACTGGGGCGATGTGCACAGATCGCTGAGGAGCGAAAACCCGACGAACGTAAGATCGATCACACCTTGAGCACCTCGTCGACCACAAGCTGTACTACTCAATCGCAGCAAGCCTACTCTTAATGACAGTTTGACAGAATTAGCATGTTGATAACATTATTGTGGTCGAACCGAGCGAATCAAAATTCGATTGACCCAAGGCTGCGGGCACGCGGGAAGCTTCTTTGTGGACGGCGCCACTCCTGATGTATGATTTGTGCTTGTGCAATTATTGTGCCAAATGTCGGCCCGACGGCCTGAGGTCCAATGCTCGGTTCACACCGCGCCCCGTTCAGAGTTTACGTCCGTCCCGAACGTAATGTAAACAGTCGAAAAACAAAGGGCATTCCGTCCTGACGGACGTGAATTGTGCGTTTCTGGCGCAGTCGTGTCTGTTGCGCCACTAGAAGGTGGCCTTTCTTGAAGTTGCATGGAGCGCAGAAGAGAACGGTAGGTAAGCTGGACGGCAGTTCCGTTTATATTTCTGTGACGTCATTGAGTAGAGGTACTTTGCTGTAGGATTTTTTTCTCCAATGGAAGTGCTTATCTCTGCTGTCCATCACATTTATGGTCACCAGGGTGATAATCTTCTTAAAATAATATGGTTTCTCAATGTCTACATGGAGGCAATGGAAGAAGAAGAAATCGGAATGTACGGAAGTGAAGAATCACAGGCACTATGTTCAGCTAAATTTTAGACACACGTGGAAGATGCGTTTGCGGCACAAAAGTGGAAACAATTCCCGCATTTGGGAGGACGTAAGACGGACGAAATTTCTGTGACGAAATATCACTCAGAAGTTAAAATCGAGTCCGTCGAAAACGGACAGTTGAAGGCGTTTTACGGACATCCGGAGAATGTGGAGCCAAAATGGACGCGGTGTGAATCTACAGGTTGTTACATTGGTTATCAAATTATCGAGAATCGTTCTTCCATTTATCTTGTAAAAAGTAAAATTAACGATAATTGTTCCTGCTATGATATAACTTTTCTATATCGTTAAGCGTTAACTTATTTTCCGAATGAAAATGTGTCCGTACCCAGCGGGAGATCACAAGCGTTCATTAGTAAAATTATCGCTGCTCCAAAGATTTTTACTGTTATTTTTACGTGCCCAGCTCAGGTTTTCAGTTCTCAGTGGTGTACCCGTACTTGCTCATATCCAGCTTAATATCTGAACTTAATCCTAATTAGGTAGTGGTGGCGGGGCAGGGAAGGACCGATTGCGACCCCCATCCCATCCCAGTTTTTTTCTTCTCCTGCCCCTCCCTACCCGTTGTAGTATGAGTGGGAAACTCGGTGATTTTTCCGAACTTCTTTCTGCTTCGTGCCAAAAATGTGAGCTTCGTAACTATTCCAGAACATATTAGAAGAAACTTACAGTTCTTGCGAACATTTAGGAATAGCACACACATCTGAATTGTTTCATGGTACTGCTGTTCGGGTGAGTATAATTTATAATTCAACTGCTAACACTACCTTGATTGCCTACGGAAACGCTCAGTTTGAGCCTAAGCGTGACAGGGAGGATCCAGGTGGAAAATCGCAACCATGTGACCTGTTTTCTCAAAACGGCATCATGTACGCTGCCATCGGAAAATTATGAGGGTGGAATTAATTCGAGACAAACGGTAATAATTCATGACAAGCAGTGGCGGAGCCAAAACGCTTCCCCAATGGCGGATTCAGTAAGTTACCAAAGATATTCAGAACTTGCCCTATTCAGACCACTACAAAGAATGACACAACGAGGGTGATACTTTACCAATGTCGAATCAAAGAGAGGGAGAAGTAATGTCAGGACAAACGATTAAAACAAACTACACGGGGATTTTCCCGGTAGCCTATGATTGCCAATGTTTGCCGCGTGCCGAGTGCGCATTAAACGATGGAGTGGATGCACTTTTGGAAGCCTTCGGAACATAATTTTCCATTTGTCATATCCTCATTAACATTGTGTCTGTCCCTTAATGGCACGAATAAACATAAGTGGAATAATTCACATTGGAGGTGGCGTGCATTCGTATAATTTGCACGCCCGTAGAATGCACCATTAAAGTTGTTACATACGATCACGGTACTGATATGTTATGCATATCCGTGTGTCTCTCTCTCTCTCTCTCCTCTCTCTCTCTCTCTCTCTCTCTCTCTCTCTCTCTCTCTCTCTCTCTCTCTCTCTCTCTCTCTCTCTCTCTCTCTCTCTCTCTCTCTCTCTCTCTCTCTCCGTACATATATTTAAGCCATTAGTGGACCTTCACGAAGCTTGCCAGAATGTCTTGAGATGTCATCTTTTCAACAGTAGCACTTTCAACATATATTTTTCTTCTATAATTCACCATAAGTGTGATGCTAAATTGTCAAGCTCTGTGTATGCGGACTGTGTTCAAGTGACAAATGCTAACACAAAGACCTATGATATGGTTCAACTTAACACGCGGCTTGGAGGGCCTCTGAAAATAACGCGCACTGGAGGGGGACGGACACCGCCAGCCTAAGATTGCAGCTCCTATGAAAGCTAGAGCAACGAAATTCGCAAGGTAGATGGGCACGATAGTGATCTCTATTGTGTGCAAAGTTCATGACCTTAGGTCAATATCTTCACGGTAAAATTAGTTCAAAATAGAGACATTTTCTGGTGTTGCGTGGCTTGGCTTGTCATTGTAATGGATCGCTGTGATTGTGTTTAGATGCTCCAAAATTGGCATTAATAAAGTCTTGGACATTACTAATGATGCAATTAAGATGTCAGGCCCGCCATTTGACATAAGGTCACCTATATAGGAGCACTTTAGCAGGTCATTACCTGCTCCAGTTACCGGAACCGGGATCCCAACCCGACTACTTCGTTGGGCGGCTCGGCACAATGTGCTTCGCAAAGAAAGGCGTGAAATACATGAATAAAGTATGGAAACGCTTAGGCACACAATGATAAACAGTAGATTTCGGGATGTGTAGGGAGTAACATGTAAAGTGACATCAATGGAATGAGTTATTTGCATTTATGACAACATTCCAGTTGACCAAGTTTGGTTCCATTAGCCTGTCATTAACTTGGCCTGACTTGACCTCGGCGACCTAACATGACGTTTAAATTACATGGCACAACAATATGCATCAAACAAGTCGCTAGTGTTGTCAAGAACACTTCCCTTTTGACAATATACGAGAAGCGCATCAGCGCCGATTTTTGTGGTCTGGCGCTGCGAATTGTTTTTACCCTAACGGTCCCTACCTTGAAAAGTTTTCGCCCGATTTTAATTTTTCCTGCTTTAAACAATGCGCTGGTCATTTCTAAGCATGTATGCAAAAACCTGGCGTATAACTGCCGGTACAATATGAAGTTATGTACGACAAATCGGAGGGGTTGGCGGATTTCGCCATGTGGCGAAATCCGCGATAAAATTTTGTGGGTTAAAGGTGTGGCGCTGATAAAATTTTGTGAGGTTAGCGACCCCTGACTTGAAAAAATGTTCGATCTATTTTCATTTTTCTTACTTTAAGCAACGCGCCGTTCATTTATTAGCAGGTACACAAACAATGGCGTATATCGGCCGGTAAAATCTGGAGTTATCTACGAAAAACCGGAGGGATGGGTGGATTTCGCCCCCATCCTCCAGGGCGCGTGTTAATACGTAGCATATAGCTTATGAGCTATTTGACCGGTTTTGCCATCACTCACTTCATATGCCGTGGCACGTGCATAATTAAACAATTTGTCTCAGTATGTGTTGAAGGAAACAAACCGGCTTTCACGCCGCCTGGTATAGCTGGGAAATGGCTGTTGTTTTCACGACCACCGGGGAATCGTCAACTATGATAATAATGCTAATAACAAGGTAATAAGAGATCATTTTTTCACAATTTCGGTGCACTTGGCATAGCTTTGCCTAATACTATCGCTGATTTTGATAAAAGTAGCCCATTGACACTGTTTTAAGTAGAATTATTACCGCGGGGTGATTTATGTCTGTAGCGGGAACACATATATCCTAGCGGCATTTTGCATTCTGTTTACTTTCTATAAGCATAACAGCGGTTTGATATTATCATGATGCGTGGATTGCCCAGCAGAAAATACGATATGATACAATTGTGTCAAAATGTATTTCAATTGACAGAAATATAGGTATAACACGGGAAAGATGCCACGTTAAAAGTGTTGCATTTCCGGGAGCGAATGGACATAAAATGGAACAAGAATGGAATACTTTAAGTGAACCTCGAATCGATAAATCTTATTGAACGAAACCATCGCATAACGGCTAGTGTTGTCACACTACCAGTGCCGGAAACGTCCCTTGCGGCAGTATAATCAGCAGCATCAGCGGTAATCAGCGGCGGCAGTATAATCAGCAGCATCAGCGGTAATCAGGGGCGACAGTATAATCAGCAGCATCAGCGGTAATCAGCGGCGGCAGTATAATCAGCAGCATCAGCGGTAATCAGGGGCGGCAGTATAATCAGCAGCATCAGCGGTAATCAGCGGCGGCAGTATAATCAGCAGCATCAGCGGTAATCAGGGGCGACAGTATAATCAGCAGCATCAGCGGTAATCAGGGGCGACAGTATAATCAGCAATAAAATCATCTCCCCAGTTCGAGCATGGTTTCTGTTTTCTGGCTGTCGGCAACAGTCAAGTCCACGATGGTTAAGGATGTTCTACTGGTTAAGCACTCAGCACACTGAAATCAACGGCCTTAAGTTATTGTGTTCAATGCAAGTCGTCTGAATATATATATATATATATATATATATATATATATATATATATATATATATATATATATATATATATATATATATATGGGGGCGACTAAGGGCTATCGGCGATGCTTGTTTACTGGCACAATTAGGATTCTGAACACAGGTGGAACCACCAACCCAATGCTTATATTCATTTTTTTTTGTGTGGCGAATCCTAACCTTGAGTGTACAAAGCAATTCAGAACGATGCAACTCTTATTTGGGTTAAATCTCGGGCAACACTCAAGTAAGAAACCAAGACAGAAAGGAAGACAGATTGCGAGTCATCGGGAACCCCAGTTACCCTGTTTCTGTTTACGGTGCAACCATTTAGAACCAACGATGTGTGTCATCGCTCATGTCAACCAGCGATCTTCACTGTTCATCTTGGCTGTGCTGTTATTAGACACAAGAAGCTACAAACTCGGAGAAGTGGGATTAGTCGTCACTGACATTCAGCATAATCTGTGAATCAGTCATAGACAGGCGTGTTCGTGGCACTGTACACACACCTCTGACTGGGCGCCAAGCTAGGCCTCGTGGCACTATACACAAACCTCTGACTGGGCGCCGAGCCAGCCGGCGGCTTATTACCGTGCGACCTTCTCGCTCAGCAGCAGGTATTACCGTGCGACCTTCTCGCTCAGCAGCAGGTATTACCGTGCGACCTTCTCGCTCAGCAGCAGGTATTACCGTGCGACCTTCTCGCTCAGCAGCAGGTATTACCGTGCGGCCTTCTCGCTCAGCAGCAGGTATTACCGTGCGACCTTCTCGCTCAGCAGCAGGTATTACCGAGCGACCTTCTCGCTGAGCAGCAGGCTGAGGCTGAGCAGCAGGCTGTCACACTGCACGGTGGCACGCCGCATAGCGGAGCGGCGGCCACATCTGACCGGCACGGCCAGCTTCGTCTGCGACCAATGCTCCATCATCGGTCATCTGGCTCGGGCGGAAACCTGAAGAAAAAAAGTGGCCCTGGCATGTCCGGCGCACCACCGCGGCGGCCGACGCGCTACTCGGCGGCTGCTGCGCTCGAATGTCGCCGGCGACGGGGTGAGCTGCGCTCCAGTGCCGTCGGTGACGAGGTCAGTCGTCTGGCGGTCGGCGGCAGCTGCGCTCGAGTACCGGCGGCGACGAGTCAGTTGTATCACGGTCGGCGGCTGCTGAGCTCGAGTGCCGCCGGCGACGAGGTCAGTCGTCTGGCGGTCGGTGGCGCGCGAGCAGAGCGAAGCAGCTGGTGCGTGCCCGACCCCACGGAACCACCCACCGGCGGAACCTAGAAGTGACTGGAGAGGGGCCTGCAAACGGGATGGGATCCTCCGGCCATAATTTGTGTTAGATGCACAGCGGTTCAAGTAGCAAGTCTGCGAGGTTCACCCGGTGTTGTGTTGCTTTCGGTATCATGTCATCAGATTCAGTGGTTGAATGCCGAATTGTTGCAAATATGGCTTCCAAATCAAGAAAATGAACGATCATCAAGTTGAGGCGTGACGATTAACACGCTGACTATTGGCACGGCTACCAAGTCGTGGCATTCCCGACAGCAGTGGTTTTGCTTGGCCCTTCGACAGAAGTAGCCGGTGCGCTGTGGTGGAGGCGGCGGCAGTCAGTTCGGCTGTGGTGACGGCGGCAGTCAGTTCGGCTGTGGTGACGGCGGTGGTCAGTTCAGCTGTGGTGACGGCGGCAGTCAGTTCAGCTGTGTTTTCACTTATATCAGCTGAATCCGAATTGGATTCAGCTGATATAATTATACATTATATAATTATATAATTGGATTCAGCTGATTGAATGCCGCTGTTGCGGCGCTGAATGGACCGGGAGTTGCGCGCCGCACTCTGACTGAATTCTCCACCACAAGGATGGCAGAAATGTGGGATGCGTACGAGGTGATCGTGTGTGGGATCTCGCTCGTGAACGGCCTGGTCTCCGTCTTCGGCAACGGCACGTTCATCGTCATTTTCTGTCGAGGTCGCGACCATCTCACGCCCATGAACGCCTACCTCATCTCCATCAGCGTCGCCTCCCTGGTGATCGGCCTGGTGGTCCTCAGCGGTGTCAGCTACTTCAGTCGGCCGTACCACATCGGCTTTGCCTCGCCCCACCCCTGCCAGTACCAGTGGGTCAAGTCGTGCGTCATCACGTTCTCTTCGATCGGCATCATCTACAGCATGCTCGCAGTGGCCGTGGAGCGGTACCTGACTTGTGTCGGGTCGCACGGTCGCACAGTTTCGATGGCGGCCACCTGCTGTTTGATCGGCGTTATCTGGGTGGGTGCGCTCTTGTTCACGGTCGTCATCAAGTACTTCTCGTTCCGCCGCCTGGAGACGTTCGCCGTGCTGGTGGACGATGGCGACGGAGAGAACATGACGGCGCTGTCGGACGACCATGTGTCGCTCAAGCTCTGCCACTACTGTGCCAGCACGACGAACAGCGTTTGGCGTCTGCACATCGTCTACTTCCTGCTGACGTACGTAGTGCCATTGGCGATCATGACGCTGCTGTACTCGCGCGTCATCCGCCTGCTGGTGGGCAAGCTGCGCCGCAACCGCCACAACAACACGGAGCGCGCAAAGCTGCGCGCCATCAAGGCGATGGTGGTGAACGTGTGCGTGTTCGCCATCAGCTGGGTGCCCTTCTTCGCGGTGCAGATGATGGCGCCGCTGTACGCGCCGCGGCTGCTCGCCGGCGCCTCGACGAGCGCGCCGCGCTCCGAGGTGATCGCGGCGCGCACGCGCTTCTTCTTCGACTTCTGCACACTGCTGGGCACGTCCAACAGCTGGGTGCACATCGTGGTGTACCTGCGCTACAGCCACCAGTTCACGACGGCCGTGAGTGACCTGGGCGTCGCCGGCGCGCGCGCCACGCGCCGCGCCGCTCGGCACCTGACGCGCCGCTTTCGCAGCGGCTCGCTGGCGCCCGATGCGCTGCGGACCCGCTACAGTGCCGACAGCTCGCAGACGGTGGTGACATTGTGCAGACCGCGGCAGCTCTCGCTCGACCCGGCCGCCGGTGTGCTGAGGGAGGCCTCAGAGGTCTGAGTCGGGGCGGGAGAGCTCACGAGAGCCGCGCATGGCGTGAGTCGGACTTGGAACAGCTGTGCGAGTTGCTGCGGTTTGAGTTTGGTTCGGAGACGCCGGGCGAGACAACGATGCCTGAGTCGGGAGACGGTGCGAGAGGCGTCGATATCTGATCTGAACTGAGCTCGGGGACCGTGTATGGAAAGTCAGAGTCAGAATCGCGTTCAGAGTAACTGGGCAAGGCATTTAACTTTGGGCTAGGCTCTGGATGCGCAACGCCCAACATGTGAACCCGGTTCACACACTGTGTATATCGAGCTCTGAGTCAGGCTCAGATACGATGTGTCAGGCGCCGAGGTCTAAGCCGAGCTCAGAGACGCATTGTGGGCCACCATGGTCAGAGGTGAAGCTGGGCAAGACCCCGAAGTTAAGCTTTGCTCAGAGAAGCAATGTAATATGCCAGCGTGTCAAATGGATTCAGAAACGCAGCGCTGGGGTAGAAGTCTGGACCAGTTTCAGAGAGCTAAGCAGGTATCGGGCTGCAGTCCAGATAGGCACAGGTCTCAGCTGATTTGGATTGTTCCAGTGTGAGAACTTGCGTCCGCATCTGTGGCTGTGCTGGTTGTTGTTACGACACGCTGTATATACAATACCGCCACCATTCAAACCCATTGTTGACTGACTCTCTTCACCAGCTGAGGTTCCGTTTAGAACATCGTTTAGTATAATTTAACCTGGCCATCACAACATGATGCGGACTGTTTTTATGTGCTAATATTTAACTACACTCTGCGTTGCATAGTGGCCGAACAAGAGTGGCATATGGATGATCTAATTGATC
Organism: Imbricaverruca yamaguchii; assembly: GCA_034440575.1. Lineage (NCBI taxonomy): Eukaryota > Metazoa > Arthropoda > Thecostraca > Neoverrucidae > Imbricaverruca > Imbricaverruca yamaguchii. The sequence goes on from JAOTOL010001407.1 coordinate 887,168, forward strand.
TTTATCGCAGGATTGACTCATTTACGCCCAGTTATGAGTGACGCACCCAAATGTGAGCATGATTTTAATGCGTTGGCCCACTATGCTTATTGTTCACCTGTTTACCATGTATAAACAATGGTCTATGTGAAGAGGGAAGTGATGCCGCTGGTCACCGCCTAACAACGCCAGCAATGTACAATGAGGGTGGTATAATGTATCGAATATTTGAGACAGGAATGGCTTTAATTGAAGTGCTGTACGTCACCGCATTGTATTTCGTATCGAAAATATTCCCCGGCAAAATGCTTTTATTTTCCTTGACTAGGATGCTTCATGGCAGGGATAACCGCAGCTCGTGGAAAGAAATGCATGAACACAGGACATAAAAGGGATCCAGCAAGGTAAACGGGGATAAATCAAGCCGGTAAAATGTATGCAGGATCCATGATTTTTGTACGGGCCTCGGCACCTACAATGGATTCAACGCTTAGCCCTGCATTGACCTTATCCCTCAGCCGCGCACCACTGACTTGGAAGATAAAAATATTGTCCCTGCTTATCTCAATAACGGATTGTTTTTAAATGGCTGGTTTTAGAAATGCAAACGCTATTCGATACCGCCGTGCAGTGCGATCTTAGAGCACTTAAAATATGATTTAGGTCCTTATTAATGTGACAGGTAAGGTTCAGGTTGTACAATATGAAGCATTGGGATATGAGACTCTCGGCAACGTATTGGATTCAAACGTGTATTCATGATGTGATGTCATTGCGCACCGATTATGTACGCTACATAGGTTAGGTTAGGTTATGTTCGTGTGCCGCGCCTGGCAGAAAGTCAAGGTCAGCAGCAATCCAAATCAGAGCTGAACTGTCGGCCATTTCCTCGCCTATTTGAACCATCTAAACGTTAAGTGGAATTGCTTAGTCGTAATTTTGAGTATCAAACACGTTAACAAACACCGTTGTTTGCTCATAAGCCATGCAAGATCAAGTTCAATTGGATGACCTTGGTGGTGATTAAGCATATGGATGCACTATCATGGTTTGTAATGGAAAGTCAGACTGCTCAATTGGTGGGTGTTATTCACATGTCCTACAAGCATTTGCTATGCGAACCGGTTTTCCAATGTCACCTGATAAGGTTAAGGGGAGGGGCAGGAACGCTAAGGTCATATCAGGCGAACGTTGTCAAAAATTCCAAGCTCGGAAACTAATGAGCCGATTTGAATGACGAAAAACAGCATTCAACGGCTCTGGGACATGTAACTTTGTAAAAACTGCAGTGATAGTAATGACAATATATTCCATTTCAATTTGATGCATGCAAGTACATAGGGGAAGATGGATGAAGTGGAGCCAATTCTCACTTGAGAGGGCCATGAGCGCATGTGGTCAGGCAGATTTACGATTATGCACATATTCTGAAAAAGTGATCTTTTGGACACCAATGAGTCGCAGAAATGTTTCACTCGAATGATCATAAATCATTGATATCTTCAGTTGCTCTGACGTGTCATCAAACTGACCCCGAGCGTGGGGACAGTTCATTCCAGTGGTGGGGTAAGTTGTTCAGAAACCTCTTTTATGGAAGCAAGTGCAGCCATGACTACTGGGGAGTACTACTTTAGCGTTGCAGGCTTTTTGTGGTCACTTTGTGTCATCTCATTTGTGCTATCGGGAAAACATGAAAGATATCAGAAAATACCACATATGTTTCAATCTAGATTTTCGCGGCCTTTATCTCTGGCATTGTAACACTATAGCTCATCACACAACCATGTGTCTAACGGCAATAGGGTGAATGACAGTTGTATGCCAATTTATGTCGTATTTCATGAGAAAAGCACCAGCAGCGCGCAACACATTAATAGGCCACTGCTTGTCCATGGCTAATTTTGCCCCGGTCGCGATTGCTCAACTATCCTCATAGTCACATAACTTCAGATAAAATGTGGTTGCCCATCGCCTGACCATCCCACCCCAAAGTGCCTTCGGTGGTATCAAGAAAAGTTCTTTATTGCCTCGGGTGGTAAAAGTTCTTTAGTTTCTACAAGATAAGTAAAGTTTCTAGCACAAATTGGTCCACTGGAAGTAAATGGGACTACATTGGGTGAGGATAGTGAGATGGTTGAGGAGCTGAGCAAGCAGTTTAAATCAGTGTTTACATTGTCTGTGTGTTATGATCACATACAATCAGTGTGTTATGATCCGAAGCCTGCCTATCATGAATTAAGGAAGGGAAAAACATTTCAAGTCAAGAGGAAATTACTTCAAACCTTAAAAACACATTTTTGTTCTTGTTGTTTTGTTTTTGATGTAGCTACATATCTACCGATCCCGGTCCGCCGTCCAACCAAAAATGAAGACTTTCTTCGAAATGTCGACAGCAGGCTCACAAGTTCTCATGACACCGCGGGAGATGAGATAATAGGGTTGCTTAACTTACCTGTACGCTCAACTAACTTCACTTTCACTATATCAGTTCACGCTATGTGAGTACCGGACATGCAATGCATACGAACACTAAATAGCAAACATGTGTGACACAGCTCACATCAGACATTACGTGTGAGACACTTACATCCGGTCTGGGCAGTTATACAGACAGGATTTTCTGCAGGGGGAGGCAACCCCCCCCCCCCACGAAAAACAGATGTTCACTTGGTAATTGGTGCTATCCATTGAAAGGAATGTGCCCGAGTTGGAACGTTGTTTGAGCATGTTTGATATTTTGTCACCACTATATGGAGCCGCTTGGTTGGAACCGAATTAGAAAACGAACACATACAATTTAAGTCGACTACCTCCACCTCTGTTTCATCCGATTGCGTAGGCAGAGGTTTCTGTACGTTTCGTGTGTCAAATTCCATAAAACTAATTTAGCAGATGAACATGTTCGGTTGTGGTCCGAGCCATGTTCATCTTCCATGGGGCAGCATCCATGTGAGAACACTAATGGTGTCTTCTGGAATGCTTCGACGCTCCACCGGTGGCTAGTTCTCGCGGCATTTCATCACGGAGCGCACCATCTTCGATTACTTCTATGCTAAGTAAATTAAGATAACTTATTCCCAGAATGGGTGATTTTCATCGCTGCGTGGTTCCGCTCAGCGACATTTTGCGTTCTTGTGCCAGTGTCGACCCCTTCGTACACTCACCCCGGGTGGGGAAGTCCGTGTGTATCTTTTTCCCTAGAACGTTTAGACATCCTAGAACTCGCCATGGATTTGGATAGCCGAAGAATGGCGTGATGATGTGTTTGTTCACGCATGTTTTATGCGTGCAAATATCCATATTATCATCGACGCACATACGTTTCAATCTCATAGCTCCCGACAGCTGCATTAGTAATAGGTCGGTTTTGGGCACCGGCGATGTTTCTGCGGCGCAGGAGCGCTCGCACCAATTACCTGCGAAGCAATGCCAACATTGGCAATGCTTATAATCGGCGTTCAGACCCGTGAATGCATCCGTCTTCGGTGGCGAGGCCCACGGACATCGTCGCCATTTCACAAGCATTGGGCATGGCGTACCTGGAAGATAGGTGAAACTCTAGGAATAGGCTATTTAAACGAGCGGGCTCAATATGCATTAGTAGGGCTGTAGATCATAGTCGCGCCACTAGCTTATGTTTATGGGATATAATGGATGCATATTATTGCATGCTATGCGGCAGGACGACTTCAGATCGGGTGGCGACAGTGTCTTCAAACTAAGCAGAGTGTTCGTAATCGCACTGCCTCGCGGGTAAACAATACGGTTACGTTTGTTGGTAATTTATTGTATTGTTACATGCATTGTTGCAATTTGTCGATATCTAAGCTCGCGTGTTTGCATCGCTCATCATGCGCACCATGCTGCAATGAAGCTAAAAGTCAGTACTGAAGCACGACAGGTTTGATTATTGAACAAGTTCCAAATGTCTTCTATAGCGTGACTGTTGACTTTGCGAACGCGTTTACGTTCACTGGGTTTGCTGGTCTGAAGCAATGAGAACTTCTGATGCCCTTGGTGAGCCTTGTTTCCGCAAACCGTTCCCGGAGTGCTCTTGACGCCTGTGCTATTTCCTGTTACAATACAAATGTGAAGTAGATGCCTGAAAAACAAAATGCAGCACTCGTAGTTGCAGACCGCGTGCGAAATGAGCACTTCGAGTTGTTGGAGCGATTTCAAAGCCAATCACTAAGGTAGTGTAAGACTTATCACACACACTTCGATTTTGATAAAATTAACTAATTTTCTGGATTACCTGCAGCCCAAAGCCAGATGTACACATGCCATCATACCCGTAATCGTAATTTGCAGATAAATGTTCGTGAACCTCGCAACATTTAAGAAGTCATATTTTGACGTATTTTGTTTTTAGCTAATACATGACCGTTTAAATGTCTAAATGAGCATGCATTTTTTGTAAAGTCGACTTCGTAAGTGGTCCCAGACGTCAGTGTTCGGCATAAGCTCCAAATTGTGTTGGTTACGTGACTAGAAGCGTAGCCGAGGTAGATTCAATGTCAGAACTATTCACTCATATGTCACGATCCTAACATTGTCAAGTACGCCAGACGCCACAAAGGGCATATGCGTGTCAGTGCCTGAGCCTCGATATCGCGAACGAGTGGTGCATCCTCCTCGTGTCACTGGAGCCTGCTGATGTGTGGACAAAAGAGGGATGTCATCTGTCCCCGATCGTCGCCATTTTGTTACGCTTTCCGGAGGTGTTCATAAAGACATAAAGACGTAATGACATAAAAGATTAGTGCAACTATGAGCCACAAGGGCCCTTCTTGGTTCCGCTCTGTACACTCAACCAGTTGCCCACCAAATCCGTCAATCAGCCCTTCCTGTAATACTGAAAAGCAAGCCCTCTATTCTTATGCATTCTTATGCCTCTTATGCCTATGAAATGTGGGAAAAGTTCAAATCTTACTTGAAGGAAATTCAGATGAGACATGTCCCCCAAAAGCAAAGACGCAAAAGAAGGGTAGGAAAGCCAGCATGGCTTACACAAGACTTGATAAAAGCAATTAAGGCTAAGAAAGCTGCATTTAGTGTTTAAAGAAGCTTCAAATATCGTATTTAATTTTGTATGGTTGTTTAATTTTCGTATTTAATTTTCAAATTTAATTTAATTTTGATAAGTGCAAAATCATGCATGTAGGTAAGCAGTATATGAAAGCTCCATACTTGATGGGTGGCCAAGTGCTATCAGTGACTAAACAGGAGAAGGATTTAGGTGTTAAACTAAACACAAAATTGTGGGCATCAGAACAGACCAAGGAAGCCAGAAAAAAGGCACTGAGAATGCTCGGGGCAATACATAGGAATGTATCATACAGAAGTGAGGAAGTGATCAGGAAGCTTTACTGTGCATACGTCAGGCCACATTTGGAATACTGCATCCAAGCTTGGTCTCCTAGCTATGAAAAAGATTGTTGGCTTTTAGAGAGAGTGCAAAAGAGGGCTACAAAAATAGTTAATGGCATAAGCAACATGGCATATGAGGAAAGATTCAAGAAATTGAATATGTTTTCACTTACATATAGAAGGCTGAGAGGAGATCTCTTCGAGGTCTTTAAATTTATACATGGTCTGGTAGGGGATATCTTGGAGAAATGTTTGAATTTAACAGAAATGATGCAATTAAATGTCATAAATTCAAAATTAAAGTTAACCACAGCAGAACAAGGTTAAGACAGACTTTCTTCACCAACAGGGTAGTAGAACACTGGAACCAGCTGCCAGAAACCATGGTAAGTAGCAGCACATTGACCAACTTTAAAAACAGCATAGACAATCATTGTAAGAATAGAGGGCTTGCTTTTCAGTATTACAGGGAGGGGTGATTGACAGATTTGGTGGGCAACTGGTTGAGTGTACAGAGTGCAACCAAGAAGGGCCCTTGTGGCTCATAGTTGCACTAATCTTTTATGTCTTTATGTCTTTATGTCTATAATGATTGTCTATGCTGTTTTTAAAGGTGTGCAATGTGCTGCTACTGACAATGGTTTCTTGCAGCTGGTTCCAGTGCTCTACTACCCTGTTGGTGAAGAAAGTCTGTCTTAACCTTGTTCTGCTGTGGTTAACTTTAATTTGGAATTTATGACCTCTAATTGCATCATTTCTGTTAAATTCAAACATTTCCCCAAGATATCCCCCCTCCAGACCATGGACAAATTTAAAGACCTCGATGAGATCTCCTCTCAGCCTTCTGTATGTTCGGGGAAGCCGCCTCGACCAGGCACGTGCCTGAACACGAATTGAACAGGCAAGTGGGTTAATTTTACGGGTCCGACGACATAAGCAGCTTGTATCATAGGAGGTAGAATGTTATAGCTGTACGAGATGCAACCTGTACGAAATGTGTAGGGTTAAACCAATCAGTTTTAGGCAAATTTCGTGGACTTAGACAAACTGCTATCAATGAAGGGAATGACAGCATTGCCGTCGGATTTTCAATCCTAGCCAGTATGTGGCATTTCCACTGTACGCTGAACGGCAGCGGGGGAACCTATAACGTGTGTCTATATTGCCGAACCCATGACCTATATACCGCGGTGCTAAGGGTACTTGGTTTAATGTACATAATTTGATGAGCAGAAGTATCTGCGATATTAAGCGATGCGATGCACATGTGCATAGAATGTCCACGAGACAGAAGAGTAAGTTAACACGCGCTCTGGAGGGGGGGGCGAAATCCGCCCACCCCTCCGGTTTTTCATAATAACTCCAGATTTTACCGGCAGATATGCGCATTGTTTGTGTACCTGCTTATGAATGACCGGCGCGTTCTTTAAAGTAAGAAAGGTGAAAATCGACTGAAAATATTCCGAGTTAGGGGTCGCTAAATTTAAATTTCCTTTTCATTTCCTCCGCGCCAGACCGCAAATATCGGCGCTGATACGCTTCCAGTATATTGGTAAAAAGAAAGTGTTCTTGGCAAAACTAACGACTTGCTTGGTGTACATTATTATGCTATATTGTTTCAAAGACATGTCAGGTAACCGACGTCAAGTCAGGTCAAGGTTATGACAGGCTAACACACACCCTGGATGGGGGATGGCGAAATCCGCCCACCCCTCCGATTTTTCGTACATAACTCCATATTGTTCCGGCCGATATACACCATTTGTTGTGCACCTACTTGGAAATGACCAGCGCATTGCATAATGTATGAAAAATGCAAATCGGCCGATCACTTTTCAAGTTAGGGGCCGTTAAATTATTAACCATTCGCAGCGCCAGACCACAAAAATCGGCGCTGATGCGCCTCCCGTATATTGGCAAAAGGGAACTGTTCTTGACAACACCAGCGACTTGGTCGATGCATTTTGTTATGCTATATAATTTAAAAGTCATGTTAGGTCGTCGAGGTCATGTCAGGTCATGTTCATGACAGGCTAGTAGAACCAAACTTGGTCAACTGGAATGTTGTCAAAAATGCAAATGACTGTCATGCGATTGATGTCACTTGACATGTTATTCCCTACACATCCCGAAATCTATTGTTCGTCATTGTGCCTAAGCGTTTCCATACTTTATTCATGTATTTCGCTCCTTTCTTTGCGAAGCCGATTGTGCCGAACCGCCCAAGGGAGCAGTTGGGTGGGCAGCCCGGTTCCGGTAACTGGAGCAGGTAATGACCTGCTAAAATGCTTCTATATAGGTGACCTGAGGTCAAATAGCGGATCTGGCATCTGTATTGCATCATTAGTAATGTCCGAAGCATCATTAGTGCCAATTTTGAAGCATTTAAACACAATCACAGCGATCCATAACAATGACAAGCCAATCCACGCAAAACCAGAAAATGTTGCAATTTTGACCTTATTTGACCTTGAAGACATTGACGTAAGGTCATGAAATGTGCACACAATAGAGATCACTATCGTACCCATCCACCCCGCGAATTTCGTTGCTCTAGCCTTAGTAGGAGGCGAGATCGTAGGGGGGACGGAATTCGCCCCTCCCCCCCCTCCCAACTCCAGTGCGTGTAATTTTCCGAGGCCCTCCAGGTCGCGTGGTAAGCTTTAAGTCCAAATTTATTCCTATGAATTGGAAATCTTTGACCTGTTCGATGGCTTTGCCATCAAATTTAAGCAGTGTTGTAGATTTAAAGCGGAAACAACTATATGTGACTGTAGCCTATTTTTATGCGGGCTGCTCCATATTTAGCACCACTTTACCATGTGGTCTAGGGCTGCTTGAATGATTTTTGTTCATCTTTTACAAAGTATTTTGTTGTTGTCCAAATGGCTACGTCTTCTGCGAAAAGTGAATATTGAAGTTAAGTATCTGTGAGATCAGCAAGCATGTCGTTAATCATGATGATGCTGAGGTTTGGTGAGAGCACGCTTCCTTATGGCGGGCCCTGTACCTGGGGTGTGGCGTTTGATGTGACCCAGCCGCATTGGACCTGAACGGTCACATCATCATCCATCTTGTGGAGTTTGTGTCAGTGCGGCCTTTTGTACGCGGTCGAATTAGGCAGTGATGTCGAAGTAGGCAGCTACTGTTCCTCGTTCCATGCGTACAGCACTTTTGATGTCGTGCACTATCCTAATGAGATTGTCTGTTGTCCGATGCCGTTTTTTTTACCCTGGAAGACGCACTGAAATTCGTCGAGTGGGTCGTTGTGTTCCAGGAAGCATCGCAGTCGTGTGTTGGCAATGCTCTGGACCAACTTATAAGTGCACCTATTAAGTGAGATTGGTGTATACCATTTTGGGGTGTAAAAATCTTTGTGGGGCTTGGTTAATGTAATGACTACACATTGCCGCCAGAAGACGGGAGCGGCATTACTCGGGTACAGATCGTTAATGGCCGTTAGTAGGTACGTTAGATAACTTTTGCCGAGAGCAATGTATAATTTGTGAGGAGTGAATGATTGGTTGTAGTCTTCTGTGTCGTTAGAGTTGAAATTTGCATTGACGGCAAGGGCGTTTAGAGAGATAAGTGGTGTCGTAGGTGTCGCTGCCAGTGACGCTGGTGCAGTGTAGCTTAAAATGGTCTATGACTTGTTACGGATCAGTAATGCGCTGTCCTTTTACCGTCAGTTGAGGAAAGGAGCCTGGTGGTGAGCTTTTCTGGTAGAAGCGCTTCATTAGGTGCCAGATTCTGCCCGAAGGAGTGGACTTATTGTATCGAGAAGCGAAAGACTGCCGACAGTTTTGGCGTGTTATTCGACTTCTGTATCGGCAAAGTTTTTGAGATTGTCTGCATGCTGATAGGTGTATTTCGCACACGCGTCTTTTGTATTGTTTGTAGGCACGGTGCCTTGTGGCGAATGTCCTTTGACGGTCCGGGGTCCACCATGGCGTAGACCACTTTTTTCTTTGTTGGTTACTCTTCTGGACGGAGCCACGTGCTGCTGAGCTGATGGCGCTGAGTGTTGTTTCGATTTTGCTGGTGTTTGAAGTTGTTAGGCGGAGGTCATGAACTACACGGCTGGAGCCAGTGGAGCGCTGCTTAATTCAGCTCATTTTGTTGTTTGTCCAGTTGGCCGCATGTTGGAGCAGTAAGCCGACGGAAGTTATGCAAAACAGCGCATTTGCATTTGTTAATGGATGACGGCTAGATAGGATTGACACGTAAGCGAGGCTTTGTGCAGATCAATACGGCCATGGCTACCATTTCAAGACCTGGTACACTTGTGGACCGGTGCAAGGGTCCGGTGTAGGGGCTCGATGAAGGGGGCCGATGAAAGGAATCAGGTACTGGGGATAGGGCCTAGCAAGGGGACCGCGGTAGAGTATCTATAAAGGAATCAGGAAGGGACCGAAGAAGAGGACAATGGAAGAGGGCAGGGAAAGGGGCCGTGGAAGGGGATCGCTCGGTGCAAGTGCATGACACCTGGTGACCCTGTCACGCCCCCCGAGCAATGGCCGCTGCCTCGACTGACCAATCATGGTCCGGCATACACTATAGCAACTGCGCCGCGCGAGTTCACCAATCAGAACGCCGCTTGTTAGAAATGATGTATGGTATAGGCAGTGCTGTGTATATGTAGCTGAACTTGGATGAAAATAAAGAGAGGGACCCCGGAGACGCTCAGAGACGGCCGCTGGCGTTTGCAGTATGCTGGGCCAACGCCCGGTCACATCAGTCGACTGCGTTGGCGACTCTAGTCGGAAAATTCGTAGCCGACTCTCGCAGCCGTTTGGCTCCGGAATTTCTGAGCCGAAGTGGCTGAAGAGCGAGTTGTTCTGTACCAAAACCGGGGTATATCAAAAACGCGCAGGTCCGTTCCTAGACTACCCACGGCCAGGGTATCAACTACCTGACATATGGTCAGGTCAGGTCAAGTAGTATGGTCGGGTAAGTTACGTTTGAACCTGCGTATTCCCGGTATAACATTTTTGAAACATATAATATTTGTCCCAAAAATAACTGATATGGTGCGTTGCTTAAAGTAAGAAAATTGAAAATCGGCTGATAATTTTTCAAGTTCGGGGCCGTTAAATTAAAATCAATTCACAGCGCCAGACCAGAAAAGTCGGCGCTGATGCCCTACCCGTATATTGGCAAAAAGAAACTTTTTTAGAAAACCCAAGAGCCTCTTTGAAAAATTTTTTTATAAAAAAAAAATTAAAAAAAAATTTTAGGCCCCGGAGAAAAAAAAAGAAAAATTAAAAAAAAAAAAAAAAAAAAAAAAAAAAAAAAAAAAAAAAAAAAAAAAAAAAAAAAAAAAACAACCAAAAAAAAAAAAAAAAAAAAAAAAAAACCCCCACAAAAAAAAAAAAAAAAATTTTTTTTTTAAAAATAAAAACCCCTAAAAAAATAATATATAAAAATAATTATTTTTTTTAAAAGAAGGAGCCCAAAAAACCCAAAAAAAAAAAGGGGGGGGGGGGGGGGTTGGTTAAGAAAAAGAAAAAAAAAAAAACAAAAAAAAAATAAAATAAATGAGAAAAAAAGAAAAAAAAAGAAAAAAGCACAAAAAAAAAAAAAAAAAAAAAAAAAAAAAAAAAAAAAAAAAAAAAAAAAAAAAAAAAAAAAAAAAAAAAAAAAAAAAAAAAAAAAAAAAAAAAAAAAAAAAAAAAAAAAAAAGTTTTGCTATTGTAACCTCATATGACCTTAAATAATTAACCTTTGGTTTTAAAATTTTCAAAAAAAAAAGGGACTACCCCATCCACTCTGGAATTTCTTTGTCTAGCTTCGTGGAGCCGAGATCGTAGGCGGAATCGCCCCCCTCCAGTGCGTAATTTTCCGAGGCCCTCCAGGGCGCGTGTTAATGCTTGTAGTTTAGACACTACTAAGGATAGTTTAGAGACGGGATATTTACGTTTCGAAGCTAGATATCTGCTTCTTGTTCCACGTTGATCCATGTTGTTGTGCTTGCGGCTGACTAGTACGTTTCAACGGTGGTTGACCCAGCATCGCAGCCGACGTGACATCGCTTGATCGCTGAGACACAATCGCAGCATGTTAAGCAGCAGCAGACTCTTCCTGATAACTAGGTGGTCGTGGTCGACGATTTTCCCGATTTGCTTTCATTCGTCATCCGGGATGCGGGCCAAATGTTTTCATTGCGGAATCTCATAATGCATTGCTTATCAATACGCGCTACGCACCAGCGTTTCATACAGCAAAAGCTTCCTTGTAGTTTCTGACTCACCAGCACTAATACGGCTGCAGTAGCAACGTTCCAATCTACGTTGGTTTTTTGCATACGACATATGTATACAGAGTTGGAGAAAGTTCACTACGTATCCGATGGCTAAGCTAGGGAATAAAAACAAGTATAGCTGTGCAGATATATGTAGCCGCCAGAGAGATATAGGTATCCGGTTCGAGTGCAATTGTTGTCGCAACAATATAATAGCAAATTGTTGTCGGTAAAAATATGATGCATTGGTGGATCGACTAAGTGTGCGATATACCGCACTAGCCTCCAAAGTTCAATGACCACTAGATGGGCAAATGTAAGCCCCTTAATCATTATTTGAATACTGTTAGTCGTGCCTCAACATTAACATTCAGCGTTCTCTGTTTCAGCGTTCGACATTTGTAGAATGACCGATTGACTTTCGGCTCGATTTCGTCAAGCGTGTCTTAAAAGGAGCACAAAGATGTCATCGCTTTGCTGTTGGGAGAGTAGCGGAGTACGATATATCTCCAGATATCCACAACTTTATAAGCCTCAGCCGTAACAGACATACACACGTGTCATTTCCTCCATGCATGCCACTGCGTCGAACAGTTCTGTGTTAAACTGTGGAGGATTATGTGCTCGATGTGCACATGCACCTGAATTTCTCACGATTATCTTTTGTAGTGTTGCTGAAATGAAATACGCCATGTCATTTAAAGCAAGCCAATAATAAGTTGTTGTATTGCATTAACATCGGCTCTTGGAAGGCCATCAAGGTTTTTCCGTTGACACAAATCGTAAATTTGGGGCAACGTCAACGTACTTACCTACCTTTTTGTGACCTACGCGAATTTTCTTGGCACGGTGTTGGAACTGCCATGCTCTCTGGGTGAAATGTTTCAAATGACACCCATAACAAATACTTTCTATAAGGCACATACAACCGTCTATCTGAGGTCATTCTAAGGTCATACCACTAACCATATGTGGCCTTTGTGGCCTCTGATATACTCACATTTATGAACAATTACATGATAGTTTGCAAGGAAGGCGCTTCAAGAATAGCCAATAACGGTAGCCCTTGCAATGCACGCAAAGCCACTACTTCGGGTCAGCCCAGTTGATGGGGCTAGTTTTGGTAAAGGAAGAGAGAGAAAAATGTGATTTCTTCAAAAGGTTACGAGGTCAAAAATGGTCACGTCTTCACGTGAACTAAGTTTGACCTAAAAATATAGCACTCATTATAATGCATTTCTCAGATCTTCATCTTTCAAATGATGCATATGGTTGGTAAGCTAAACGCTCCCATTAGTAGTCTATAAAAATGATATATGCACTTTCCCAATGGCCTCAAAATGTCGGTCCCTTGTAACCAATACATGGAAAGTTGCACTAGCTTATTGCAGAATACCGCAGCCATTTCACGGAGGGATGTGCCTTGATGTCGCATCCAAGATTCATCCTTTCTAGTCCATTGCAAGCTGTAAGAAAATGGTGCCATTGAAGGCAAGAGTGCGTTTGATTGTGACTTATTTCAACTTGTCAGTGTATAGCAGTTTTATGAAACCAATAGCAATGACAAAGGATGCTTGGTGTCACCTCCAGAACCTGAACACATTGAGAATCCATATTGAAAATTGTCAGTCTCCAACCTTGCCTTTGCGATTAATTGCCCCAATGTCAGGTAACAACCTGGCTTAATACAAATCTTCTCACATTTGGATGCTTCATATAGATAGGAGGCATCGTAAATGTTTTATGTGATCCAGCATCCGTAGGTGTATGCTTTACTCCACCAAACAAGTGTTATGCCATCAGACACCAAATAAACAAGCTTTATGCCATCATAAATTCAATTAATAACGCTTGGGTTTCGTTAGTTCATTGTACTCATCATTTGTCTTCAATGATCCAACATCTGGAAAAGCTTCATCCTTAAAGACAAACTTATTGTGCTGTTTACTTTTTCAAAGCTGCCTCCTCCTGCATCTTGTCCAGATAAACCTAGATATTGGTGGTAAATGCCATGTGACAGGTGTGGATTTTGTGGTGAACATTGCCACACCAATGTTGTCAATATTTGTGTTGGGGGCTATGAACATTAACCGGAAAAATGGCATTTAAAAAATGTTACCAAGTGTATGATATCACAGGTAGCCACTTGCAACCATATGTCTAAGTCTCTGAAAGTTATTGGGAGGGAACAATGCATGAATGAAATGAGCGGCTTTAAATAGGTTGAGGGGGCATGACACATAGGATGTCATGTTAATATTTGGAATAGGAGGGCACAGTCATAATTTGGAGAAATGCCCTCCCAAGACCATACCAAGCTAAGCCCCTTAGGCACGACGGCGGGGTACATTCGAATACCCCTTATTTTTTCCACTCAGAGGGGCACCTTGAGCTAAAAAACAAGAGGTGCAGTCTTTCCTAAGCGGCGCTTTTCCTGTCGAGGGGCGTAGCGAATCATTGAGCATGCCCCTGTGTCCTTGATCTACCCGTGATGCTAAACGTTATGGTGGTAATTAATTCCCAAGCACCTAAATCTCAGTATTTACACATAAGTGTCCAGTTAAGCCGTTGAAAACTTCCCTTTGTCAGCACACAATGTTCACCCATCCCCAAAGCCTGGCGCCAAACGTGTTGCGCGTACGGGCGTAGCATATGAATCAGGACCGTATTTTTGTAAAAATCAAAATCGTTGTCATGCATAATAAAAAGAGGCAGACTCCGCACCAAGCCATTAGCACTCCGACCAGATATAAGGTCTAAGGTCCGACAGACCTAAGGACCTAGGTCGAATGTCGTTTTTCTGCAGACCCTTGCTGCCTCGGGACACCTTGTTTATACATCCTCTGCAACAACGCATTGACGGCTGTGTTTACATTCAATCCGAGTCGGTCGGACCCTGGACGTTGCAACGTCAGCATACCCACAGGCTATCTGCACAGCACCTTATGCCACGACGACCAGTGTTGGTCGGGTAGGTGGTTCGTTGTGAACATTCGTACACAACATACACGTGGTTCTGCGCAAGATAGGTGGCTTCTGTGGACATTCAGGAAGGTAGATGAACGATGACGCCGCAAGTAAAAATGTGATCGCGTAGAGTGTCTTAGTGTTTTGTGACTCCGACACTAAATTCACCACATCACCAGCACCCGTTAGCTGGTCGAAAACTGAGCTTCAATTTCATTTCATCCTTTTTATCTGTACCACAAATTTTTATGTTGCAATTTCACTTGCTCTTTCATTTCATCCATTGCTACAGTAACAACGCAGCATTATAGCCCCACTGCCATTTGAGCCTGTGCACTAGTATTCATGGCGGGCTAGCACTACAGCAATGTCACGCTGATGTGGGGCACCCTGCTCGTGATGCATGGCTTCGCGTCACCAGCACACCACTCTGCAGTTTCAGTTCGTAATTAAATCCACAGCATGCACCTGTATATCTCCTGTTAAGGACCGCACGTCAGCGTAATATTCGACCGAACAGTAAGCTGTGTACGGGGGCTCGCAATATGATTCTGTACCCATCCCATTCCAATCAACAATGACTTACTGCGTTTAGCCTCGGTACTTCACGCAACACGACAGTTTATGCTGGGACTGAACAGCGTGTCGTCATTATTCCCATCAGCATATACGTAGAACTGTGGTGGATTTCGCCGGATATCACAGGGTGTCATGAGCCCAGCTCCTCGGAAACCCAAACATTCACCACAGAGCACTGTACAGGAGGAATCGAATCAACAGTCAGTCACCACACTTTCGGACGTCGATGCGTCCGTGGCTACCACGGTAGACGTATTTTCTACAGGCTATGTCACCCTTCGCTAATATTCTCCGGTAGCAGCGTGCGGAGGCGCGGTTACCGTCACAGTGCGGCAATGTAGTACCGAACATAATCACAGTCTAGTCACCCCTCAGAAAAAACAACAGCGAAGCAGTTGATTTCCAGCGTTCTTCTCGAAGCAGCTTACCGATGAGCTATGTCTAATGTAAACTACGCTATTTGGATATTGACTCTTGGATATTCTTGGACACTGTTGGATACCTTGATGGATACTCTTGGGATACCATTGGGATATAGTCATACTTAACACGTCAGGGATCTGAAACTCTGCTGATAAAGATATAATTGAGACATAGACGTAAGTAATGCGCTTAATGTCCCAATTTTGGAATCCACACTGAGATCAAATGCATCTGATAGCTTCGGCAGGCTGAAGAAAACCTTCAGAAACATATCAAAATTCAAAACATGTTTGAGGCCCGTGATGCAAAAACACGCCGTCAGTAAAGCATTATTGAGGCTAAAAACACAGCTGGCAACAATATTCCAACTGTTAAACCAATTCACCCCATTGACCAAATTCAAACGTACATTCGAACCATCTCCAATGGCAGAACCCCACACTGCACATTCCCCCAAATCACCATGAACCAACCCACATCACAGAGCCCTCAGTCGTCGCGGAACACTTCGCCACTTATTGCTCTGACGTCTCCTCAGGCACTCGGTACCCACAGTTCACCATCACATTCCATGGCGACACCCTTGCCACCTGTGACTGGCTCCGACAACTCCCTACTCTACGACGCTCCTTTTGCCCTCTATGAACTAAGTTTATCCCTCAAAAAGATAACCAGCACTGTTGTTGGCTCTAATCACTTGACCTTCTTTCCCTTCTTTCGAAATCTCTCTGATTTCGGTAAAGACACCCCCCTTTCGGCGCTAAATCAACTATGGACTGACAATACTTTTCCATCCTCTTAATCTTCTAGCACTATCATCACTATCGCTAGGCCTCGCAAACCTCGACATCTCCCTTCCAGTTATCGCCCTATCTTTCTCACTAGCTGTGCCTGCAAAATCTTTGAGCGCATGGTCAATGGACGAATCAGTTTATCTCGAAAATAGCAAAATGTTCTCCCACTTCTAAAGCAGTTTTTGGCCAAGGCGACGCACCCCTAACATCCTGATCAAAATTGTCAATTGAGTTCAGCGTGGATTCGCTAAAAATCGAAACTATCGCCATATCCATTCACCTACATTCCGCATTTAACAAAGAGCACATTCTGCCCTTCGAATTAAATTACATCGATTCGATATCAACGACAGTAAGGCAACATTTATAACTAACGTTCTCGACAATCGCTCCTTTCACCGTCCGTTCCTGACTGCACACTCTCGACCATGACACGCAAGTCAGCGTCATACCCCAACCATATTCCTCATTATGATCAACGATGCATTGGACCAACTTTCCCTGATCCCTATCCAAATCCCTGATCCCCCTATCCCTATCCAAACTATTATATGTACGCCGAGGATTTAGCTACTTGGTGCACTCCCCACCCCCGGCAGATAAAGCAAACCATTTTGTGCAATTCGCCATGAACCAATTGATTTATGGTGCTCACTGTGGGGTTACAAATTTCCACCACTAAATCGGTCATAATCTTCTTTTCTCGGCTTACCACATACATCGCTCCGCTATCGCGAACAAATCATGCCCCTTCATACCTCCTTCAAATTTCTTCGAATTATCCTCGACAACTTTATTTTGGCCCCCATGTCACGTGCCTTAAACAGCGATGCGCCAGACGCATCAATCTCCTTCGCTGCATCTCAGGTCGGGATAGGGATGCAGACAGCGCGACGCTTCACAAAATTGTATATTGCCCTGATTCGTCCAACACTGGAATGCAATGCGTTTATCTTCGATCGTGTATCCCCTCACACACCACCTGACTAGAACGCATACAAAATCATGCCTCAGCACCGGAGTGCACCGCACCACACCTACCCCGAGTATCCGAGCTAGGACCAATCTCCCTCGTCTACAAAATCGCAAAACAATGCAACTCGTTAGATACCATTTCAGGACAACAACGAGGCACAATCACCCTCGTGTCAATGTTGCCTGGTCTACCCCCCCCCCCCTGTTCACTTGAACCAGGTTCTTACACTTGCACTGAAATTTCCAGTTGTAACCCTCGACCAAATTCTCCCTTCTCCAAATTTGGCACATGAAACATCCCAAGCGCGAGTACCCATTTGAGCACAACAAAACCATACTCTCCCCATCGAAGTCCAACAATATTTTAATGTCACGAGGACCACCGGTAACACACATTTTTCCACCCTGACGTCTCCCGTAACAACGATAGCACGGGCGCGGCCTGGCGCAGTGGGCCGACATTGGCCACACTAAATTAGCACTGCATCATCCGGCATGTACAGCAGAATTAGTCGCCACACTCGCCTGCCTCCAACACACCATAGCACGACACATCACCACCTCCACTACAATGTGCACGGACTCACGCCCCTCTACTGACGCCCCCACAGCCATTCATAGCACCACGCACCCCACACTCCACGCTATCCGCACCTCCACCACTCCAACCACGCACACATTCAGCTCACCTTCCTCTGGATCTCCGGAGACAGGGGTATCCCGGGGACCGAACGAGCGGACGGTCCTGTACGAGCGGCAATAGACCTCCCTCCCAACAATTGTATTCCGGTTCCCCTGGGACGTCCTTTCTTTAGTAGGTACATATATTACTTAAAGAGCATCTTGAGGCCTGCTGGTCACACAACAATTCACATTTACACAATATCAAACCTACACTCTCCAAATGACCCTCAGCCTGTGTTAAATTTTTCAAGAAAATGGGTGGAAAATACCACCTAATGGAAGTTCAACCGACCTCCCTCTCTACGGCTTATGTGACATCCTTGCTTACTACTTGCTGATTATGAAAGTTTACATCAACAACTTTACTATTGTATATGTTAAGATTGGGTACATCGATGGTGTTCCCTTTGAAGCCAGCCAACTCTCATATCCAGATATTACAGAAGAAGGTAGGCTACTACAATGGAAAATTATCCATTATTGGTTTTGGATTATATTCCAAACCCAACTTGAAATCAACTTATGACATCTTGAGGCCTTCAACACTTCCAATATGCCATAGTTGGGGTGCATCAATGACCTCTGACCAGCATGACCACCACACTACATGACCACTGCAGTCAATGTGCTCCTAGACCCCCAATCTCTGGCCAGAAAATTTATGAAACCATATCACAGAGCCTCTTCTGTTTCAGAAAGCCTACCCAGTACCCTGAGACCCAGTATCATCCAGCACTCCTGAAGTCTTTATTCAGCAAGCAATGAAGCCATGCATTGTAGACAGCATGCAGGCTGATCAAAGTTGCTGGACATGAAAACAAGATGTTATGGTGTATGGTATTACACCATAAACCATATTATCTTTTAATTGGATACATGACATTAGTGAATGAGATACTGCATGTTGCAGAAAGCAGATGATGAAGTGGGTTGGAACCTAGTTCCCATTAAAATTTAGCATGCAAGATAGGTATCTATTTCATAAGAACCACAGAGTGTGTAATAATGTGCTAACACTCCATATAACATCCAGGATGGTGCCATGGTTATGTATGGCAGGAACCTAATTACTAGGTTTGCTCAAACTCATAAAACATAGGCTTCAACCGATCACTGCAGCACCTCCTCGTTGCATCCAAATTCACACATGGGTGATATTTGGAATACATGATGTGAAATGCAGGATAGACATACATTTTGG
Organism: Imbricaverruca yamaguchii; assembly: GCA_034440575.1. Taxonomy (NCBI): domain Eukaryota; kingdom Metazoa; phylum Arthropoda; class Thecostraca; family Neoverrucidae; genus Imbricaverruca; species Imbricaverruca yamaguchii. The sequence goes on from JAOTOL010001407.1 coordinate 906,381, forward strand.
GCAGGTTGCTTCCACCAGAGAAAAAAAAGGACACTTGTAGGCATAGGCCTAAAAAAACAAATTTATATTAGACAGGCCCTGAGAAAATGGGCATCTCAAAGAAAATGAGCATTTATTACACCTGACTTGGCAAAAATATCAAAAATAAGTAGCAAGCAGATACATGTATACTTAGAAACAGCTCATGGGCATACTACAGGCATTATTTGCCTACAGCCTGTATTTCATAAAGACATAAAGACATAAAACCTTCGTGCAACTACGAGCCACAAGGGCCCTTCTTGGTTGCACTCTGTACACTGAACCAGTTGCCCACCAAATCTGTCAATCAGCCCTCCCTGTAATACTGAAAAGCAAGCCCTCTATTCTTATAATGCTTGTCTTTGCTGTTTTTAAAGATGTTCAATGTTCTGCTACTGACAATGTTTTCTGGTAGCTGGTTCCAGTGTTCTACTACCCTGTTGGTGAAGAAAGCCTGCCTTAACCTTGTTCTGCTGTGGCTAACCTTAATTTTGAATTTATGACCTCTAATGGCATCATTTCTGTTAAATTAAAACATTTCCCCAAGATATCCCCTCTCTAGACCATGGACAAATTTAAAAACCTCGATGGTTTTTAAATTTCAGCCTTCTATATCTCGGTAAAAACATATTCAATTTCTTCAATCTTTCCTCATATGCCAGGTTGCTTATACCTTTAACCATTTTTGTAGCCCTCCTTTGTACTCTCTCTAAAAGCCAACAATCTGTTTCATAGCTAGGAGACAAAGCTTGGATGCAGTAATTTTATAGGCAGTACCTGTACTATAATTTCAGGTGGACAGGCAGTAGTTTTACCATTTGCATGCCAGAATGGAAGAAATACCTATCAATGTCAACTAGAAACTCACACAATACACAATTTTTTTAACACCATACAACACCAACCCTAAAATCATCAACCCCGCCGGAATCACTTCTCTCTGCGATCAGGTTATCACATTCACACCACCAGCCATACCACGAGGCAAAATAATGAAACCGTGACATACGGAACAAGCGCGCAACATCTGTCTCTTCTATCGACCTCCCTCGAAGGACCTCCCATGAGGATGCAGAATGTCACCCTAGGGATGTCTAATGCCACCTAAATTCGCTCAATCCTTTTGCATATAAATACGCAACAAATTGAAGGATACCACACATATTATGTTATTTCACGTTTTTCTGATCCAATTTGTTTCTCTTTTGAGTTGAATTAAAGGTTGCATATATTTTTCGGCTTCAATTTACCCAACGGTGATTTTCCAAGTTTTCATGTTATTTCTGGCAAAAATGAGCCAGTCAATTTCAAGCAATTTGTTTGATGCTGTTCTCATGTAGGGTGCATATTTCACTGCTAATGCGTAATCTGCGAACATTTTTTATCAGCTTAAAGGCAAATGTTAAGTGAATAATTCGTGTTCTCTCACGATATTACTGTTAAGAATGACCATAGCTGATCTGGGAACTGCCAAATTTTCAATTTTTCGGCGCCCAAATGCCACCCTACGGCCACCCTGGGATTTGTCCTTATTTCCCAGCATTTTGAATGCAAAAATATAACTACAAGTCCGCTTATGCGTTCTCTACCCACCAGTACATGTTGTACGGCTTGCCGTTGAGAATAAAAAATGATATTATTGTCTGAGTGCAGCAAGTAATTCATCACTTTTGAGGGACGTCGATAGTTTTCGTCGGAAATCACAATACAGTGAATTTAGTAGCTGTGACTAGGCTGTGTCGGCCTCGTCCCCGCTTGTTCAATGCAGTACCAGAGAGTAATGCAGTACAGCGATGCGAAGGAAGCGAGGTTTGTGGTAGCTGTCTTCCAGTCCTTCCTACATAGGTGCTGTACAATTAATTTATATACGGTTTATGCACAGTTGAGGGGGTGATTGCCTCTAAATATTGGCTTTTCTCCCAAATAATTTGAACTTTTCACATGGAGGCACGCCATGGAGAACGCTGTGTTACGCTGTGCCCCTCCCCCCCCCCACAATAATTTGACAAATGTCCGCCCCTACTAGGTTATGGTTCTGACATAACGTTTATGGTACTGAATGGTGATGTGGTGGGCATGGGCTGTTGGGCAGAACTTGCAGATTGATGTGCATGGCAAATAATCCTGTTATGGATAGAATTACCAACATTAAAAATAAATAAACACACCAAGTTATCCTGTGCTTCATGCCACATGTCTGTGCACAAAAGTAGCATCCAGCGACATGGCGCAAAGGTCCACAAACTAACCGGCAATGCTCTGAGAAAATTTAGAGGGCAATGCGAGCAAGAAACTTTATCAGCAAGGCGCACTGGAAAAACATAGATTTAAATTTGATCGGGAATATGAATACGGAAAATGTCAGCGATCCTGATGATACAAAGGGCATGGATGTTGATGAGTTTGAATTAATGGGATTTGGTGTAGTTTGTGGTTGCGCTCAAGGGATAGGACTTGACAGTGATGGGGGCATGTGGCAGTAGAGCAGGAGTTAGCGGTGTTAGCGGTGGTGGAGAAGGAGTTAGCGTTGTTGGAGCGGGTGTTAGTCGTGTTGGAGCAGATGTTAGCGGTGGTGGAGCGGTAGTTGGCGGTGGTGGAGAAGGAGTTGGCGGTGGTGGAGAAGGAGTTGGCGGTGGTGGAGCAGGAGTTCGCGGTCGTGGAGAAAGAGTTAGCGGTGGTGGAGAAGGAGTTAGCAATGGTGGGAGAAGGAGTTAGCGGTGGTGGAGCAGGTGTTAGCGGTGTTGGAGCAGATATTAACAGTGTTGGAGCAGACGTTGGCGGAGTTGGAGCAGGTGTTAGTGGTGGAAGTGTAGGTGGTAGCAGTAGTGGTTGGACATGTGGAGCAGGTGGTAGCAACACTGGAGTAGGTGACAGTGAGCATGGGCTGAGAGTTAGGAGTGGTGAAGCAGGTGATAGAGATAGCGGAGCACGTGTTACCGCTACGGGGACGGCTACTAGAGGTAGTCGGGAAGGTGACAGCGACGTGGAGTGGACGAGGTTGGACATTTTATCAGCGAGGCTCGAGCTACATGCCAGCGTATCATCTCATATTGCGATTCCGCCATGCCGTCTATCATCAGATTGTACTACGATGTCCGGCTACTGATGATTAACAGAAGCTTGCTACCACGATGTGTTTGATCTTGTCATTACCTGCCACTAATGGTCTTTGACTATCCTGTGTTCTCCCACCTTTATAAGAAATTATACATTTCCATCTAGATCCGAGGAAAAACAACAGAAGATGACTGAGAAAGAGACACATAAGTATGCTAATTGAAAAAGGCAGTACAGTATTCCAGTAACAAGTTTCATAAGCAAACAGTCCAGCGGATAAGGAAATGCAAAATTTGACCCTCCAGTGTACTGTTGGATGCAAACCCATTGCTGCTTGTTCTTGAGGCGAAAATGTTAAAAGGGCCATGCACTATGCTGTCCACACTAGCCACCCGGGCAACGTTGAACATTGTGCTGCCGCCAGACTGTTGCATTGTTCCTGGAATAGGCGGGGTTTCTGGTGCTGGTGCACACGGATAGCGTCTGGTGATGGTCAACAGGGTGCTGACTGGTTGGCCTACGCCTAGACCGTTTGATGGCTGGACTTGCACCTTACATCCATGCACTGGTGCGGAGGGCTTGCTGCTGCTCCTGCTGTACGTGACCGAATACGACAGTCCATCGGTCTACGCTGCGTATATTATGCGCACTCAATGTAGCCCTACGGAATGGACCCTGGAGCATACCGCACGCCGGTGTAAAGCTCGATCAGCACGTAAAACGTGCTAAACGTACCGCCTCAACGGGACTTGGAGCTTGGGCCGACCTGAGTGTCAACCGATGTCCATCGGTCGTCTGCCCCCGCCTATCCCTCCTCTACTTGAATCCAGATTAATTGTAACGCAGCAACGGCACACACGTGGGCCGGCTGCAGTGAGAACCAAGTGCTGATTGTATATGAGATACGAATGTTCCTTGATGTGGCTTGCATTACACGCGTGGGTGCCATGCGGTACGAGTAGTTCGGGGTACATGTCCATGAAGCTGGGCGGTCGAGGCCCGCAATATGGAGCCTGGAGGAAGCAGGTGATATGTTTTCCTTTGTGTACCAAGGTTTGCAATCCATCGTTCTTGGTGTCGAGTGAGTTGTGTGAACGTTATTCTGGCTGTCTTTTTTTTACTAATCAATAATCGTTCCTCGACTAATGTCCGTGCTGACGACGACTCAGTCCTTTAGTCTTACGTGGGCATCGTGACTGTGGCGCTGTAAGGAATTATTTAACCGCATTTAGTTGGAACACAACAAATTGTATGTTCAAATTAGACATTTGGACGATGGATTACGAATGGCCATTCTTTTCAAGTTGATGAGGATCGTGTGCACTGGACTTCGGCGTCACTTCACTATGCCTTCCTTTGCATTCAATACGTGTGGTGATCAAAGGTTGGAAGCTGTGGTAAATGATTTAGTAATTTACCTATGATGCGAGTGCGAGGACCAGCCTAAGAAACATTGAAGCGATGAACGAATTGGCAGACAATCTAGCTAGCACTGTTAATGGTCCCCTTTACCAGACCGATGCACAGCGAGCGAGTACAGCCATAGCAGGTTATGCCTGCCTGTAGAAGCCAGCGTCCGACTCCTGTCAGTCTGAACCAGTTAATGACCGGACGGCCCGACACCTCCCAGATTCTAGAGTATGTCTGTATACATGCTGACGCGGGTGGTCATTCGACGGAGGTCACGGTGGCAAACTCGACGTTGTGTGGCTGGCGATGGTGGACTGTGTAACACGTAACCAGCCGGCGTTGATCAGCGACCAGCGCACCTGCGGCCCGTGCTTTTCATGGCTTGGGCCCGAGCTGCCGCTGGCGGCCGGCAGCTGAAGCGGGTGCACCGCTTCCAGAGTCGATTCGACTCACATTGCGCCAATCTGGTGACCGGTGAAGGCGACTGCGCCACAGCCGACGGTACTCGGTACTGTGAAGAGGAGTCGGCACGCTGCGACAATACGTTTGGATGCGCGCCGCCGCAGTCACCAAGTGCCGTGCGTCGCATATTCAATAAAAACCGATTGCCGCTGCATCACCAATGAAGTCGATGCGCCACAAAGCCCTATTAACTAACTTACTAGCTAACGCAACAGAAGCCGACTGGCATTGCCTGTCTTCAGGGTGCACGGGCTGTTCAACGTAGATGTGGGTGTACCGCCAAACGGTGGATACTGTATTGTCTGCCAATTTTACCTAGTGCCTAGTGCTAAGCATTCATCGTTTGTTGTGTGCATTCATCGTGTGTTTTGTATGAAATGCTCCAGTTACGAAAGGCTGTCTCTATATTCTTCATCGCCAATGATATCCTTACGAAGGTCCGGGAAAGCATTTCTCCATTTCTAGAATGAATATTTGTGAATATTCTTGAATGAATATTATGAATATTCTCCACCTAATGAAAAATGAATATTTGCACACTGCCCTCAGCCCACCAGCACACACGTCTGAACGAGATAGCGCTGGCGGGTGTACGCCTGGATCACCTCAAATTAACACACATCTATGTTTCCTCCACCACGCCACCATCCACTTTGCAACGCATGCGGCGTAAATGCTACCGTCGCGGGTGTTTTACTCACCTGTCCAGCATACGTGTTGTGCACGGGATAGCTTCACCGACATGGCTACACCGCTGAGACGACTGGAGTGGACAGCCATGTTCGGGTCGCGCACCCGGACACGACATGACCACCTCCACTGCCAGGGTTGGTATGCGTCTCATCGTCTCGCCATTCTCCCGTACTTTCCCACCCTCCAAAACTAATGCGACAATGTCCCTACGAGCTCTACTCGGGGATGAGCACTCGGTGCTCCTCAAGCTATTCTTCCGCGTATTACATGCCACCAAACTTGCCCAATTGATGTGGTATGACCTTATTTCAAATCTCATTCGAACTGATATGATGTGAGCTACGCGCCGTAGCTCGGCACAGCTTCGGATTACTCCACCGATGGTCCGAAACGCTGGAGACAACAGCGGCCCAGCATACTGGTCGTCGTAGGGAACCACGAGTCTCCGGTTGTCAGCATGGAATACGACACTTGCTTCGAAACCTGCGCCGCTCCAGGTCACCGCCAGCAAAGTCGTTGGGTCATGCCTAGCTGGTAAGTCACAGCGATTCATCACGTACTCATGCACATTTATTGGTATATAGCTTGTGACGGTGGTGTAGTGAGGGTTTTTTTCAGACAGTGTTCAAAGGCGGGTGACGGATGGATGAAAGCCGTGAATATCACCATGTTTCGGTCGTTGGCCGTGGTGTTGTCCTGGGAAAACATATTTGATGTCGGAGCAAGGGAGGGCCCTCCTTCCCCTAATTGTGCTACTGGTCAGTTACAGACGTCTATGGGTATTATACAGCAACAACTGCATATGCATGCCTCACGTCGCCGAGCTGTCGAACGATAGGACGTGCAATTGTCAGACGGTGGCTATGTTGGAATTACGCGCTGGGAACTGGCCGTTGAGTTGAGCCCAAGTGAGAACGGCCCTTCGAGGCCATTCTCACTGGCAACACGCACCAGAAATACTCCAGCTGGCATTGTTTTGGAAGTGATGTGCCGAAGAGGTGGGTATCGCGAACCGCTGGCCTGTCAACATTTCCAACGAACAGTCCGAAGGTGCTTTGTGACCATTGCAGCCATCCGTAAATCCTGTAAATGTCCGTGAGGTTCTGCACCGGCGCCTGTAAAGCCTGTGGCGGTACCCGCCGCGCGTGCTTGCAAACGCACCCGACAATGTGCGTCACCCATGTTGAGTTGTCGCTCAGCACTGGACTGCATGGGCCCGACAGACGTGCTGCTCCGCACGGTACGTCGTTCATCCGGAACCTGGCAATCTGCCCGCGGTCGCCGTTGTCTCTGTTCAGGTCAACTTCCAGCCAACGCGTGCGGAGGGCGGCGCCGTCCACGGTCCGCCACGGGCGCCGGCGGCCACCGTCAGTGGCGCCGACCGACGCGGGTGTGCCTCTCGGGCTGAAGCGTGCGTGGGTGAACATCCAGGCGCGGTGCGCTTCGACGACTACTCTGGCTACCGGTCAGCGCTGGCGGCCTCAGGCTGGCTGCGCGTGGGTGAGCACCCAGGTGCTGTGCGCTTTGACGACGTCTAGTCGGCCACCGGTGACGAGCGTGCCGCAGTGTCGGTCAGCCCTGGGCCAGGCGCGCGGCGTGCTCTCCCGCCAGCAGCGCCACGCGCCGATGAGCAACCAGCCGTGGAGGCAGGGGCAGCGCTGGTGGCGGGCCCGCACACGTAGTGGGAGACTCCGCCGTACGTGGGCGACACGCGCGCCACGCCGCCGCGGGCGTCGGCCGGCACCACGATGACGCCGGCCGCCGCTGAGCCGCTCCGCAGCCCCGGCCACTGCCTGCCGTCCGCAAGGGTGATGGAGTCGCTGCCGTCCATGGTGTTGATGCCGATCCACTCGGGACCGTCGGACAGGCGCCGCGACCTGAACAGGACCACCCACTCCGATCGGTTCAGCGGTTTGGCCAGGTCGGTGGAGCCGTCTCGTGCACGACAGGCCGCTCGGGCCTGGTGCCACGTGAGCGGGCGCGCGCTGACGTGGCGCGAGAAGCAGCGGCGGCGCGGCCGACTCTCGCAGGGGTCGCCGCCGAAGCGCCGCAGGTAGCTGGTGACGCCCGGCTGCCGCTGACGCGGTTCCGTGCGCAGCTGTCGGTGAGGTGGACCTGTGTTCACACAGCTGGCGCTGTATAGGCGGCAGCTGCCGTCCGCCGAGAAGGAGTAGCCGGCGCACGCCGGGTGGTCGCTGCGCGCGCACAGCGCGCCGCACACCTGTCGCGACGGCGTCCGCAGCGCGCGCCAGGCGGGCGGCCGGAACACGTCCGGCTGCGCCGAGAACAGCACGGAGGATGCGGCCGCCGCCGCCAGGCAGAGTGTCAGCGTGCCCGCGCCCAGCGACCGCATCATTCCGACTGAGGTGTACGACTTCAATATACGACTATGACTATGCGGTGCCGGCCAGGCGACGGCCGGCGGTTGTCACCGTTACCAGGCGACAACTCTGAACCGCAACGGCCGGCGTAATTCATGTTTGAGGGCGAGACGAGGCAGTTTCGCTGACGAATGTGGCACAAACGATCTCGCCCCTCACGAAATGGATGCGTCAGTTTACAGCTGTTTGTATGTGCAGGTGCATTCGCAAACTCAATTTGTACTGCGTCACGCATGCTTTGTACGTAATTGAATTATACTTCTGCAAAATACCAACGTTTGTGGAACGAACTTCTTCAGAAAAGACAGGTTAGTCACCATTGACTAATGTGGGCGCAAGCCGCGTAGGTACGATCAACGTGACCCTGATATGTTTGGGCAATTGTCCATAATTAACTCATGTGCCCATTGTGGCAAACAATGCGCATATGTCTGATAGATGGATCTGCTCCTCCGGACCGTTTCAACTTGTTTCAATTTTGCAAAACGTGCATACAGGAATATTTCATTTTGTGAAGAAGGCAGATTCAATCACTTAAATAATCACGCCTTGGTGCTTATTTAACAAATACATCCTTTCGTGCTGGAGACTATTCACTATGTAATTATCCCAAAGTTCTTTGCTAAACATTTCCCAGGGTTTCACGTCCTTTGTGGGGGATATCAGTTGCATCAAGTAGGCTCTACCCTTTCTCCACCAATATAGCGGATTTTGCTGTACAAAGGTTGCTGATATTTCGATGATGTTGCCAGAATTACGTTTAGGCTGTCTACCGGCGTTATATCACGATGCGCCCATGAAACTAAGTTAACACCAAGGCCAATCACAGGCATCTGAGTGTGCCTTTCTCCTTGGGGAATTAAGGGAACCTTGTCTCCGTCTCCGTCTCCGTCTCCGTCTTCGTCTCTCTTTCTTTCTCCTCTCTCCCTCTCTGTATCTCTCTCGCTATCTATGTATCTGTCTCCGTCTCTGTCCCCGTCTTTGTCTATATATTGTATCACTCTAAAGTATTGTGTACAGATCAGAATATGAATGAATGCGATACGAATAATGCGACCCTAGCGAAACTCACTAAGGTTGCTACCTTTATGTGCATGTATCACCCCGACCTGGGCATCATTGTTTTGGGTGACATTCACCACGGCTTGACTTATATGACCTCATTTCGAATGCAGTTTCTCAGTTCGAGGAACTTCACATGCACTGGAGTGTTACAGGGTTTCGCTGCCATTTTCTTCTTGTGAGGTATTGCATATTAGCTGGAGTGTGAAGTTTTGAGTGACATGAGCTCTTCAACGTGTATATCGCAGTTTGACTTATATGACTGTCTTGCGTCGAGTGGCAATGTTTGAATGACATGCCCTCTTCCACCCTTGTTTGATAGTTCCACTGGGGTAACATTCTCGGCCGATTGTGAAGGTTTTAATTACGTGATCTCCTCAGCTGAATGTCAAGGATTAAATAAATAACGTGAACGTCTTCAAAGTGTTATTAAATAGCCGTGGTAGCATGTGCATTTGCTTTTATAAAAAAATCAACCATTTAAAATAATTGCCGAACTTGATGCCAAATTTTGTTCAAATTCCGGACGACCTGCAATCGTCGTAGTGGAGGTGATCCGAAAAAAATGTTATAACCATTACCATGATACAGGAGGTGCCCAATCCGGCAGTGTCCATCTCTTGCGAGCCAATCACCTTTGAAGCATATGTTAAAGTTAAAAGGCAATTATCGTTCTTGTGATGATTTGCTCTGTGATGTGATTCTTCAATTATTGTGTAAGTCCCCACCACCACAGCGAACCACCTCCCACGCACTCAGGAGCTTTACCACGCGTTTCAAGTTGGGTGAAGCCATAGTTCACTCGATCTCTGATATCCCCGACACACACACATAGACACATACATGCAAATACAGAGTTCAGTTCTGACGACAACTCCCCAGTAGCAGTCAAACCCGTCCTCCAGACACCTCTTGTGATACTAAAAGTACTCCCCACGCCGTGGGAAACTAATGCCCTCGAATTAATTTTCCTGAATCAATGAATGAGTGTTCGGAATTATAATATCCACCCTTGCTAGGTAAATTTTATGTTGATCTCTCTTGCTAAATAAGTGTTGGATATGTTTTTGTTGGGAGCGTAACGAGATCTGAGCAAATATATCTTGCGCATCAGGCTAAGAACATGTTTTTTTTTGTACTAGAATACACCGTCTTTTTTTTTTGCTTTCAAGTCTTTTGCCAACTTTTCTTCTGATGGGCTTATTGCAAGTGTTAAGCTGGCCACATATTATATAAGGAATATATTGCGACGTTGCTAAATATTCACGCCACCAGAACGTAGTAAGTTAGTTTGAGCGTTTGCTTCCAGTCTAATCTAATGTTAGGTTCTGCGGTGTCCTATTGGAATCTAATTGGATTGGACAGGCGTCTTTAACAAATATTAGAGGACAGGTCGACGCTTGGCACCGCACAGTTGATAACCCATGGAAAAATTGGCCATAAATGCACCTCTCGACTATTTTGATTGCAATATTTGTGGCGCCCTTGCATCAGCAAATACTTGAAACACACCGAGTCACAGAGTTTAAGAACAATTTTCACAATATTTGATATAGAACCAAGTCCATGAATATGGACAACTTTACGTGCGAAAAAAAAAACGATGCACATGTACACAGATGTTATCGGAGTTTGACGAATGATAAGAGTAAGGTGCATTCTAAAAGCCTCGGCAAGTGAGATATACAATGAGGGCTCATAACATTCTCAATGCGTTGAACAATTTAAAAAGGCATAGAACTACTCATAATTTGCTATCTTATATCACACAATAAGTAATTTTAATAGTCGTTCAACATTTTAGTGCCTTCAAGTTAGAATAAGGTTTGCAAAACGCACAACAGCGCACAACCAGAGACCAATCCCAATGAAATCAGCGATCCCTTGACTATGTGCGCCGTAAGGTTCAGCTGCACCTAGCTGCTCCGACACCGATAGTGATCAATTGTATCCAGACACGCCGCGGTGCGTTGCGGTGGCCAGCCCGGGCGGCACAGGGAAGCCCGAGCCGGACGCCGCGACGCGTCCGCTGGCGGGCTGTACTGACCAGGTAGCCTGATCCAGCGGTCGCTATGCCAAAAACAATCTGACTAACGAGGCGACTGGGTCGAGATAGGTCACGCACAGCGTCTTCCATGGCAGCGAAGCTGTCTTTGCTTGTAAGGTTCGGGTCATTGTGGTTGCATTTTGCGCACAGTGAGCATGGGAAGGGCGTCAGCAGAGAGGAATTAGCGGACTTCTTAACCGGTGCAAAGCGTTGGGTCATGGCAACTATCATGTTCATGTGTTTAATTATAGTTTGCAGTTTGCTATGGAGAAAATCTATCAGGGTTAGCCCCGAGTGAGTCCTCGATTGTGGACATGCAAAAGGCGACCGACTTGATCGCTAAGAAATTAAAGCAGTCGGTTAAATGTAAGCAAGCCCAGGATGAATTCAGAAGCCAGTTTGCGACTTATCCTTCGGAAGACGAAGTGCTCTCCGTGTCCTTGCAGCATGATAACCACGTCGTGAGTAGTGATGAATCCAAGACCCGCTTTGATGACGAGGCCGTGGAGGCAGCGCGAGGGCGAACAGCTAAAATCTACGATCAGCACAGCGCGTCGAGCGTCCTCAAGAGTTGTTGAACAGCACAGTAATCTGCAGCTCGTGGAGGTTGCCAGGCAAAGTGATCGTGCTGAGGGCATGGGACTTGGCTTTCATGCTGCGACAGATGGGGGCATCACCGAATCGCTCCAGCAAAATTCGCCGGGCTCTCAGAAGCTATAAAGTGAGCTATCCCGAGTGCGTTTCAAAAGACCGGGTGCTGGCAATGTGTGTGTCAGCTGATTTGTCCGTGCACGGCTACACATATGGTCCGCCGAGCGACGAATAATGTAACATCTTGCCCGCCTATGGCTCGACTCGAAAGGTGCATGAGGTCAATGTAGAGTGCTATCCGGCACCCACTCTACACTTTGAAACACTTTGAAACTTTAAATACTGTAACCATGTAACAGATAATTAATTGCGCAATAAAAGTTCTGGATTCGTTCATACAACCGAGGCTTATCGTCAACGCGAGGTCCATTAAACTTTCACGTATCCCAAATAAGTTTTCTTTAGACATCTCGGTGAGATGCCAGGCTGAGAGAAGAACCTTGTTACCTTACCACATCTCTTGCGGCTATGCGCTTCACTTGCCCACCCTCACTTCCTGAACATGACTGGATGTCGCGAGTGTGTGTGGCATCCGGGCCTCCTGGTTTTGTACCCTGCTATTGATAATTTGTAATTTTGTCCATTCAATCTGACATTTTTCCACGCTTGGGCTTCCTTGATTTTGTGCCAGGTTCCCAGCCCCTGACACTGGAAAATAGGGTGTTAGACTGTATCGTCACTTTGCTTTTTTCTTCCGATCATGCACATCTACCGTCAGCCGGCGGAATTGTTTGTGGAGAAGGTGCTGCACATCTACGAGATAATGATTGTTCGACAGGGCTTCATTCTAGTAGGGGAACCGTTCGTCGGCAAAACATGGCATTTTCTCAAGGTGAGAGGTTATGGTATCATATACCCTCTCCTGTTCACGGAAGTTCATTCCGTTATAATTAGGAGCGGTGGCGAAGCGCGAGCAAGTCTACTATGGTAGATAAATAGCAGTTGGTAATCGGACCTCCTGGTGAAATTCGACTGGGTTTCACCTTTCGCTCCGATGTATCCTCTCTCACGACGAGCGCACCTCCGAAGCTGCTCGCCTGCACCGGCCCCGGCGTAGAACACCGACCACATAGCGTTTCTTTTTCTGTCGTACGGCCACCCATTAATGCCAGCTACTGCAGACTGCGCGCGTGCCCGGTCCGTCGCTGGGCTGAAGCGCTTGCTATCAGACTCTCCCGACAGTTTCCGGGCACATGTCGGGAAGTCACAGTCGTCCACATCATCTTAAAGCCAGGCAAGAGTGGGTTTGACCAGCTATCTGGCGGCCTATCGGCCCATCGCCCTGACATCGTGCTTGTCTGAATTACTAGAAAAATGATTTATGAGCGGCTTGCATGGTTTTTAGATCTTAAAAAACAATCGAACCATACACAAATCCGCAGACACCTAGGCACTTTTATTCGCAACTTTTTAAATGAACGCTTGTTCCGCGTCCGAGTGGGACACGAACTGTTTGAACGGTTCCAACCAGCCAGCAGAGTCCCACAGGGCAGTGTCCTCAGTGTGACTTTGGTCGCCATGATGATAAATGACATGGACGATGGTGTGCCGCCGAACATAGAACGATTGCTTTTGTCGATGATTTCGCAAACTGGTCCTGTGTCTCAAATGTTTCAATACTGAAACCACAGCTGCAGATTGCAGTCAACAAGCTCCAGAGCTGGATCATTAAAAATGGATTCCGGTTCCGCACAGACAAAACGGCCTCAATCCATTTCTGCCGCCGTCGATGTATCTAGGAATTCGACGTCGAGCTGTATGGCGAGATTATCCCAGTGAGAGCAACCAAGAAGTTTCTGGGAGTACAATTGTACCGTCGTTTGTCATACAAACACCACATTAATACGCTTAGAGAAAAATCTTTAAATATCTCAACATAATTAATTACATTGCTAAAACATCTTACAGCTCCGACCGTAAAATGTTGATGACTTTTTACAAAAAGACATAAAGACATAAAAGATTAGTGCAACTATGAGCCACAAGGGCCCTTCTTGGTTCCACTCTGTACAATGAACCAGTTGCCCACCAAATCTGTCAATCAGCCCTCCCTGTAATACTGAAAAGCAAGCCCTCTATTCTTATAGTGATTGTCTATGCTGTTTTTAAAAGATGTTCAATGTGCTGCTACTGACAATGTTTTCTGGCAGCTGGTTCCAGTGTTCTACTACCCTGTTGGTGACGAAAGTTTGCCTTAACCTTGTTCTGCTGTGGTTAACTTTAATTTTGAATTTATGACCTCTAATTGCATGAATTTTGTTCAATTCAAACATTTCCCCACGATATCCCCTCTCCTGACCATGGACAAATTTAAAGACCTCGATGAGATCTCCTCTCAGCTTTCTATATCTAAGTGAAAACATATTCAATTTCTTCAATCTTTCCTCATATGCCAGGTTGCTTATGCCATTAACCATTTTGTAGCCCTCTTTTGTACTTTCTCCAAAAGCCAACAATCTTTTTCATAGCTAGGAGACCAAGCTTGGATGCAGTATTCCAAATGTGGTCTGACGTATGCACAGTAAAGCTTCCTGATCACTTCCTCACTTCGGTATGATACCTTCCTATTTATTGCCCCGAGCATTCTCCGTGCCTTCTTTCTGGCTTCCTTGGTCTGTTCTGATGCCCCCAGTTTTGTGTTTAGAATAACACCTAAATCCTTCTCCTGTTGAGTCACTGGTAGCACTTGGCCACCCATCAAGTATGGAGCCTTCATGTGCTGCTTACCTACATGCATGATTTTGCACTTATTAAAATTAAATTTCATTTGCCATTCTTCGGACCACTTCACAAGTTCGTCTAAGTCTTTTTGCGGCGAGATATGCTCATCTTGACCTGTTATTGCCCTAAAGACCTTGAAATCATCCGCAAATTTCAAAACTTTACTGCTTAGGCCACTTTCAATGTTATTTACAAATATAATGAACAGTAGTAGCCCCAGTACTGACCCCTGGGAGACTCCACTAAGAACATTTTGCCATGATGACTTTGTACCATTTAGCATCACTCTTTGCTGTCTGTATGAAAGCCACAACTATATCCATTTTAAGATGCTACCTGCAATACCATGAGCCTGGAGCTGTATCATTAACCGTTTATGGGGTACCTTGTCGAAGGCCTTACCAAAGTCAAGATATGCTACATCAACCTGATTTCCTTGATCAAATTGTTATGTGGCGAAGTTCAAAAAGTCAAAGAGGTTTGTGAGACACGATCGTCCTTTTCTAAACCCATGTTGTAGAAAAGCTTCCTCCGGGGGACACTCGGAACATAGAAATACCCCCCCCGTTCATGTAGCGGCAGGTACCGCGACGGAAGTCGTCGTCGCTGCTAACTCGGCAATCATGCAATGCTAACTGCTAACTCGGTGACGTGTCAGTGTCCGACGGTCAGATGTGGCAGTCATGGGTGTATGATGATGTGACAGTTTGTTCTGGGCCGAGCGCCACGAACTACCGGCTGCCTGCGGCAGCGTGGTTTCAGTTTACGTAAACATGTTTTGGGTTAATGTGTCTGTCGCCAGTCGTAGAGTCGGCCGACCGGGGCCGAGGCTCAGAGGTGTCTGAGCTGACGGAATGTCTGATAGACAGTCTGACACGCTGCTGTAGTGCATCGAGTCCGGGCATTGCTCTGGTTAGTTCAGAGCCGCGTGACGATGACGTGTCTCCTGGCGTGTGGCCAAGGGCGGTTGCCCTGAGAAGCTATATAGCCGCCGAGCGAGACGGATCGCTCTCTGTTTGGACCTCACCTGACCCTCTCTCTGTCGCTCCCTCTGCGTGGACGCCGCAGGGCGGCTGGCTGTGGTCAGCCGCCCCGGGCTGACTACTGCAGGTATGTCTGGTACTAACTGTTTGTAAACGCTGTATAACTGGCGAGATGTAAGCTTGTAAGACGGGAGTAGTATGTTTGAAGATCGATCTGTGTACAAGTTGGAGATTGTGTGTGAACGTTTCTAACAAGAGATTGAGATGATATCAGACTGAGTTTATATGAAGACCTGGATGCAGATATGTGTGAGATGGCTCAGAGCTCAGAGATGTGAGATCAGAGCTATGAAATTGGAAGCTGCGAGCTGGTGAAATAATTATCCCGGGGTTATCGTAACGCTGAGGTCCATAGTCTATCACGTGCCTATAGAAGTTTACCTCAGACAAAGTGGGGAAATGTCTGAAAAAGCTCAAGGGAGCAAGAAACTTCCCTACAATGTTGAGTATCTTGAATCAATCTGCTACCTTCCAGATAACTATTATATCCTTGATAATTGATTCGAGTGCCTTGCAGACTAGGGATGTGAGACTTACTGGCCTATAGTTTTCAACTTCCCTCTTTCAAGTCGCTTATCAGGTCTAACGTAGCACGCGTAGTCCAAACTAGACTACGCGTACTACGTGTGCGATGGCGCTTGCGCCAGCAATAAGCATACTTTGGATACAGTCCATCACGTAGCACCGTGTATTATCACTAGTGCCTTCAAAACCTCACCAGTTGCGAGCCTGACGACAGAGGCCAATGAGCAGCCGCTGGCACCGAAGCCTGAAATGTTGGGTTTGGAACATGCGCGTAATTTGCGACAATTTCCGACGTACCCCACACGACGCAGTTTTCTCCCGCAACATTTTGGCACATTTTCCAATAGACATAATCCTAGGGCATTACCTTTATGTACGCTGATGCATAACCTTAAAAATGCTAGAATGTGAGTGCGTCGAGTGATGCAAGTACAGAAACTGCCGATACCAACCTGGAATCTGGTTTCACCTCCAATTGACATATCTTTGTCAGCCATGCACAAGAGCGACTTCCCGCCGGAACTGTGTCCATCGAGAACGACTCGCACCTGGACTCTTAGCGAAGACACAAGGATTTTTACTGATTGTTCCAGGAGTACCAAAGGAGCTGGGTGTGCTTTTGTGTGCGTGACTACTGTACGTTCGTTCAGTTTGCCTGTGGATATATCGGTTTTTAGCTCTAAACTCATTGCGATTGTTAAGGCACTGGCATTAATATAGGTTTCTCAAGACACACTATATGTTATTCCATTTGACTTCCCTAGCAGCATTTTGGCACTGGTTGAATTTTATCCTTCAGACCCTCTACTATTTACCATTCTCATACGAATTACTACATTGGGATGGGAGGGGAAACCCGTCCGCTTATGCCGGATCCCAAGCCACATGGGGTGTGGGGAAACAAGCGAGCGGACACTGCGGCGAAGTGGGCATCTCAGAATTCCCACCCACGTGCATGTCCACTTCCTGCTAGGAACCACTTCTCAAAGAGTACAAATTGTATACGTGCTAAGTTGCAAAGGGCATGGGAAAGATAAAGCCACAGTAAGCAACATGCAATCAAGCCACATCTAGGACTTTGGTAGTCATGTATTCGTAGGCTCAGAAAAGAAGTCACACTTTGCAGGACGCACATCGGACACACCTACGCTACCCATCCCTACCTCCTGTGTGGGCAGGAGAGACCGCGATGCCCCGCTGTCTGGAAACCCTGACTATGCGTCACGTGCCAGTAATGCACCGGAGCGCCGATTTTTTTTATAGAAGAGACGCGGACCATTTTGCATATGAAAATACCTGGGAAACAACTCAACATTTGTGCATTCTGGAAACTTGTTCCATTACTTGTCGTCGATAGGATTTCAAACCATGTACACACCCAGGTAATATCCCTCCCCAACAGTGAAGCACTAGAATAACAGTTATAGGCGCGAATGGTCATTTCTGGTCGAGGCGACCTAAAGTTCAAATAACTAGCTATACTTCCCACCGCGAACCTACAACAGCGACTCGCGAGTCGTCCGGCTTCCTCTACGTATTCTCTTTCGCTGGTACGTTTTCTGGCACAGACACCAATCATATGCTGTCTATTGTACTCTTGTGACTTTCAATTGGTGCTTCTAATCACCATCCTTGTGAATATAGCTTCAGTTTGTGTGATTAGTGATTGTAATTTTCTTCTTTCGCATGTCGCAGTGACCTCGAATACATTTTTAGTAGATTGAAGGGTATCAGGTGAGCACGTCAGAATATCCGCGGACGTTGAAACAATTTGGCAATAGCAAATGGTACAGGAAAATATCATATTGGCGAATGAAGATGGCATCTAGTGGCAAGATTATGATGGTGCGGAGAGCAGAAATCGACATGATGAAGAAGTGCCTATTATTACAGTTACTACATTGTGACGTTCCATGGCAATCAATTCAGGAAGTCAAAACTCCGTCCGCGGGAGGTCAACCCAAGTTACTGATACGTGTATTTTGTTAACATAAACTTCCGAATTCCAGGACATTCAACTATCGTAATTGCTCTGTGACGCCACGATCTAAAAATCGAAAGCATGCACGAACGGCGGGCAGCGGCGTTCGACAGGTCGAGGGCCACGCCGGTCCGCTGACCCCGAGGGTGCGGCTCCGGGCAGCACGGTGACCCGCACCGGTCGGACCGACAGCCGTGTCGGAACACTAGTAGCTGCCGGGAGCCTGGCACACGACGGCGCGCAGACCAGTCGACGCCGGGGTTCTGATCAATTCATCGCCGCTGTTTGGTGCACCGACACTAAGCTGTTTCCTCAGGATTGAGGCGGTGATATGAGAGCCCAGCGAAAAAGCTGGTCGAGATCCATCAAAGTTACGCCATCGCAGAATGGAAAGACGGACGCCGATCCAGGCCTGGTACGTCGGCCGGCTGTCATCCCCCAGAAAGAAATCCAGCTGGCGCGTCGTGTGCAGACTGGCCAGGTCGCCGCCGTCGACAAGGGTGCCGCAGTGTAGACGTCCTTCACTGAAGTTAAGCGGCTCAGGAGCCAAGACATGCCGGTAACAGAGACGATCCACAACGGCCCATGGCGCAACGCATCGGAACCCTGCTGGGGTGGTGGTTGTTTAGGATTTGGGATGGTGGGTCGAGTGGTGGTCGTGGCTGGAGTGGTGGTCGTGGTCGACGAGGAGGAGGTCGTGGTCGTCTGTCCGTCGTCCCGGTGGCGGTACACCATCACATCTGGCCCATCAGCCTCGCCGCCGACTGCGTCAGAAAACAGCTGACAGCCGTTGTCGAACAAGAATGTGCCGCAGCCGTCCACCCGGGAGCAGTGTGCGGCGCACGTGGCCAGGGATGGCGCGGCGCTCTGATGGAACACATCCGCAGGCAGGCGGGCAGACTGACGTCTGTACAGATCATCGGCCCAGGTCACCGTGATGAGGCTCAGAGGTAACCACAGAGCTGCCACGGGCCGCATCGCTGACGACGTAACGGTGGCCGGGCTGGTCACTGAGTCACACACTGCAGTGTTGGCCAGGAAGCAGAGTAGACTAGGGACTGAAGCACTGACGAGACTTCACCAGCTGACCAGCCTGCAGATCTGATTGTTGACGATGCAGGAGGTCGGCCCGTGAATGAACGAGGATTGGTCCAGTGACTATATTGCAGGCCAAGTCCGAGATTGTATCGTTTGCCGGACAAGAGAACGGACTGCTCATTGAATCCGATACTGGAATGCTGGCTAGACCAGAGGTCAGACTGCTGGCCTGACCAGACGTAGGAGTACTGACCGGACAAGAGGCAGGACTGTGCACTGGACCAGTTCGCCACTAACGCGGGGCTGGGCACGGCGACCAGTTGCTGTCTTTGGGTCACCGAGCGGCAGCACAACACACCCAAACGGCAGCAGACAGAAACAGGGAGTGACATCGACTAGCCCAGCGGCCAGTACAGACAGCACTGGGGAGTCGGGAGGGCGACAGGCGAGGTATAGGCAACATTATACTAATGATCGGCAGGGTGCAGCCGCACTTTTTCTGACGCAATTGCATTGATGGAGCACTTCGAATATCAAGGTTGCATTGTGTAGAACGTGAAGTACAAGCTACACTAGAACAATCGTCTTCAAGGGTGCAGCTGTACACTGTAATTTCCCATGCAATTTCATTGATGGAGCACATCAAATAACAATGTCACATCATGTAAAACGACATGCGACGGTGGCAAGCTCGATAGCCAGCTGAATGCTTCGAATAGAGCGCAGATCGGTCGCGCCCAAGTGCCCGATTCCACGCTGTTCCTTGTTGTAACGACAGCAATGGCACGGGACGGGAGCGTTTGCAAAGCGAGCGTTCAGCTATTTGTCCAGGCAGGTGCACCCGTGACATGTACAGTCACGGTTAGACACGTGACATGCTGTTTCGGGTGGCATGGACAAAGGCTAACAGACGTGCATTCAGATTTTGTACTCCGATAATTATAGTCCGATGGTATTGGGCGGCGTGCGTCCGAACAAACGGTTATATTGAGTTACGGGTCAGTTGCCAGCCAACAAACTATGTAGTGTATTACGCTGTTTACTATGCAATTTTGAAAAGTACTTGAATCGGTTACGTACCCAAATATGCTAGTTCGTACCATCTAGAAAACTACCATGTCATGGGAGTAATTTGGTTCCGTCTAAATTTCGTAGCAGCGTGAGTAATGCAGCATTTGCGTCCATAGGACAATAGAGAATAGAGAATAGAGAATAGAGACCGTTCATGCCAAGTACTCTTGCAGAATTCGACAGCGTAATGGTAATTTAGGACGTTTTGCCGAATCTGTTCAGCTTAAGGATTTTACCTGATTTTTGCAACGTTTAACGTTTTACCGAATTGTTCTTTTCTGGCAGATCCAAATCCATATTTACCTGTAATGGTCTAGCATAAACCTCATAGGCATAGGCGCAATTGTACCGCAATTGTGCCTAATTGTAACCATAGGCGCAACCATGGGAGCTCGGGCCCTTAGGAAGTAAAATACGCTAGATGAAACGAAAAATTACCTATTCATTCAATTTTTGGGTCGCCCCTCTTAGAAACTGCTGGATGCACGGATGCAAACAAAAAATCGACTTCAAAGTGGCTCTCCCCTCCCCTCCCCTCCCCTCCCCTCCCTCCCCTCCCCTCCCCTCCCCTCCCCTCCCCTCCCCTCCCCTCCCCTCCCCTCCCCTACAACTTTGAGACAGTTCCCGTGTCACTGTACTATAGTCAGAAAATATAAGTACCTAAGCTACCAAATATCGATATTGGAAAATTTGAGTAATAGTTTCCCAATCGGAGAATTGTGCACCTCCCCTCATAGTACCAAAAAGTTCACTCGTAGAAGCCCAACTAGGTCCCCTGGAATTTTGCGGTCAAAGGTAATTTTGCGGCCTCACCCCTCCGGTAAGTTCGAACGCGCTTTACCACTTGCGAATCCAGGGGGCATTCGAGCCATGCTCCCCATGCCCATCCATCCCATGGCCTGGTGTTAGGAAGTCATACTATCCCGGCGCTTTCTCAAATTCTGTGCACATTTTAATTGCAAAATATAATTTGTATAATGATGCCCGAGACGTACATCATCGAAATCCGTGGAAGGAAAAACTTCTTTTTTCATTCCGACCTTCCAGCCCCTCCACCAGCTGGGCATCTGGACCCGCAAATACGTCTCACCACCGGATGCTCAAGCAGGAATCATCTTCTGAGAGAAGTGCGCCCCTTCAGGGCGGGTCCAAGTGCAC
The DNA here is from genome assembly GCA_034440575.1 of Imbricaverruca yamaguchii. Taxonomy (NCBI): domain Eukaryota; kingdom Metazoa; phylum Arthropoda; class Thecostraca; family Neoverrucidae; genus Imbricaverruca; species Imbricaverruca yamaguchii. Next base: position 927,702 of record JAOTOL010001407.1, read on the forward strand.
CCACTTCAAAATAAGTGGCTCGTTCACGGTGAGATTGTACGCGCAAGATAGATCCCCCATTCGAATAAAATGTGCAAATACAGCATTACTTTGCCCAATTTAAGTGTAGCACTGACATTGAAATGTTTTGTGGACCAGGAGCCACCTACAGCATATGGACGAAGGAGGGGGGGTGGCCTCACGGTTTTTATGAAATATTAATTGGTGGATAGTTGGCTCCGCAACGTATGAACGACAATTTGATGCATGGATATCTATCTCTCAGAGGGAGAACATTTCCGAAATCATTGAGGGGAATGTATCATTATTATAACTATTCACAGTCAACGCCCATATACACAGGTGAAAGCTGCATGAACAATAAATTTTTTGCAGTTCTTTTTATTTCTCACAGTAAGTTAAACGGATATATGTGTAGCCCGCTATTTTAATTACCATCAAGGTAGTAATGAATAAACCATCATCAATGGTCTTTAGGTAATTTACAGAAACTGCATTATCACATTCACATCAGCTATTTGCACAATTTTTCTTCTTCGGATATATGCAACACAGAAGTACCTATTTTCACACAGCACGCTTTTTTAATATTGCATTCACACAAGTTCATCCCATGTGATGCTCTATTTATGAGGATACTTCCTATTATGCAATGGAATTATCATCACCTGCTGTTTTTGTGTAAATATTCCATGGAATGTACCCTCACCAAGCATTGCATTTCCTTTGAAGGTATCAAAGGCTAGAAATGTCATGCTTTATATTTGCTATATATTGCCATACTAAAATTATATATATATAAGGGGCGCTGCATGACCGATGTAGTCGATGCGCCCCTAAACTCCAATAACCAACCAACCAAAATTATATATTTACAATGTTCTAACAATCTGTTTGCAGCAACTAAGAGCAATGTCTCCACTTAGAATGTGTGAAATGTTAAAAATGTCAAAAGATTAGAATGCATCCTATCAGTGACTTTTCTACACTATGTGCAACAGCACACTGAAAACATTCTTACCTAAAAAACGGCGAATTTACCAGGCCAGTGCGGATACGATGTGCATGGTTATGCGCCATGAGCGTTTCATGATCCCGGGTAAAATGATCACTCACTGTCTTACACGCCATTTTCCAAGTAATCCGCATTTCAGTATAATCTATTAATGTCACACGAGCTCACTACCCACCCCATCCGAGTAAAGCATATCCACCCGGCAGGAGCGTTAAAAAATATCCATTGTCAACGATATCGTGTAGTCGCCAGCGTAAGCATCTATCCGACTACTTACTCGCTGTTGCTTTTTAATGGCTTTCCTAAGATTCGCCAGGGGAAGCAGACAACTGCGAGCATTATCCCGCAGCGAAAGTCATCAAGCACGTTAGTCAAGAAAGAGCCCGCAGTGGTCTCAGATCGCTCCCCCGTCCGTCGCTCACCAAGCAGCAAGCGACCAGAAAAGAGGCAAACCAGGCCAAGAGCCGCGGTTGGGTTCCACGGAACCGACCCGGGAATCACCAGAGTTCGGGTTGATGCTGCATGTCCGCTGTCCGCGCTCAGCCCGGTATGCGCCAGGTAAGGGCGGGACGGCACTCCCAGAGTTATCCAGGGAACGCGCTCAAGAGTCGGACGCCAAGGGATAAGCTCGCAGTGTGGCGAGGGAAGTTACGGTAAAACGGTGGGTCCGGGAGATTCCCGCTCAACGCCATTATTGTGTGAGTAATATAGAGATATCAGGGAGAACTCAGGTTTACACATGCGAGGTAGGCATTGAATCCTACCAGGGAGACACCCACCTAGTGCATGCACCTGGGGTGAAAAACGCCCGGCAGGATTGAGGAATAAACGAATAAGTGACCACGATTCACTGTAAAAAATGACTAGCACTTTTCCTGCTAATTGCATGCTAAATGGCTGCTTCCATCAACGCTGTCCGCTAAGGATAACAAGCACTATTCAAGCAATAGCAAGCACCATATGTACTATTCAGATGGAAAGGGCTAATTCTGGCTTGCAGGTGCTAGTCTGCAAGAATGAGGATACTTGATCCTAGCAGCCATGGGTGTTATATCAAGCAGCCCAGAATGATTCAACTGCTTATATCTAGCACTATTACAGTTCTTTTTTTGGCGGGAGTTTGAACGCTCCATGGCTGCTAACAGTTAGCACCTGGGTAGTCAAAATGAGCAGCGAGGAAAAATGGCAGGAACATTAGCACCTTAACACTGCTTAACGAAAAAACTGCGAACTGTCGGCCATTTCGGTTTGGTATACGGTATTTTTGTTTTTTTATCTGGAAATCGCAAACCCCTCATAATTATGACTAAAGTCCAGAGTTTTTTTGTCACAAATGTTACCAAGACAACGTTTTGATCAAAACTTTCTTAGATACAACTTTGAACGTGCTATCATTTACTAATATATATGCTGTTGGAAAAATGTTTTTTGCGGGGAAAAATTTTTACTTTATTTTTTATCGTTTTTGGATCTTTTCTCGAATCCTTTTTTGATACTTTGTAAACAAGAAGGACCGCCCATGAATTCTCCATCTTTCTTCTATCTCGAATTTTTTCTAAAGCACATAGTTTTTGACACAGGGAGGATTATATGTTGCCATGTTCGGACCAATCTCAGGTCGAAAATGTATCGGTTTGATCGGTCCTTTCCGACCAACCTGCATATTAATGTATACATCTCAGGTCAAAGTGTTTTATATGGACACCTGCACAATTGCTGGGAGCCTCTGCGTTTGGTACCGGATTTTGAGAAATAATAATTTCGACCCCAAGCATCCCAAGTCCCATTTTGAATGACGTAATCTACAAAAAATATAGACATTTTTGACCCATGATACATTTGAAATGTGCTCAGGATGGGACTAGGGACTAGCATTTCAGAAACATACTTCTTTTAAAAAAATTCGGGGGTCACGAAATTTTATCCCCCCACGTTCAGAGAAAAATATATTTTGACCACTTTTTGCCATAATTTAGCTACCTACCATCGATACGTGCGTTGGACGGAAAATAAAATTTTGCCCCCTCGAAGTGAAATCCATAAATCCAGAGCATTGCCCCCAAGGTAGCTTTTTAAGCAATCCTTAAGGCACTTTCGTATCATAATCGTACATAGTATTTGTTCTAAGCTACCGTGTTAGACGTAGAATATCGCGCTGATCACGAATCTGCCCTTAACTAAGAAATCGGACCATTACTTTTCGAGTTACGAGCATATGAGCACTCGGATTTGGTCTAAAAATCTCCCGTACTTACAAGGCCCCGTAAATCCCGCAATACTTATAGGATCGTGATAAATGATACACCATTAGATTGACCTCTCGTAGCTCTGAGTGCTGTTTATGCGAAATTGTAATTTCCTCTTCGGGTTTTGGAAAAAAATGGGGAAACATTTTTCGATTTCCATAAAGATTTTGAAAATTTTAGAAAGTTTCAACATCATTTTTCTCATATGAATTAATGGGGCAATAAGAAAAGAGAAAAAGGATTTTCGAATGACGTTTTTTAATGGTCAGAAATCGGGAATCAAAAATATATTTGTGTTTTTCAAACTTCTCTGGACATATTTTTGAATGCAATATATTCGTGAAAAGTAGCGCACGTAAATTGCCTATAGAAATGCTATCTCGAATTTTCGCTGCAATGCACGTATGTTGACCTAGGAAAGTCATATGAACACCATTTCTTGCAAGAATCGTCAAGAAAATAGAGGTTGACCTTTCATCTCCTGCACCGGTGTTGGTGCATGTTAGCTCAAAGTTTCTCACATCGTTGGATGCACACTTCCATAGTACATCTTTTACTAATGCAATTTGTCCAAAAATGATAAAACTTATAAAGTTATTAAGAAAAAATTGAACAAGCTTAAATATTTTTTGAACTTTTGGATGTTTAAGTTCAATTTTTTGACATCTTATAACGAAGTAAATGTGTTGAGAATTGACGTCTTATTATCGTGTTCGAATTTCAGGAAGCTGCATTGGAAACTTTTTGCTGCAACTTAAGCAAACTTTACTTAAAATCTTAAGTGGGAAAAGTAATTTTGAAAACATTTCGAGATAGCCACAAGTTGTGTCTGTTGAAGGTGAACACAAGCACATCAAGATTATGTGAGACACTAATTGTGCCCCCTAGCGCAGATCTACGATCCGGGAAAATAGTTTTTCTAACCTTTTTATTTGAGATATTTTCCTAATACAACTTAACCAATACGGACGTCAGTCGATGCGCTAAGCCCGGAACACATGTTTATTTTACTCTAGGTCTGTAACTTTTCGAGGTATGACTGAAAAACTTCGTACTTTTCCCCAAGTTTGATGATGTCTAGGGAGGAAATCTACAGAGATAGAGGGTATAAGTATTTAGTAAAAGATCCCCTATTTAATTATCTATCAAACATATTCGTTGATAATGGTCGCTATCTGTGACAGATAAGGAGTTATTCGCGTTCTACAAAAACACCTAACTCAATTACAAACACCTATTTTTTTTTAAATCGTTATACCTTGAAAAGTTATAGACGTGTTTGTGATTTTCGCACACCAGTCGACGCACCGCGAGAAATTGGTCCTGCGACATCCATCTAGAAAGTCTTAAAACCGTTCTTAAAGTTTTCAGGGGTCGAACCCAAAAATGGGCTACTGTAATTGGTTTAATATGGGAAAATTACGAATGACACTCAAGCCTAAACTATTGAAGTAATCCAACATGAGTCAATCATTGAATGATAGAGCTCTGCGAACTCTATACACCATGTGGAAATATTTCTGATATCTCGAAAAGCTTATCCGTAGGGGTACTGAAAATGTCCAAATATTTTCCCAAATTCTAAGCTCAATGACCCGTTACCTATGGCCGATGGCCTAAAATATCACATGAATGGAACCATGCCCCATTCATTGGCGTTCGCATGGTGTACGATTTTTGAAATTCGGCCGGTAACTTAGTCCTGAATCAAGATCGTAGTGGAGCACGATCTGCCGTTGGCTTAACACATCCCCCTAATTTCGAATATTGAAAGCTTAACAACATTTAAAGTTACCGTTAGCGTTCTTAGGCCGAAACGATAAAGTGTAGAACTCTTTAAGGGAAATCGAATTTCCGGAACGAAACTAAGAAAAGTTTAACATAACTTATGGTATGCTGTGCTTAAACTTTCTAAGTTTAAGACTTTGTTCGACTTATTTATGTCTGAAGCCGGGTGGGTACAAAACAAACATGTTTGCAACTGCACTTGCACACTTAAGTCCACAATTCAAAATTCCAGGGGTGTTTGAAAATATTGGGAAAAAACTATTTTTCCCAAAGTTTGCCAATTCCTGACGGCCTCCTCTTAAGAGATATGAGATCTTTCGCGAATATACAAGATAGCCCTGTTCAAGGTCCTTCTGTCCCTCTTTCGTACATGATGGTCCGATGTACGGCTTGGCCTCTATGAGGTATGCCCCGGAGGGCTTTATGGCGTTTTTGCAGGATTTGCCCCTTAAAAACTTGTTTTATGCTCATAACGTCTTAAGTTATGGTCCGATCTTACATTTTTGAACACCACTGGATTCTACGTAAAAAAATGGATCCTGATGCATTCTACTAGACAGATGTGAAAGCACTTTCCATCCCTCTCTTTTCCAAAATGTTCTCCCATTAGTTAAACATGGGGATCACCCCTGCGGGTCAAAATTACCGGGGAATGTTTTTTTTTGTAATTTTCTCCTGGAAGATCCCTAGGGACGGTATCGAAGATTGGAAGGACAAAAATTTGGAATTTTTTTTTTTCACCGAGTGAGAGGTGATTGAATTTCCCAAATCAGATGCATGGTTCCCCCTACGGTCCAAAATATGATGAAGGAAATTTGGCGTTCACCAGAATGCAAGAGAAAGCCCTGACCATGCTTAGGCCATCCCCGTCCTAATATCACATATTGGACGGCAACTGTGACGTCCAGAGGTCATTACATGTGCACATGTACAAGGAAAATTTGAGAAATGTTGACATTTGTCAGTTAAGTTAGGATGTGTTTCGACATGGTTTCCGACGTAGGTTTACACGCTGATCGCGAATATGTAATTTGTTTCTGGGTGGGGTCAAAAATGAAAAGGTTTCTCCCAAAAAACATGATTTTTATCACCATATTTTAAGTAAATCTTGAATAACTCTTAAAATGTCAGACTTATTTCACTCAAAGAGCGACAATACCACGTATCTCCGCAAGGCCGATGCGGCACAAAAAAGTAGAATGTTGTTAGTCTAAAAAAAGGTATATTTTGAAAATTTGGGAAACATTTTGGATTTTAAAAATATATATTTTTTGCGAGCCCTCCATGCACTGAGATTAAGTTGTGAACCCTACTTCTTAACTCGCAAAACTCCGGGAGCTAGGCTGTGACGAATATTGAGATGTGGATTTTGACCCCTAACTTGCACGCCTCTAACTAAAAAAGTTATTAGTTCACGGAGCTTAACTTCTGGTACGATATAGCCCTTTTAAATTGCTATGCGCCACAACAGAGTTTTGGCTTTTATCTCTTTTAGTTTGCCCTTGACAGGCCAGCAAATTGACAGTTTCGCTAAAAATCGACTTTTTGGCCTGTCAAAAATGTCGGAAATTCGAAAACAATCGAAAAGTTACCGGCGAATTTTGGATTTCAAAAGTTTAATACAACTCAAATCCATGGTAGCATCTTTCTATCATGCAATTGGCTCTCAAAAGTCCCATAGGGAAGCCCCCACCTCGCAAAAACAATTTCCCATAGCATTACGCAAAATATGTTTTTGACCCCCAAAAGTCGCCCAGATTGTTCGATTTCAAAAATGCCTACACCAATCGATGCCGAATAAAATATTGAGTCGAGTGATGTACGTTTGGAGAAACTCCTACAAGTATGGAAAGGACAGTGCAACACGGTAAAATGAGACTTTGGAGACAACAAAAATAGCAAGGTTATCGGACGTTCTGTGTTGGGTTGTTCTATAATACGCTTCATGGACTCTGAGGCCTTGTTTGGAACCAATTTTGGGGGATATCGCTTAAACCTAACTGGAGGTTAGACGAGGTTAGGCTGAAATTCCCTAACACCAAAGTTCAACCCCCTAGGGCCAACCTCACGCCAAGCTCCAAGTCGTTTTTTTGTGCATTTTTCATAATTCTTCACCTTTGACCCCCAGTTTGACACATTTCAGTTTGACCCACCTTGACCGTCTTACAACCATTCGATCCGCTCATTCATGCGCGCTACAACATATGTAACGTTGATAATTGTAGGTGACCTGATCTGACCTGGAGGCTAGTTTGAACACCCGGACCAAAACCGACTCCGGCACTTTTGTTTTGGTCGATCCGTTAAGTTCTTTAGTTTGTTTATTTTAAAGGAAAAATATAAAACAAATTCACAGTTGTTCTCATTTGTACCGAAAATAAGAGGTCCCATCATCTTAGTGACCTTCATAGCCATGGTATTCTGAAGAAATATTTAAAAAAAATCAAAAAACACCTTTTAGGACAACAATACCGGATTTATTCGCTAAAAAACACCGGAACTTATATTATCACCACCTATTGTTGCTACCAGATAGTTGTAAAGGCCTACCCTAGATGGGCCACCATGGCTCTTTATAAGTTTTGACACATACAAGGCCTTATGGCATTATTACGGAGGACTTCATTGGTTTAATGATAATTATGTAGCCATTCGATCAGCTCTTTACACCACCATTTGCTCATGATTGGCACGGCGCCATGGAAGACTGAACTGCGATAAATTTATAGCTTGCATAGCAAATGAAAGAAATTGTCTGGGTTAGTTCCGGTGGGTATATTTTGTATTGTTGCCATTTAAGATGCGCATGAGAAAATCTTTCACCCATTTTCCTCCATGAAGCAAACAACTGAGTTAGGCTACATCAGGATAAGCTTTTTAGTTGCAAAATTTGAGATAAAAAAACCCGATATTTTTATTGATAATTTTAGCCCAGGCTGGGTTAGATGAGGTCAGGTTAGGCTAGGTTAAGTTTTGGGAAGTTTTAGTTGAAAAAAAGTTGAGAACAATTGTCTTCTTTGAATTTTTTGCACTTCTTGTGTTTTGGGTGGCTGATAAGGTTACTACAAAGGGAGGTTAGGTATGTTTTGTTATGTTTTTTGTTTCACATTATTTTTCATGACATATCTAAATCAAAGCCTCCTGAGCTCCCCCACTCATGGTCATTATTTTGATGTTATTGTGCTTGCCACCTGAAAAGGGTAAATTTGTGCTCTCAGACAGTTTGCGAATAATTGGCATTTCTTTTTGCAACGCAATGTGTATGAATGTTGTTCGCATGATGTGGCCACTGATTTCCTCTGCAAATGCTTACTTTTCAACTGGCGGACAAAATAACACACATAAATTTGCTTTGCTATGGTAGTACAGCAAACAAAAAATGTTAAAGAAGGAAAAAACAACCGAGCCTAAGCTAACCTAGCCTATCCTCCCATGTAAGGAAAAATATCTTCTTAATGGAAAATCCCTAAAAAAATAGTTCTCAAATATTTTAAACTTCTAAAACCTAACCGGACCTAAATAAACCTTGCCAAATTCCAACCTAGAAATATAAAATTGATACTCTAAAGTCCTAACCTAACCTAAAACCTAACCCCAAACCCTTGCCTAAATTTCAAACCTAACTTTGGATTAGGTTGCATTAGTTAATGGCAGATTGCTGTGAGCGTTTAAGAACAGTCAATCTCATATCCATTTTTTGATGTCCCATTGACAGCGAAAAGCAAATGATGTCATTGGCAGATGGGTAAATTTGTGCTTTAGTTGTTTTATGGATTCTTGGAATCTATTTTCCCAATGCAGTGTTTATTAATGTAATTAAGATGATAGGGCAACTCATTTTCTGTGTAAATGCTTACTTCTCAATTTATTTGCGCAAAATAACACCAAAATGGCCTTTGAGTTATGTAGAATAGCATAACATAGCATAGCATTCCCAAGTTATTCCCACTTTAAACATGAAGCCCTATGAATTGTACCCTCCCCCAATGCACTTTGGCCCTCTCATTTCTTTATGCCCTTGCGATTTTCAGAAGTCAACGCCCTTGCTAGGTAGATACTGATGATTAAAAAAAAAATTAACGCTACATTATAAGCCTCAATCACAGCTTGGCGCGGATCTTATCGTTTATAGTAATGGTACAGAATCACGAGCATAATGCGCATCGTGCCCATGTCGTGTATTTAATAAAACGATCATATCTAATAGCGGTACAGCCCATTGTTTATGGGAAATAAACAAACTTGATACTACCAAGAACAATTGAAGGTAGTCATTTAGTGCAAGGCAATCGAAGTCGTGTACCTGATTCAGTATTCAGAATATAAAAAAACAGTTAGCGAGGGTTGGGTGAAGCGGGGCACCTCCGGCAGGTAGGCATATCGATCTATGAACACTCGAATGTGTTTATCTGTGTGTGTGTGTATGTGTGTGTGTGTGTGTGTGTGTGTGTGTGTGTGTGTGTGTGTGTGTGTGTGTGTGTGTGTGTGTGTGTGTGTGTGTGTGTGTGTGTGTGTGTGTGTGTGTGTGTGTGTATGTGTGTGTGTGTGGGTGGGTGTGGGTGTGTGTGTGTGTGTGTGTGTGTGATGGGGGCTAGGATGTAGAGTTCACTGAGGAAATACTGAGACTGACTTAGGCAATTACTTGCAGCTGATAGCAATGCCGCCCCTTCAGTCAAGTTTCCTCATGGCAATTCCTGGATCCCCCTGGTCATCGGAGTATCATGGGTTGGCTGGTTGGCTATTTGGGCTTAGGGGCGCATCAACTGAGTGTCATGGGTGGTGAAGGTGCCAATTCAGGGGTACAATCTGATATTTTTATGGGTGGTCGAGGTGTTGAATCAGGGAACCTAACTGGAAATTGCGTTGAGCAGGGAGCGTTTATGGGACTGGGACAGATACCGGGGAATGGGCATGAAACTGGGGGAAGGTGCCTTCCTATGAAAAGGTGGCGCCCCTCTGACCGGGAAGATGCTCCCTCCAGGTAGGCTTGAGTGCATCCCCCCCGCTCTTCAGCCAAAGGCTGAGAGGAAAAATTTACACACGCCACATGAAAATTCCTGGATCCGTTGCTGTGTGGGGAGAGGGTGTGTGCATTTTTTGTTCAGAGAAGTGTGACGCATACTTACAATTGCAATTGCAATTTGAAGGGAAGAAAATATCCGACGATCCTGGTTCTGCATACTCTTCTTATTCTTCTGAACAACTTTGATGACGAAAAAAAACTAGTATTGCGAGGAAAGACTAGGCCCTTTTTGAAATAAATTCAACAAAACCTGGGGACTCTAAACTGTGTGGGTGTAGTCTCGACCCCCCATCGCGAAATCCGCTCCTTCCTTGGAACAAGCCAGGGTGCCACTTTATAAAGTTAGCTGGCGGTGGGGAATATGATCATTTTTATGGTCAATACTGCCCCGAAAACCATTTGTGTTTGGTGTATGACCATATTATATATATACTTATATGTATACATATATAAATATATACAGGAACAGGAAAAGGCAGTCGCGCCAATGATCAACCCTGGTCTATGCGCCCTAAATCCCAAATATCTAAACTAAACTAGGAAAAGGCAGTCAGCTAAGCTTCCTTTACCTGAATTCTCCGAGCGATGTTACCCCGAGGGTTGTGCTGCCCTGGCTTCCCCTATTCTTTGCTGACCCCACGTCACGACCTGTATAGTTCACGAAGAGAAAACATTCACGCCAGGACCGTGTATTCCTCAGCGCCTCGTGGTAACCAGACTGGGCCGGCCCAGCTCACACCCTCCCACCTCAACTCGACACTGCTCCCGCGCTAGACACCCCGACCGCTGATTGGCCCATTCCGCACACGCCCCGCCACGTCACGTATCCGGGCTCCCCGACCGGTTACGAAGTCGCCGCACTGGATGACTCATCTGCCTAGTACCAGTGCCATCTCACATACATCCTGGGGCTAGTGCCAGTCCTCACATGCAATCTCGCTACATACTCCCCCCCCCCCATGATCTCAAATATCATTCGCCCACATCACTCGACACGCCATCCGTACCACGCAGTCGTGCGCTCCGGCGGGGCGCAGCCCGCCACCCGTCCAAATCTATGTCCAGCGTTTCGTCCGGCGCACACGTCGCATCGCGCGGATCAGTCACCGTCAGGTCCAGGTCGTCCAGCGAGTCGTCGGCCGGTTCGTCGGCGGAGGCGTAGGGCGGGCGCACCGGGGCCGGTCGCTCCGCTCGCCGAGGCGGGACGTCGCCCGACGGGCCATTTGCGTATTTGCCATATTGTAGATCAAACACAGGATTCTGGCTAAAGTAAGCATTTTTTATTAGGGAAAATTGACTTCCAACAACGTTTCTCGGTCTGCTCTATCCATCGGGAAAGGAAAATTTAGGAAAACTTGAAAACTCAAAAAAAAATAATTCCCCAAATTTTTTAAAATTACTTTTGTGGGGGGGGGGGCAAACAATTATAGCCCTAGTCGATTTCGCTGTCCTTTTCTCATTCTAAATATAGTTGTTTTTTTTTCATATATCCCCAAAATGAACTCCCCAGAGTGAAAAACATAATGTAAGTCGTAAAAAGTCGTGAAAATCTAGCCCCCTGCTGACGTCACTTTTGGGGAAAATTCTTATGAGGGGTGGACCCGAACCCTACTCGTCGAGCGCTTTCCGATGACACCTCTTTCGTTTTCGTGCGATGCATAGTTTAGATTTTAGAGGGGTCTTCAACCGCCCTACCCCACCCCCTCCTCGAGACGGGGTGTGAGGATTTGACCGGAAAGACGGCGCGGGCTAATGAGCTGCCCAAAATATCGCAGACGAAGACCACTTGAAGAAAACTACCTGCAGGCACGCAACCATGATGCAAATATCAGCGCACGTTTTGTTGCATCCGTAAAGATAAGCAAACGCTGAAAGTTTCATTAAAATATCTGTATCCGTTAAAGCGTGACGACTGGTTGAACTTTTTTCGAGGTGATCTCACTTCGATTCGATCTTCTGGTCTGATAACAAATTTTGATAAAATACTATTTTCCACCTGAAAAATCCCAAATTACAATTTGAATGGTGTATACTGCAAAATATATTTATATTTTTGACATATGATACATTTGTAATGTATTCAGAATGGCACTAGGTATAATGTGGTAACATTTCAGAAACATTATTTCCGCAATTTTTTTCCGTGGGATCAACCAAGTTTACCCCCCATTTTTCATATGAACAAAAAAACTTCTGAATTTTTTTGGCCACAATTTCTATGCGTACATTTGGAACGTGCGATGGACGGAAAAGAAAACTTGGCCCTCTGAAAGTGACATCCATAAATCCAGAGCGTCTGGCCCAAGGCAGTTTTTTATGCAAACCTTAAGGCACTTTCGTATCATAATCGTACAAACCAATTGTTCTAACCAAACGTATTAGACGTAAAATAACGCACTGATTACTAATCTGCCCATAACTAAGAAATCGGACCATAACTTTTCGACATACGAACATATGAGCACCCGGATTTGGTCTCAAAATGTCCCGTACATCCGAGGCCCCGTAAATCCCGGAATATTTACCGGATCATAATGAGTGAGACACCATTAGCTTGATCTCTCCTAGCTCTAACAGCTGTATACTCGAAATTGTAATTTTCTCTTCGAGGTTTCGACATACATGGGGGAAACCTCTTTGGATTTTCATTACAATTTTGAAAATTTTAGAAAGATTCAATGTCACTTTTGTCATTTTGTCATATGAACCCATTTTTGCAAGAATCGTCACGAAAATAGAGGTTGACCTTTCACTTCCTGTACCAGTGGTGGTGCATGTGAGATCAAAGATTCTCAAACGGTTTGATGCACAATTATACAGTGCATGTTTTACTAATCCATTCTATGCAACAAATGATGAAACTTAAAAAGTTATTAAGAAAAAATCGAACATGCTTAAGAATTTTTGGAACTTTTGGTCGGTACATTCCATTTTTCGACATATTATAAGGAAGTAAATGTGTTCACAATTAAGGTTTTAATATCGTATTAGAATTTCGGGATGCTGCTTTGGAAATGTTTTGCTCCAACTTAAGTCAACTTTACTTAAAATCTGAAGCAAGAAAAGTCCTTTTTGAACCTTTCCGCATAGCCAAAAGTTGCAACTGGTCAAGCTGAACACAGGCGCATCACGATTATGTGCATGAGACATAAATTGAGCCCCGTAGCGCAGATGCTTGTTGTTTATCATGTTAACATGTTTATCTTACTCTAGCTCTGTAACTTTTCGAGATGTGATTGAAAAACATCTAAGTTTTTCCCAAGTTTGATTATGTCTATGGAGGAAATGTAGAGAGATAGAGGGGTATAAGTATTTAATAAAAGTTTCCTTGATGAATCATCTATCAAACATATCCCTTCATAATGGTAGCTATCTGTGACAGATTAGGAGCTCTTCGCGTTCTACAAAAACACCTAACTTATTTCAGCACACTTAAAAACATATGAATGCTGATGGTGTGAAAAGTCCTCAACGGAATTTTCACACACCAGTCGACGCACCGTGGACAATAGGTCCTGTTACCTCCATCTAGAAAGTCCTAAAGTCGTTTTTAAAGTGTACAGGGATCAAATCCAAAAATGGGTTACTGTAATTGGTTTAACATGGGAAAAATACGAGTGCTACTCAAGCCTAAGCTATTGAAGCAATCCACTATGCGTTAATACACGCATGATAGAGCTCTGCGTCCTCTATCAAACCCTGTAGATATATTTATGATGCATCCCAAACATTACCCTCTATGGCTATGTAAATATTTGAAAACCTTCACAAATTCTAAGCACAATAATTCCTTCCCTATCACAGATGGCCTACCATATTGCACAAATGTAATCATTCCCTGGTGATTGTCTTGCATTTGGTGTAAGAATATTTAAATTCGGTCGGTAACGTACTTCTCATCATGGTCTTTGCGTAGCACTATCACTCATCGACTTAAGATGTCCCCTAACATTTCACCTCCTGCACTGCAGTAGTGATGCATGTTAGGTCAAAGTTTCTCACACGGTTGGATGCACACTTCTACAGTGCATCTTTTACTGATGCATTCTATCAAAAAATAGTAAAACCTAAAAAGTTATTGAGAAAAATTGAACATACTTACTTTTTTATACTTTTGGGTGATTAATTTCCATTTTTGGACATATTATAAGGTAGGAAATATGTTCAGAATTGACGTCTTATTATCGTATTAGAATTTCAGGAACCTGGTTTGTAAACTTTTTCCTCCAAGTTAAGTCATATTTACTTAAAATCTGAAGTACGAAGGTCATTTTTCGAAACTTTCGAGATAGCCAGAAGTTGTGTCGTTTCAAGTTGAACACAGGCACATTCAAGATTATGTACATGAGACATAAATTAAGCCCCGTAGCGCAGATCTACGATCCGGGAAAAGAGTCCGGCCACATCTGACTTCTCAGAATTTCAAAGTTTTTCCAACTTTTTTGTTTGACACCTTCTCCTGATACCAGCCAAGTACCACGGACGTAAGGGGACGCGCTCAGACCAGAAAACATGGTTATCTTACTCTAGATCTGTAACCTTTCGAGATATGACTGAAAAACCTCTAAGTTTTTCCCAAGTTTGATGACGTCGAGGGAGGAAATTGAGAGAGATAGTGGGGTATGAGTACTCATTAAAAGGTTCTTTGATGAATTGTCTATCAAACATATCCCTTCCTAACGGTAGCTATATATGACAGATAAAGAGTTATTCGCGTTCTACAAAAACACCTAACTTATTTGAAAACACCTAATTTTTTTAAGAATCCTTATAGCTTGAAACATTCTCGACGTACTTGATATTTTATCATACGAGTCGACGTACCGTGGAAAACAGGTCCTGTGACATCCAACTAGAGAGTCTTAAACCTGTTTTTAAATTTTCAGGGATGAAAACAAGAAATGAGCCACTGTAATTGGTTTAACATGGGAAAAGTTCGAGTGACACTCAAGCCTAAACTATTTAAGTAATCCAATATGAATCCATACATGGATGATAAAACTCGCGGAGCTCTATACACTCTGTAGAAAGATTTTGTGATATCTCGATAAACCTAGCTTCGTAGGCATACTTGAAATTTTCGAAAATGTTTTTTCTCAAATTCTAAGCTTACTGGCCCCTTACATATGGCCGATGGCCTCCCATATGGCACAAATGAAACGATGCCCCATTCATTGGCTTTCGCATGGTGTACGATTTTTGAAATTCGGTCGGTAACTTAGTCCTGAATCAAGATCCAAGTGGAGCATGATCTGCCATTGGCTTAACACTTCCCCCCTAATTTTGAATATTGAAAGCTTAATAACTTTTAAAGTTACCGTTATATTTCTTACACGAAACAGTCTATTCTTACGTCGAAAGCGTAGTACTCTTTAAGGGAAATAGAATTTCTGGAAACAAACTAAAAAAAGTTGAACCTAACTTAGTATATGCATTGCTTAAATTGTCTAAGTTTAATATTTTTTTATACTTATTTATGTCTGAAGCAGGGTGCCAAACAAATATGCTTGGAACAGGATTTGCACACTTAAGTGCAAAATTCAAAATTCCAGGTGTGTTTGAAAATGTTGGGAAAAACGATTTTTCCCAAAGTTTGCCAGTTCCTGACAGCCCCCACTTAAGATATATGAGATCTTTCGCGAATGTACAAGATAGCCTCGTTCGAGATCTTTCGATCCCCGTGTCGTACATGATGGACGGATGTACGGCTACGACTCTATGAGGCATGCCCCAGAGGGTTTTAATGGCGTTTTTGCAGGATTTGCCCCCTAAAAGCTGGTTTTATGCTCATAACTTCTTAAGTTACAGTCCGATCTTGAAATTTTGAACAGCATTCGACGCACCGTTAAGCATAGGCCTTGCGACATGCACATTTGTCAGTATAAAAAATTATCATTTTTGACCAATTTTGACCCGTAATTTTCGTCGCTTAAAAATGGAATTACGAGGATCAGCTTCATTTCCAGGATACCTCTGCTGTCGGGCTAATCAACCGTGCCAAGATATTTAAAATCGCACGAGAATATATAGCGCTATGAGCAAATTAAATTTGTACTTTATGGCCTTCAGGACCCCACTTGGTTTGGGGAGATCGTCGGACTTTTCGAATCCGTAATACAACTTTTGCCCCTGTGGACGGATTTCGGTGTTTTTTTTTCAACTTCTAGCTCTCAATGAAGTGCAACGTCTGGTGAAAACCATAACTCTCTAACTTGTCAGGATCCTTAGCTATCGTAATATTAGCACCTTAAAATGTCGTTCAGAACAGCTTTCAATGTCTTGTGTACCGTATACAGATGTGATACGTCGTGACGGATGAAATTGGAATCACACTATCAAATACTTTTCACCACTCTTGAAGTGATATTTTGTCGATCATATTTGACATGCTCTTTCCATTTCTGAAGTTTATTTTCAAACATCTTCAAAATTGAAGAAAAATATACTTTTTGGGGGGTAAATTTTTTAACATCAAAACAGTTCTTTCCTATCAAAAAGACCACGGCGCGTGCTATCCAACGCCATATCGCTTGTTAAGATCAACCCAATAGTTTTGCTATAATCGCGCGATTGTAATTATCAACTCTGATTTTGGTACAGAATTATCCTGCAATTCGCAGGCCCCGTAAATCCAGTAACACTTAGGAAATGATGATAAATTATACATCATTAGATAGACCTTACCAAGAGGAAACTGATGTATACGTGAAATAGCCATTCTCTCTCATAGTTATGGTACAAAAAGGGGGTAAATCTTACTGAATTTTTAGAAAAACATTGGCATTTTCGAAAATTTCCAAGTAATTTTCATACAAAGAGTGAATCTGAGCATTCAAAAAGACCACAATAAGTTGTGAGAACCGTTTTTTGGTGGGAGATAATTAGTGCTGAACTAAATATTTGCATTTCTGATACGTTTTTAAAAATATTTTCTAATGTGATATAGTTGAATAAAGTAGCGCCCATTAATTCTCTATCGAACTGCTATCTCGGTTTTCGCTCAAATGCATGCATGTTGACCTAGGAGGGTCATATATACACGCATGTCTTGACCGGGCTTTTTTACAACATTGGACATGTGGTGGCGCTAGTGGTCCCTCACCAGGTAAGGCAGCACCTTGATGCATGTTAATTTTAATGAAACTACCCCTGTGATCAACGTCACACTTCTTGAACATTTATCTTGTGGATGTTAAATGAGTCAATATGTTTGGGTGCACAAGTCACAGAGGCCTTATTTCATTTGAAAAAAACGTTCAAAATTATTTCCAGAAATTGATGAAAATCTGGAATATCATTTTCAAAACCGATTCACTCAAAAAGTATTCATTTTCTGACTGCTTCAAACGGATACAAATATGTTGAAACATCAATTCTACGTATGATATATCGATTTCACAAACTTCGATTTGTAATATTCTTCGGGGGAGTCAACAGAACTTACCCACCATTTTTTATATGAAAAAACTACAGAACATTTTTGGCCCAAATTTCTCTGCGTACAATTGAAACGTGCGTTGGACGGAAAAGAAAATTTGTCCCTCTGAAAGTGAAATCCATAACTCCAGAGCATCTCGCCCATGGCAGTTTTATTAAAGCTAGCCTTAAGACACTTTCGTTTCGTAAGCTTACAAAGCAATTGTTTTACGCAAACGTGTTAAACGTAGAATAACGCACTGATAACGAATTTGCCATCATTCACTAAGAAATCGGACCATAACGTTTCGAGATACGAGCATATGAGCACTCGGATTTGGTCTAAAAATATCCCGTACATCCGTTGCCCCGTAAATCCCGCAATATTCATGGGATCATAATCAGTCATACAGCATTAGATTTATCTTTCCTAGCTATAGGTGCTGTATACGCGAAATAGTCATTTCCTTTACGGGTTTTTGAAATAAAGGGGGGATAATGCTTTTGGATTTTAATAGATATTTTGAAAATTTTCGAAAGTTTCAATGTCATTTTCCTAATGCGAATTCATGGGGGAATAAGAAAACCGTAAAAGTAATTTCGGAAAAAAATGTTCATGGTCGAAATTTGGGAATCAAAAACATATTGGTGTTTTTCAAGGTTTTTGGAAATATTTTTGAAAGTAATATGTCTGTGCAAAGTAGCGCACGTAAATTCCCCACATAAATGCCATCTCAGATATTCGATCCAATGCAAGTATGTCGACCTAGGACGGTCATATGAACCCATTTCTTGCATGAATCGTCACGAAAATAGAGGTTGACTTTTCACTTCTTGTAGCAGTGGTGGTGCATGTTAGATCAAAGTTTCTCAAACAGTTGGATGCACACTTCCACAGTGCATCTTTTATTAATGCATTGTATCCAAAACATGAGAAAACTTAAAAAGTTATTAAGAAAACATCGATCATGCTTAACCATTTTTTTAACTTTGTTGGGGTTAAGTTCCATTTTTGGACATATGATAAGGAAGTAAATATGTTTAGAATTGATGTCGTGTTGTCGTGTTATAATTTCAGGAAGCTGGTCTGTAAACTTTTTCCTCCGACTTAAGTCAATTTTACTTAAAATCTGAAGTACGAAAAGTCATTTTTCGACACTTTCGAGATAGCCAGAAGTTGTGTCTTTTCACGTCTTTTGATAATGGTCGCTATCTGTGACAGGTAAAGAGTTATTCGCGTTCTACAAAAACACTTAACTCATTTGAAGACACCTAATTTTTTAAGAATGCTTATAGTTGGAAACCTTCTCGACAGATTTGTGATTTTCTCATTCGAGTAGACGCACCATGAAAAACAGGTCCTGTGACATCCAACTAGAGAGTCTTAAAACCGTTTTTAAATTTTCAGGGATGAAAACAAAAAATGGGCTACTGTAATTGGTTTAACATGGTAAAATTACG